>SJYQ01008483.1:460247-527663 GCA_006410935.1 Redunca redunca
AAGGAAGTAATAAAGATTAGAGCAGAATTTTTTTAAAATAAATATTAGAAAGACAATAAAAAATCAAAAAACTTAGTAGCTGATTTTTTGAAAAGATAAAATATTTAAGAAGACTTTAGTTAGACTAATCAGGAAGAGAGGACTCAAGTAAAATCATAAATGAAAAAGGAGATATTACAATTAATGCCACAGAAATATAAAGTAATATGAGACCAATATGAACAATTACATGTCACATGCTGAATAACCTGGAAGAGATTAATTACTTCCCAGGAACATATAGCCTATCAAGACAGAATCATGAAAAAAAAAATAGAGTGTGAACAGAACAATGATGAGTAAGGATATTAAATCGATAACCAAAAACCTCCTAAAAAAGAACAAGGTAGATGATTTTATGAGTGAATCTCATCATTTAGAGAATGATCAATTCCAAATCTTCTCAAACTCTACCTAAAAATAAAGAAGAGGGGGAAGATTTCCACACTCATCTTGCAAGGCCAGCATTATCCTTAAGAAAAAGCCAGATAAGGACACTACAAGAAAAAAGAAAAATGATTGACCAGTATCTCCAATAAATATAGATACAAAATCCTAAAAAAAATGCTATCAAATTGAACTGAAAAGCACATTGAAATTGTTATACACCATGATCAAGTGAGATTTATATCTAGGATGCAAGGACAGTTCAACATACACAAATCAATAAATGTAATATACCAAATTAAAAAATGGAAGATAAAGATTATAGGATCATCTCAATAGATCCATAAAAAGCATTTGACAAAATTCAACATCTATTCCTGATAGTTACTGTAAAGAAATTAGGTATAGTAAACATGTACTCCAACATAATAAAAGTCATATATGATAATTTTATAGCTAACATCATGTGGTGTCCTGTGCTTGTTCAGTTGTGTCTGACTCCATGGATTGTAGCCTGCTAGGCTCTTCTATCCATGGACTCTCCAGGCAAGAATCTGGAGTGGGTTGCCATGCCCTGTTCCAGGGGATCTTCCCTACTCAGGGATGGAACCCAGGTCTCCTGCATTACAGGCAGGTTCTTTACCAACTGAGCCACCACAGAAGCCCAAGAATACTGGAGTGGGTAGCTATTCCCTTTTCCAGGGGATCTTCCCAACCCAGGGATAGAAACCAGGTCTCCCACTTTACAGGCAGGTTCTTTACCGTTGGAGCCACGAGGGAAGCCCAAGAATACTGGAGTGGGTAGCCTACCCCTTCCCCAGGGGATCTTCCTGACCTAGGATTTGAACCAGGGTCTCCTGCATTGCAAGTGGATTCTTTACCAGCTGAGCTACCAGGGAAGCCCAGCTAACATCATACTTGATGGTAAAAAGCTGAAAGTTTTCCCTCTTAGATAAGGAATAAGACAAGGATGCCAATTCTCACCACTTCTAGTCAACATAGTATTGGAAGTTCTGGCCAGAGCAGATAGACAGGGAAAATAAATAAAAGATAATAAAATTAGAAAGAAATAAGATTGTCGATCTTTGCAGATGACATGATCTTAAATAAAAATCTTAGACTCCATCAAGAAATTGTTAAACTAATAAGCAAGTTCAGTAAAGTTGAATAATGCAACATTAATATACAAAATCAATTGTATTTCTACACACTAACAATGAATTATTTGAAAAATAAATTTAAAAAGTAACATTTACAGAGTACAAATAGTGTATATATTTTCAATCCCCATCTCCCAATTCATCCCACTTCCCTCTTTCCCCCTTGGTATCTATACATTTGTTGTCTATGTCTGTGTCTCTATTTATGCTTTGTAAATAAGATCGTCTATATCGATTTTTTCAGATTTCACATGTAAGCATTAGTATTTGTTTTTTTGACTTACTTCACTCTCTATGACAGTCTTTAGATCCACCCATGTCTCTACAAATGACTCATTTTCAATAGATAGCTAATGAGAACCTACTGAATAGCACAGGGAACTCCATTCAATGCTCTTTGGTGAACTAACTGGGGAGGAAACCCCAAAAAAGAGAGAATATATATGTATATATTTGATTGCATATATGTATATAGTTGATTCACTTTCCTATATGGTAGAAACTAACACAACATTATAAAGCAACTATAAACCAATAAAATGTTTTAACAGAAAATAATGTTTACAATAGCATCAACAACAATAAACTACTCAAAAAAAATTATTCAAGAAGGATCTGTACAATAAAAAGCATGAAATATTGGTGAAAATTTTAAATAAGATGCAAATAAATGGAAAGATATACATGCTCACAGATCAGAAGAATTAATATTGTTAAAATGTCTATTACTAATCAAGGAAATATGAAGATTCAATGAAATTCTTACCAAAATTCTAATATTTCTCACAGAAATAGAAACAGCAATCATAAAGTTTACATGGATCCACAAAAGACCACAAATAGCCAAAGTACATTTGACAAAGAGCAACAATATGTGACCGTGAAATTCCTGATGTTCAAGCTGGTTTTAGAAAAGGCAGAGGAACCAGAGATCAAATTGCCAACATCCGCTGGATCATCAAAAAAGCAAGAGAGTTCCAGAAAAACATCTGTTTCTGCTTTATTGACTATGCCAAAGCTTTTGACTGTGTGGATCACAATAAACTGTGGAAAATTCAGAAAGAGATCGCAATACCAGACCACCTGACCTGCGTCTTGAGAAATCTGTATGCAGGTCAGGAAGCAACAGTTAGAACTGGACATGGAACAACAGACTGGTTCCAAATAGGAAAAGGAGTACGTCAAGGCTGTATATTGTCACTCTGCTTATTTAACTTCTATACAGAGTACATCATGAGAAACGCTGGGCTGGAAGAAACACAAGCTGGAATCAAGATTGCCGGGAGAAATATCAATCACCTCAGATATGCAGATGACACCACCCTTATGGCAGAAAGTGAAGAGGAACTAAAAAGGCTCTTGATGAAAGTGAAAGTGGAGAGTGAAAAAGTTGGCTTAAAGTTCAACATTCAGAAAACAAAGATCATGGCATTCGGTCCTATCACTTCATGGGAAATAGATGGGGAAACAGTGGAAACGGTGTCAGACTTTGTTTTGGGGGGGCTCCAAAATCACTGCAGATGGTGACTGCAGCCATGAAATTAAAAGACGCTTCCTCCTTGGAAGAAAAGTTATGACCAACCTAGACAGCATATTAAAAAGCAGAGACATTACTTTGCCAACTAAGGTCTGTCTGGTCAAGGCTATGGTTTTTCCTGTGGTCATGTATGGATGTGAGAGATGGACTGTGAAGAAGGCTGAGCACTGAAGAATTGATGCGTTTGAACTGTGGTGTTGGAGAAGACTCTTGAGAGTCCCTTGGACTGCAAGGAGATCCAACCAGTCCATTCTGAAGGAGATCAGCCCTGGAATTTCTTTGGAAGGAATGATTCTAAAGCTGAAACTCCAGTACTTTGGCCACCTCATGCGAAGAGTTGACTCATTGGAAAAGACTCTGATGCTGAGAGGAATTGGGGGCAGGAGGAGAAGAGGACGACAGAGGATGAGATGGCTGGATGGCATCATTGACTCGATGGACGTGAGTCTGAGTGAACTCCGGGAGTTGGTGATGGACAGGAATGCCTGGCATGCTGCGATTCATGGGGTCGCAAAGAGTCGAACATGACTGAGCCATTGAACTGAACAGAACTGAACAAAGGGGAAGATATCCCACCTCCTGGTATCAAATTATATTACAAATCTGTAATAGTATGGCATTGGCATAAAAATAGGCACTAATGGGGAGCCAAGAAATAAATTCACACATATAAGACCAGCTAACCCATGACCAGGTCATGAAGAATAGATGATGAAAAAAGGATTGTCTCTTTAATAAATGGTGTTTAAAAAAATTATATATCTATGTATATAAAACAAGCAAATTGAATTCTTATACTATATTTTTAAAATACCACTCAAAATGAACTAGAGACTGAAACATAAGGTTTCCATCCATGAAACTCCTAGAAGAAAACAGAAAAACGCCCTTTGACATTGGTCTTGGCAATGATTTCTTGGATATGACTCCAAAACCAAAAGACACAAGAAAAAAATTTTTAAGTGGGATTATATCAAACTAAAAACTTCTGCACAGCAAAGGAAACAAATAACAGAGTAAAAAGAACCTATAAAGTGAAAGTAAATATTGCAAGCCATCTATTTTTGTTAGTTTCTGTGTATTTGTGTTTTGGCAAGTTTTCATACATCCAAAATATCTAAGGGACTTATACAACTCAAAATGAAAATAATAATATGATTTTAAAATTGGCAAAGGACTTGCTTAGACATCTTTTTCTTTTTTTAAAATTTTTTCAGTTATATTATTTATGTTTTTACTTTATAATATTGTTTTGGTTTTGCCATGCATTGACATAAATCCACCATTGGTGTACATGTGTTCCCCATCCTGAACCTTCGTCTCACCAGGCCCAAGCTCCCTGTCCCATGCATTGAACCTGGACTGGCGATTCATTTCACATATGATAATTTACATGTTTCAATGCCATTCTCCCATATCATCCTGCCTTCCCTCTCTCACAGAGTCCAAAAGACTGTTCTATACATCCGTGTCTCTTTTGCTGCCTCACATATAGCGTTATCATTACCATTTTTCTAAATTCCATATATATGTGTTAGTATACTGTATTGGTGTTTTTCTTTCTGGCTTACTTCACTCTGTATAATAGGCTCCAGTTTCATCCACCTCATTAGAACTGATTCAAATGTATTCTTTTTAATGGCTGAGTAATGCTCCATTGTGTATATGTACCACAGCTTGTCCATTCATCTGCTGATGGACATCTAGGTTGCTTCCATGTCCTGGCTACTATAAACAGTGCTGTGATGAACATTGGGGTACACGTGTCCCTTTCAATTCTGGTTTCCTCGGTGTGTATGCCCAGCAGTGGGATTGCTGGGTCATAAGGCAGTTCTATTTCCAGATTTTTAAGGAATCTCCACACTGTTTTCCATAGTGGCTGTACTAGTTTGCATTCCCACCAACAGTGTAAGAGGGTTCCCTTTTCTCCACACCCTCTCCAGCATTTATTGTTTGTAGAGTTTTGGATAGTAGCCATTCTGACTGGCATGAAATGGTACCTCATTGTGGTTTTGATTTGCATTTCTCTGATAATGAGTGATGTTGAGCATCTTTTCATGTGTTTGTTATCCATCTGTATGTCTTCTTTGGAGAAATGTCTGTTTAGTTCTTTGGCCCACTTTTTGATTGGGTCGTTTATTTTTCTGGAATTGAGCTGCAGGAGTTGCTTGTATATTTTTGAGATTAATTCTTTGTCCATGCTTCATTTTTTCAAAGAAGATATACATATACAGGTACATAAAATGTTCCTCAACATCATGAATCATCATGGAAATGCAGATTAAAACTGCAATGAGGGATTTTCCTGGTGTTCTAGTGACTAAGACTGCACTCCTAGTGCAGGGGCCAGAGTTCAATCCCTGGTCAGAGAGCTAGATCCCATATAGCCCAACAAAGACCTGGGGCATCCAAATAAGTAAAATAAAAATCTTCAGTGCGATATCACTGTAATTTGTTTGGATGGCTTTCACAAAAAAAGACAAAATATAATAAATTTGGTGGTGTTGTGGGGGAAATTGTAATGCTTATATTCTTGGTATTGATGGATATGTGAACTGGTATAGCCATTATGAAAATGGTGTAGAGGCTCCTTAAAAATTAAAAATAGAAGTATCATACAATTCAACAATCCCACTACTTGGCATATATCCAAAAGAACTGAAATCAGGGTTTCAAAATGATATCAGCATTCCCATGTTCACTGTAGCATTACTTACAATAGCTAAGATATGGAAACAATCTAAATGTTCATCAGGTGAATTATTCATAAATAAAGAAAAAAATGTATATATATGTATATATTCAGCCATAGAAAGAAAGGACACCCTGTCATTTGTGACAACATGAATAAACCTTGAGGACATTATGTTACATGAAATAAGCCAGAAAGTGAAAAACAAAAATTGTATAATTTACTTTTATGTGGACTCTAAAATGTCAAACTCATAGAACCAGAGAATGGCATTGGTGGTTACCAATGCTAATGGGTGGATAAAGTGGGAAAATATTGTTCAAATGGTACTTTATTGAGTTATAAGGTGAATCAGTTCTGGGAAACTAAGTCACAATGTGATGACAGTTTATACTCTATTTTATACTTGAAANTCTTTGGAAATATCAAATTATTATGCCATTAGCTAGACTGAACAAGAAAGAAAGAGTAAAGATTCAAGTTACTAAAATCAGAAATGAAAGTAGGGACGTTACTAACTCACCTTACAGGAATAAAAATATATAGATGAACTCCACATTGTCCTACTTCTCAGCTGTCTTGACTCCCTAACAAGATAGCAGAAGAGTAGGAGGACATGGAGCTCATCTCTCCCCACAATGCATCAAAAATACATCTACAAATGGAAAAGTGCTCTCAGAGCACCTGCTGAATTCTAGCAGAGGACCTCAGATACAGGAGGGGCAAGACAGATTCCTGTGTAGTCAGACAGGATGAAAGAAAAGAGAAAGGAAAAGGAAGAAGAGAGCAAGCAGAATGGGGCTGCATCCCTGGTGGAGAGTGAAAGTTAGAAGAGGGTCTGGCATCTGGGGAAGCCCCTCACCAGCAGGGCCATCAGCTGAGACTGAAGGAAAGCTTGGGGGGGTCGAGGGAGAGAACAGCAGCCAATCACTGGCAGGCAGGACAGAGGGAAACCCACACAGACGCCCCAGGCAACAGCCCTGCACACCCCATGGGGTGCCTGAGCTGGGTGTCCGCCAGTGTGCGCAAGGGCAGGGTGAGGAGCAGGTCCGGGAAGGAGACTGCTGTTGGCTGCGAGGAAACAGTCTGAGGGGATGGCAACGCAGAGCTCTGCAACCGGGAATACTCTTGGAGAAGCTCAGGCCACCGCAGAAGACAAGCACCGCTGCTGAGTGATGTGCAGTGCTCTGG
Organism: Redunca redunca; assembly: GCA_006410935.1. Classification (NCBI taxonomy): domain Eukaryota; kingdom Metazoa; phylum Chordata; class Mammalia; order Artiodactyla; family Bovidae; genus Redunca; species Redunca redunca. The sequence continues at coordinate 467,254 of SJYQ01008483.1, forward strand.
GGCCACTGTCGCAGCCTCCCTCCTCACGCACCGGCCCCGGTCTCCACGGGCACCAAGGGGGCCTCCCATGGACCCCACTCATATGCCCCTGCCACCGCTGCCTCTGCCCTCCCCCACCACCTTGGCAGCTGCTCACTCCAGCTGCGTCTCTGCTCCTTCCTGCCGGAGGGGCTCATGTGCTCCAGCAGCCTCTAGAACAGACCCTGGTGGGAGGAACGCACACAAAAGTGGATCTGAAACTCCAGCTGAGACCCAGTGTCCATGTGACTAACGAAAAGAGCCAAGATCTCTCCTCATGGTTGTACAAACCAGAGTTACACCTCAGCTGATGGATTACTAAATTCAATGCCTGCAAAAGACCCAAATCCAAGAGTTCAACAAGAGCCTCTGCCCCGGGACAGGTTTAGCTTTTGCAGCTGTGGGCTTTGTGGGCACGTACATGTCAGGGCTGGGCCAGAGCATGAGCTTCCTCCACAGTTCCCATGGCAGGTCCAGCGCACAACTACGGCAGTGCTTGGACCTGACCTCAGGGTATCCGTGACAGTGGCCTGGAGAAAGCGACACCTGAAAGTCACTAGACCAACAATACAATGGGTGAAAGCGACATATCAGAGCAACTCACAGGTAAACAGCTCCAGTGGAGGCATACTCAACGGTTTCTCTCCCAATGGGAGAGCTCCAGTTCTGCCTTACCCAAACTTAGATCAGAAACACAGCTAAGAAACAGATCTGGGGGCCTCTATACCAACAGTGAGGTACTAGACCCCACCCCTGCCAAGGCAGTGACAGCCTCAGAGCAAGGTGGAGGTCCCCCTCAATATCCAGGGCAAGTGCTGGTCACCACACCACCAGTCAAAGGGATAATGACACAAGCCTCTAGATCAACCTCATCTGCGAGGGGCCAGAAACCAAAAGCAAGAAGAACTACAACCCTGCAGCCTGCAGAAAGGAGACCACACACACAAATTCAGGCAAAATGAGATCACAGAGAAATATGTTGCAGATGAAGGAGCAAGATAAAAACCTGCAAGGACAACTAAATTCAATAATAATAAAGATGATGTAAGATCTTGGAAAAAAGGACAAATGCATGGATTAAGAAGATATAAGAAATGTATAATAAAGATTTAAAAGAATTTAGGAACAAACAGAAGTGAACAATACAATAACTGAAATGAAAAAACACTAGAAGAAATCCATAGCAAGATAACTAAGGCAGAAGAATGGAAGACAGAATGATGGAAATCACTGCCATGGAATGGAATAAAGATAAAAGAATGAAAATAAATGAGGGCAGTTTAAGAGACCATTAGGACAACATTAAATGAACCAACATTCAAATTATAGGGTCCCAGAAGAAGAAGAAAAAGAGAAATGGACAGAAAATATTTGAAGAGAAAAATTTCCCTAACATGTTAAAGGAAATAGTCACCCAAGTCCAGGAAGCACAGAGATTCCCTTAGAGGATAAACCCAAAGAGAAATATGCTGACACACAAAAATTAAATATAAAGAAAAAAAAGTAAATGCAACAAGGGAAAAGTAACAGCATATAAGGGAATTCCCATAGGTTATGAGCTGATTCTCAGCATAAACTCTGCAGGCCAGAAGGAAATGGCAGGATATACTTAAAATGATGAAAGGACAAAACCAAAAACCAAGATTACTTTACCCAATAAGGAGCTCATTCAGATTCAATGTAGAAATCAAAAGTTTTACAAGTAAGCAAAAGTTAAGAGAATTCAGCACCACTAAATCAAATTTGAATCAAATGTTAAAGGAATTTCTCTATGAGGGGGGAGAAAAGAGGCCACAGCTAGAAATAAGAAAATCACAAATGGGAAAGTTCACTGGGAAATTTCATACAGTAAAAGTAGGAAATCATCCATACACAAATATGATATCAAACCCAGCAATTGTGAAGTGAATACACATGCAAGAAATGGGAATTGCATTTGAAATTAACAGACCAGCAACTTAAAACAACCTTGCATACATATAAACTCCTATGTTTAAACCTCATAGTAACCATAAAGCAAAAAACTGCAATAGATGCAGACAAAAAAAGATAAAGCAACCAAAGATAACACTAAAGATGGAGATCACAGCACAAGAGAAGAGAACAAAAGAAGAAAAGAAGAAAAAAGACCTATGAAAACAAACTCAACACAATTAAATGGCAATAGGAACATACATATCAATAATTACCTTAAATGTAAATGAATTGCAGGCAGATTCTTTACCATCTGAGCCACCAGGGAAACCCTGTTAGGCATTCAGTTTTGTCTGATTCTTGACAAGTCCATGGACTGTAGCCCGCCATGCTCCTCTGTCCATGGAATTCTTCAGGCAAGAATACTTGAGTGAGTAGCCATTCCTTTCTCCAGGGCATCATCCCAGTGCAGGGATCGAACCTGCATCTCCCGCATTGTAGACAGACTCTTTACTGTCTGAGCCACCAGGGATGATTATCAGGAGGGAAGGGGGGAAATGGAAAACTGGGAAATTGGGATTAAAATATATACACTATGATACATAAAAGAGGTAACTAATAAGGATCTACTCTATAGCACAAGGAACTCTATTCAATACTCTGTAATAGCCTATGTGGGGAAAAAAATCTGAAAGAGTGGATATATGTATATGTATTCACTTTGCTGTACACCTGAAACTAACACAGCATTGTAAATCAACTATACGCCAATAAAAAAATAAATAAAGCCTATAATGACATTGTGAGCAAGTGAAAGTTTGAAAAATTAGATAACTTATAATGGAGACAAATTTCTTAAGAGACACACACTGCCAAAACTCAAGCAACAGATAAATCAGAATAGATAATTTACAATTCATGTGATTGAATTCTGTCAAACGTTAAAAAAATGCTAATCCTTTATTTTTGACATATAACGAGATTAGAAGTCATAGTTACCACCTTCATGAGAAAAATGTGAAAAAAAAAATCAGTCACTATTTTAAACTAATCAGAGGATTGAGGTCAAGAGGCAAACCACGATGCAAAAGCTGAAGAGAGAGGCAAATACAGAGAATCATAGCTTGCTGGGAGTAGAAACCACTGAAGCCAGCAAATGATAGAAACATTTAAACGACAAATTGCTGGAGTAGGGAGTAGTTATAGAATTAAAAACTACTAAAAGCCCAGTCTTAGAAGAGCTCCACATTTTTGTGAGCTTTTCCTGGAAAAGCCTAAAGAGATTCTTACAATGAAGAGCAGAAAAATCCTCACATCCTGGTCGTGTTTAAGTGTAAAGCAACCATGTGTCCATGGGGAAAGCAGTCATTTTGAAATACTTGGTCTCAGGTGGCCTCTGCAGTGGCTTGAAGCAGGATTTCCATTCTGGGCCAGAGACAAAGTCAGGCCATGGCCGTGAGAGCACTGAGTCACAGCCGCTAGACCATCAGGGGTCAGCGGCCAGTGACAAGGCCTTGGCTCGCCAGCTGTGTAGAAACGAATTTCCACATAGAGATAGAAAGTAGTAAAACAGGTAAAGTGTTTATTGGGAGGAAAAAGAGTAGCAGGCTCAGAGGGAGGCAGTCACACCCTTGTGGAAGTTGGAATCACTTTTAAGGGGCATTTCTTCCTCCTCCTCTCTTTCCAGTCATCCTGCTGTGCCTGGTTCTGAGCCCTTACTGGTATAGCTCAGGGTCCTCCATGAGTGCATACCTCTCAGCCAATATGGATTCTAGTGAAGAGGTCTATAGGTAGGTTGGCATTACTATGAGGTGCCACCCCCTTTCTTTTGACCTCCAAGGAGCTTTTCTGTGCACATGTAATTGGGAAGTTCTCCTTGACTTTGAGAATGAGGGACATGTGGTCTTTTATTTCTTATCTGGACAGGGCTCAGCTCCTCTCTCATGCCTGCTGTTTTGGAGTGTCTGTCCATAGAGGACAAACTCTGGCTCCTTAGCCTGAGGCCCATTTATTTCCCACTTCATATTCTTAGAACAGTCTGTTCCCCGTATGGCAGTGGTCTGCCCTCTGGGGAAACTACTTCACCTGAGCCTTGTCTGAACTAGGGAAAGTGCAGCTGAATGACATGAGCCCCTTGTGGTTCCCCATCTCCCATAAGGGAAGAAAAATATATTCTAAATCACTTTTCTGAAAGTTACAGTCCAGAAGGCCTTAATCATAAGGTTATAGAAAACTCATCCCTAATACCGTACCATTGCATAAATAGGTCTTTAGTATAACAACAGTGGATTACCATGAGAGGGATAAGACCCAGACTTATATCTGAAAAAAATTTCTAGGAAACCACCCCCCAAACAATGTGGGAGACCAGAACAAAGACTAGAGGAGACTGATGCTTCTGACACCTACAGTTACAGCAAACATTAAACAGCATAACCCCTAATCAAATCAATAGAAAGCATCACACAAAGACCTATTCTCTCAGATCCTATTATTCAATGTATCATGTTTTGTTTCAACAAAAATTATAAGGCATGCTAAAGACAGGAAACAATACAGTCTAAAGAGACAAAGCAAGTATTAGAATGATACTCAGAAATGGTATCAGAAATGGTAGAGATTAAAATGATCAGATCAAGAATTTTAAATGGAATGTGGGCATCCCTGGTGGCTCCCTAAAAGAGTCTGCTTGCAATGCAGGAGACCCTGATTTGATCCCTGGGTCGGAAAGATCCCCTGGAGGAGGGAAAAGCTACTCACTCCAGTATTCTTGTCTGGAGAATCTCATGGACGGAGGAGCCTGGTGGGCTAAAGTCTGTGAGGTTGGGAAGAGTCAGATATGACTAAGCAACTAACACTTCAGAAAGTGAAATGAAGACACTCAGTCGTGTCTGACTCTTTGCAACCCCATGGACTATAGCCCACCAGGCTCCTCTATCCATGGAATGTTCTAAGCAAGAGTACTGAAGTGGGTTACTATTTCCTTCTCCAGGGGATATTCCTGACCCAGGGATCGAACCCAGGTCTCTCACATTGCAGGAAGGCACTTTACCATCTGAGCCACCAGGGAATCTACTTATGATTAGTATAACAAGTCTTTTAATAGAAAAAGTGGTCATTCTGTTGAATCATGTTTTTTAATCCTCTCTGCCAATCTCTTTTTCTTATATTGAGGTGAAATTTACATAACATAAAAATAACCATTTTAAAGGGTACAATTCAGTGATATTTAGCATTAATAATATACATGTGGCATGTGGCATGCAACATTAACTCTGCCTAATTCTTAAAAATTTTCATCATTCCAAAAAGGAACCCTCACACCCATTAAACAGTCTATTTCACTTTCTCCTTCCTCCAGCCTCTAACAACTACTAGTCTGCTTTCTGTCTTTATGGATTCACCTATTCTGAACATTTTATGCAAATGTAATCACACGATCTGAGCTTTGTGTTTGACTTTACTCACTTAGCATAATGTTTTTTATTTTCATTTATGTGTTAGTATTTGTCAATACTTTTATTTCTTTGTATGACTAAAAAATATGCCATTGAATGGCTGAATGACATTTTGTTTATCCAGATATCGTTTGATGGGCTTTAGGGTTGTGTCCACCTATTGGTGGGTTTCCCAGGTGGCACTAGTGGTAAAGAACCTCCCTGCCAGCACAGGAAACATAAGACAAGGGTTCAATCCCTGGCTCAGGAAGATCCCCTGGAGAAGGGCATTGCAACCCACTCCAGTATTCTTTCCCAGAGAATCCCTTGGGCAGAGGGGCCCAGTGGGCTATAGTTCATGGGGTCCCAAAGAGCTGGACAGGACTGAAGAGACTTAGCATGCACGAATGCACGCCACCTTTTGGGTGTTGTGAATACTGCTGTTAAAAACAATGGTGTAGAAGTTATGTTTGAATCATAGAAGGCAATGGCACCCCCACTCCAGTACTCTTGCCTGGAAAATCTCATGGACGGAGGAGCCTGGAAGGCTGCAGTCCATGGGGTCGCTGAGGGTCGGACACGACTAAGCGACTTAACTTTCACTTTTCACTTTCATGCATTGGAGAAGGAAATGGCAACCCACTCCAGTGTTCTTGCTTGGAGAATCCCAGGGACGGGGCAGCCTGGTGGGCTGCCATCTATGGGGTCGCACAGAGTCGGACACGACTGAAGTGACTTAGCCTTAGCCTAATGTTTGAATATCACTTTCCCTGGTGGCTCAGACGGTAAAGCGCCTGCCCGCAGTGCGGGAGACCGGGGTTCGATCCCTGGGTTGGGAAGATCCCCTGGAGAGGGAAATAGCAACCCACTCCAGTACTCTTGCCTGGAAAATTCCATGGACTGAGGAGCCTGGTGGGCTACAGTCCATAGGGTCCCAAAGAGTTGGACACGACTGAGTGACTTAACTTTCACTTTCTCTTTCTCTGGTGTAAATCTATTAGTGTAATTGCCAGGTTATATAGTAATTCTGGGCTTCCCTGGTGGCTCAGACAGTAAAGAATCTGCCAGCAATGCAAAAGAGCCATGGGTTCGACCCCTGGGGTCGGAAAGATCCCCTGGAGAAGGGGATGGTTTTGATTTTCATTTCCCAGTGACAAATGATGTTGAACATCTTTTAATGTGCTTGTTGTTCATATGTATACCTTATTTGGAGAAATGTCTTTTCAGTCCTTTGCCCATATAAAAAGTTAGGTTATTTGTCTTTTTGCATTGAACTTTAAAGGTTTTTTAAAAATATATTCTGAAAACTAAATCCTTACTAGATCTATAATTTGCATATTACTTCTCCCATTCTATGAAATGTATTTTCGTTTTTGTTATAGTGGCCTTTAAGGCACAATTTTTAATTTTGATGAATCAGTTTCTTTTTTTTTCCTTTTGTTGTTTGTGCTTCTGCCCAAGTCAATGTCATGAAGAATCTTCCATATTTTCTTCTGGGAATTTTATAATTTTAGTTCATACATTTCAGTTGGTGATCCATTTTGAGTTAATTATTGTGTATACTGTAAACCAAGGGGTTCACCTTTATTCTTTTACACGTGGCATCATTTCTTGAAGAGAATGTTTTTCTGAATTGAATGGTCTGTCACATTTGTCAAAAATCAACTGACAATCAGTGTATGGGATTACCTCAGACTGTAAATTCCATTGTATTGCTAATATATCTATTTTTATTCCAGTACCACACTATTCTGATTACTGTAGTTTTATTGTAAGTTTTGAAAATGGGAAGTGAGTATCCTCCAAATGTTTTTTCTAGGTTATTTTTACTATTGGGGAGTCTTTTGTGATTTCATTTCAATTCCAAGACTGGCATTTCAATTTATTCAAAAAAATTATACTTGGGATTTTCAGAACAATTACATTAAATCTATAGATCACTTTGGGTAGTACTGACACTTAAACAATATTAAAGCTCTCAATGCATGTCTTTATTTAGGTCTTCTATAATTTCTTTAAGCAATATTTAGAAATATTAAGTCTTGTACTTCCTGGGTTTTTTAAATTTCAAGGTATTTTGTCCTATTTGGTGCTATTTAAATCAAATGTTTCCATTAACTTTACTTTCAGATTGTTTATTGCAGATTTATAATACAACTGATACAATGTATGTTGATCTAATTGTTTACAAATTTGTTGAATTCATTTATTATCTCTAATATGTTTTTAAAGATTATTTAGGATTTCCTACATATATTTACACCATGTACAAACAGAGATACTTTTACTTTTTACTTTCCAATTTGGAAATTTTAATTTCTTCTCCTTTCCTAGAACTTCCAGTACAAAATAGAATAGAAATGATAAAAGCAGCCATCCTTGTCTTTTTTCCTCATGTTGAGAATAACCTCCAGTCTTTCACCATTAAATATAATGTTGGCTGTGGGTTTTTGTTAATATTTAAGTAAGTTTACTTCTATTCCTAGGTGGGTTTTTTTGTTTGTTTGTTTGTTTGTTTACAGTTTTTACAAGAAAAAGGGATTGGATAGTGTGAGATTATTTTCTGTGTCAGTTGAGATTATCATATATTTTCTTTATTTTATTAATGTGCTTTATTATGTGATTGATTTTCATATGTTTATCCACCTTAACAAACCTGGGGTAAATTCCACTTGGTTATGATATACACAAGTCTCAGGCTCTGTTTACTTTCTTCACCCTTTTCTTTTTCTACCTCTCAGACTGGATAGTATCAACTGATCTATTTTTTCAAGTTCACTTGTTCTTTCTTTTGGTATTCAAATCTGGTTGAATTCCTCTAGTGAATTTTTTAATTTCATTTATTGGACATTTAAGCTCCAGAATTACTATTTATTTCCTTTTTATAATATCCATGTTTTATTGATTCTCTGTTTGGAGAGATTTAATTCTCTTGGTTTCCCTTCATTATTTGTGTGTAATTTTCTTTAATTCTGAGCATATTTAAGAGAGTCGATTAAAGTGTATACCCATGGCAGAGTCATGTTGATGTATGGCAAAACCAATACAATATTGTAAAGTAATTAGCCTCCAATTAAAATAAATAAATTTAAATTTTAAAAAAGACTTTAAAAAATCTAAAAAAAAAAAATTTGTCCGCNGTCTAATGGCTGGGCTTCTTCAAAGATAATTTCTATTAATTTTTTCTAGCCCATGTAATTCTTTTTGAAAACTGGACATTTTTAGCCCTGTAATATGTTTATTCTGGCAATCATATGATCCCCCCATCTTAGCACTTGCTACTTTTTGTGTATTGTTTGCTTGTTTAGTGATTTTTCTGATCCATTTTTGAAAATCTATATTATTTATCAATTGTGGCCCTTGAATTCTGGGTTCTATTAATTCCATGGTGAGCTAGTGTCTTTTTTTTTTATTTCCTCAAATCCTTTGTAGAAAAGAAGAAGTTAAATTTTAAAAGAATTAAAAAAAAAAAAAAAAAGGAGAAAAAAAAGAACTTTACCAAAACTTTCCCAGTTTTGGCTCTGTATGTGGTATTTTCTCCAACACTTAGCCAGGCCATTTACAACTCTGCCTTAGCCTTCACTTCCTACTTGTGTGGTACTTTAAGGGGTAAAAGCTTAGCATTTTCTCAGGTCTTTTCTGGGCATGATTTTTCTCTTGGATATGTGCCTGGCTTTTTCCATTTTTCAGTATAAGCAGGATCTTTTAAAAGTCTTCATTTTCCATGAATCTCTTTTCCCAATCTCTCCCTTTCAACCGTATTCAGTCTGCCAACTATTTGTCCCAACAGCTGTTACTTGCCCCCAGGTTGCTGCAGCAAATACTATGTCTTCAAGTGTTTCCAGCAGAAACCACCTGGAAGCTTCCCCAGCCAGGGGTCTGCTCTGAGTCGGGTAAAACAAAGGCAAGTCCCTGCAGTGAACTTTCAGGCTGTCACAATACAAGTAAGCTCACAACCACAGTTCTTTGAAAATAAGGTGTGAATTGGTTTCTCTGGCCCTAATAACCTGTAGTAGGAGATTGGGGCTGCCCTCCTCATGGCCACTCACACTAGTTTGCTAGAGTTGCATAACAAAATGCCACAGATTGGATGGCTTAAATAGCAGTTTATTTCCCACAATTCTGGTGGCTAGAAATAAAAAATCAAGATGTCGATCTGTTTGGTTTATCCTGAGGCCCCTTTGTTTGACTTTCAGATATCTAGATTCTTTCTATGTCTTCCAACTCTCTTTTCTTTGAGTATGTGCATCCCTGGTGGGCCCAGATTTTATCTTCTTTAGAGAAATAACAGTCAGATTAGATTAGGCTCAACTCATATGACCTCATTTAATCTAATTACATCTTTAAAGACCTTGTTTATAAATACAGTCACATTCTGAAATACTGGGGGGTTAGAATTTCAGCATACTAATTTTGAGGGTACACAATTCAGTCTATTACATTCTACCATCTGTGCTGTGTGCTTAGTTGCTCAGTCACGTCCTACTCTTTGTGACCCCATGGACTTTAGCCCGCCAGTATCATCTGTCCATGGAATTCTCCAGGAAAGAATACTGGAGTGGGCTGCCATTCCCTTCTCCAGGGGATCCTCCTCAACCAGGTTTTCGGCACTGCAGGCAGATGCTTTACCATCTGAGCCTTCATCTGGAGCCCCTAAATTCATCTCCTAACATGTAAATATCTTCATTCCATCCCAAACAGACTCAAAAGTCTTAACTCATTTCAGAATCAACTCTAATTTCCAAATCTGACCTAAATATCATCTAAATCAAGTATGGGTGAGACTTCAGGTATAATTCATCCTGAGGCAAAATTTCTTTTGCAGCTGTGAATCTGTGAAATCAGAAAGGTTATCTGCTTCCAAAATACAAAGATGGGACAGGAATAGAATAGACATTTCCTTTCCAAAAGGGAGCTACCAGAAAGAAGGAATCACAAGTCCCAAGAAGTCCATAACCTAGCAGGGCAAATTCCATTATATTTTAAGACTCAAAAATTGTACTCCTTAGCTCAGTGCTCTGTCTTCCTGGACTATCAGGGTGATGGTCCTAGACCCTTGAAGGCAGTCTTGTTTATCTCTGAATTAATTACCTTTTGGGTTGTTTTCCCCTTTTCTTGAAGGAAAATGCATATTTACAGAGATAGCTCTATTGTCATATCTTATAGAATCCAAAATCACTACAGATGGTGATTGCAGCCATGAAATTAAAAGATGCTTACTCCTTAGAAGGAAAGTTATGACCAACCTAGACAGCATATTAAAAAGCAGAGACATTACTTTGCCAACAAAGGTCTGTCTAGTCAAGGCTATAGTTTTTCCAGTAGTCATGTATGGATATGAGAGTTGGACTATAAAGAAAGCTAAGTGCTGAAGAATTGATGCTTTTGAACTGTGGTGTTGGAGAAGACTCTTGAGAGTCCCTTGGACTGCAAGGAGATTCAACCAGTCCATTCTTAAGGAGATCAGTCCTGGGTGTTCATTGGAAGGACGGATGTTGAAGCTAACACTCCAATACTTTGGCCACTGAAGTATTTGGCCAGTGAAGAGCTGACTCATTTGAGAAGACCCTGATTCTGGGAAAGATTGAGGGCAGGAGGCAAAGGGGACGACAGAGGATAAGATGGTTGGATGGCATCACCAACACAATGGACAGGAGTTGGTGATGGACAGGGAGGCCTGGTTTACTGCAGTTCATGGGGTCTCAAAGAGTTAGACACAACTGAGCAACTGAACTGAATAGAATCTCAAGTCTAAAAGCTTTCCCTCATTTTGCCCTATCTTTATCCCCTTTAGTCCACCTGGAAGCCAATTCTTGGCTTCAGCTGAGATGGCTGGTTAGTCAGTGAGTTGTACGTGTAGTCTCTTTGTGGTTTTTTTTCCAGCCACACTTTGGTGTTCTTTTTAGAATATGATTTCTTGTATTTTGAAGTATGTATTGGCTGATAATTTTCCAAATATTGAAGCTCTGTTTCCTTTTTGCCTAATTGTTCCTTCAATTTATCTCTCTTTTCTCACATTTTACTATAAACAAGAGAAACCGAGGCATAGCTTCAACAGTTTGCTTAGAAATCTCCTCAGTTATGTGATAATCAAGATCATCATATAAAATTTCTACTTGCCACAAGACACTAGAACACAATGCAGTTAAATTCTTTGCCATTTTGTAGCAAAGATCAACTTTCCCCCAGTAATCAATAACATGTTTTTCATTTCTATTTGAGATGTTACCAGAATCACATTTAACATCCATATTCCTACCAACAGTCCTTTCAAGACAATCTCAGTTCAGTTCAGTTCAGTCACTCAGTCATGTCCAACTCTTTGAAACCCCATGAACTGCAGCATGCCAGGCTTCCCTGTCCATCGCCAACTCCCAGAGCCTACTCAAACTCATGTCCATCGGGTCAGTGATGCCATCCAACCATCTCATCCTCTATCGTCCCTTTCTCCTCCTGCCTTCGATCTTTCCCAGCATCAAGGTCTTTTCTAAGGAGTCAGCTCTTCACATCAGGTGGCCAAAGAACTGAAGCTTCAGCTTTAGCATCAGTCCTTCCAATGAATATTTAGGACTGATTTCCTTTAGGATGATCTGGCTGGATCCCCTTGCAGTCCAAGGGACTCCCAAGAGTCTTCTCCAAAAAAGCATCAATTCTTCGGTACTCAGCCTTCTTTATAGTCCATTTCTCACACCCATACATGACTACTGGAAAAACCATAGCTTTGACTAGACGGACCTTTGTTGGCAAAGTAATGTCTCTGCTTTTCAATATGGCATGTAGGTTGGTCATAAGTTTCCTTCCAAGGAGTAAGGGTTTCTTAATTTCATTGCTGCAGTCACCATCTGCAGTGGTTTTGGAGCCCAAACTGTGTAGCTTAACAGAATATTTTTTCTCACAATTCTGGAAGGTTGAACTTCAAGTTCAAGGTGTTGGTACATTTGGTTTCTGCTGAGACTTCTTATTATAGGAAAACCAGTCAGACTGGATTGGGCTTTCCTGGTGGCTCCACAGTGTGTCTGTCTGCCATGCAGGAGACACAAAGACATGGGTTCAATCCCTAGTTGGAAGATTCCCTGGAGGAGGACATAACAATCCACTCTAGTATTCTTGCCTGGGGAATCCCATGCCAGAGGAGCCTGGGGGACTACAGTCCATGGGGTTCCTAAGAGTTGGACACGACTGAAACAATTGATCACGCACACACAGACTGGATTAGGAGCCACTCATATTACTTTATTTAACTTTAATTACCTCTTTGAGGGTTTTGTGCAAATAGAACCACATTCTGAGGAACAGAGAGGGCATCAACATATTTGAGAGGGACACAGTTTAGTCCTTAACATCACTACAGATCCGGCGAGATGGTAGGCAGACAATTAAAAATTCCTCAATACTTTTACCCCAAAGCACTTTCTCCCCCCTTCAACAAGTTTTCCCCTGGCTTTTGTAAGTTTTTAACTAAAATACAGAATTCTAGTCAAGTTGATTGTGAACATTTTTAATTAAAAACTTTAATTTTTAGATTAGTTTTAGTTTCACAGAAAATCTAATTGAAAAGTACAGAGTTTTCTCATATATCTCCTGTTCCCACACATGCAAAATTTCTTCACTATCTGCATCTTTCACCAGAGTAGTACGGTTTTTTTTTTTTTTTTTTTACAATCAGTAAACCTATATTGACAGATCATTATTATTAAAGCCCATAGTTTATGTTAGGGTTCGGCCTTGGAGTTGTATATTCTATGGGCTTTGATAAATGTATAATGACATGTATCCACCATTGTAATATAATACAGAAAGATTTTACTGCCCTAAAAATTCTCTATTTTCTGCCTATTCCTCACTTCCTCCCTACTAACATCTGCCAACTGACTAATCTTTGTTTTTTTAACTATCTCCATAGCTTTGCCTTTTTCAGAATACCATACAGTTGGAATAAAACAGTACATAGCCTTTTCACATTGCATTTAATTTTCCCCCCGTGTCTTTTCATGGGTTGACAACCTATATCTTTTACTGCTGAACAACATTCCAACGTCTAGGAGTACCACAGTTTATAAATTCACCTACTGAAGGGCATATTGGTTGCTCCAAATTTGGCGGTTATGAATAAAAATTCTCTAAACATCCATGTGGACAAAAGTTCTCAGTTTGTTTGGTTATATATCACAGAGTATAATACCTGGATTATATGTTAAGAGTATGCTTAATTTTATTTTTAAAACTGCCAAACTGTCTTCCAAAGTGGCTGTAGCATTTTGTATTGCACCCAGGAATCCATATCATCACCAATACAACACAATATCTCATGTGGTATTGCCTGTGTTCTGGATTTTGCCCATTCTAGTGGATGTATAGTGGTGTCTCACTGCTGTTTTAATTTGCAGTCACCTGATGTGGAGTGTCTTTTCATATGTTTATTTGCCATGTGTATGTTTCTTTGGTGTGATCATTTTTAAGGTCTGTGGTCCATTTTTATAATCAATTACTTATTATTGTTGAGTTTTAAGAACTTTTTGTATATTTTGGATGAGTTCTTTACCACAAGTGTGTTTTGGAATACTATTTCCCACTCTGAATTGTCCTCTCATTCTTTTGACACTGAATCTATAGATCAAGTTGGAAGAACTGACATTTTGATAATATTGAGTCTTCATATCAACGAACATGAAATATTTCTCCATTTATTTGGTTCATCTTTGATATCTTTCATCAGTTTCATAGTTTTCTTCATATTTTGTTAGCTTTATACCTAAATATTCAATTTGGGAGAATACTAATTTAAATAATAATATGTCCTTAATTTGGGCTTCCCTGGTAGCTCAGCTGGTAAAGAATCCTCCTGCAGTGCAGGAGAGGAGACCCTGGTTCAATTCCTGGGTCAGGAAGATCCATTGGAGAAGGGATAAGCTACCCACTCCAGTATTCTTGGGCTTCTCTGGAGGCTCAGCTGGTAAAGAATCTGCCTGCAGTGTGGGAGACCTGGTTCAATCCCTGGGTTGGGAAGATCTCCTGGAGAAGGGAACAGCTATCTAATCCAGTATTCTGGCCTGGAGAATTCCATGGACTATGTAGTCCATGGGGTCAAAAAGAGTTGGACACAACTGAGCGACTTTCACTTTCATGTTCTTAATTTCAAATTATACATGTCTATTGTTGGTATACTGGAAAGGACTCAGCTCAGTTTAGTTTGGTTCAGTTACTTAGTCATGTCTGACTCTTTGTGACCCCATGAACCACAGCACGCTAGGCCTCCCTGTCCATCACCAATTCCCGGAGTACACCCAAACCCATGTCCACTGAGTCAGTTATGCCATCCAACCACCTTATCCTCTGTTGTCCCCTTCTCCTCCTGCACTCAATCTTTGCCAGCATCAGGGTCTTTTCCAGTGAGTCAGCTCTTCCCATCCAGTGGCCAAAGTACTGGAGTTTCAGTTTCAACATCAGTCCTTCCAATGAACACCCAGGACTGATCTCCTTTAGAATGGACTGGTTGGATGATCCCCTTGGAGTCCAAGGGGCTCTCAAGAGTCTTCTCCAATACTACAGTTCAAAAGCATCAATCCTTTGGCACTCAGCTTTCCTTATAATCCAATTCTCACATCCATACATGACCACTGGAAAAACCATAGGCTTGACTAGATGGACTTTTGTTGACAAAGTAATGTCTCTGCTTTTTAATATGCTGTCTAGGTTCATCATAACTTTCCATCCAAGGAGTAAGTGTCTTTTAATTTCATGGCTGCAGTCACCATCTGCAGTGATTTTGGAGCCCAGAAAAATAAAGTCAGCCACTGTTTCCACTGTTTCTCCATCTATTTGCAATGAAGTGATGGGGCCGGATGCCATGATCTTAGTTTTCTGAATGTTGAGCTTTAAGCCAACTTTTTCACTCTCCTCTTTCACTTTCATCAAGAGGCTATTCTTGAGTTCTTCTTCACTTTCTGCCACGAGGGTGGTGTCATCTGCATATCTGAGTTTCTTGATATTTCTCCCGGCAATCTTGATTCCAGCTTGTGCTTCCTCCAACCCAGCATTTCTCATGATGTACTCTGCATATAAATTAAATAAGCAGGGTAACAGTATACAGCCTTGATGTACTCCTTTTCCTATTTGTAACTAGTCTGTTGTTTCATGTCCAGTTCTAACTGTTGCTTCCTTACCTGCATATAGGTTTCTCAAGAGGCAGGTCAGGTGGTCTGGTATTTCCATCTCTTCAAGAATTTTCCACAGTTTATTGTGATCCACACAGTCAAAGGCTTTGTCATAGTCAACAAAGCAGAAATAGATGTTTTTCTGGAACTCTCTTGCTTTTTTGATGATCCAGCGGATGTTGGCAATTTGATCTCTGGTTCCTCTGCCTTTTCTAAAACCAGATTGAACATCTGGAAGTTCCTGGTTCAAACTGGAAAGGACTGACTTTTGTATATTAATCTTGAATCCTATAATTTTCCTATAAACCAGGAAAATTTTTTTTTCAATTCCTTCAGATTTTCTACAAAGACAGTTATGTCACCTGTGAACAAAGACAGTTCTATTTCTTCCCTCACAATCTATATAACTATCATCTCCTTATCTTTTTTGTTGCATTATTTAGAACATTCTGTATGATGTTGAAGATAAATGCTGAGAGGCCACATCTCGTTTGTACCTGATCTTAATGGGAAAGCTTTGAGTTTTTCATCAAGTATGATGCTAGCTATGATTTTTTGTATATATTTTTTATAAAGTTGAGGAAGTACTCTTTATCCCTAGTTTGTTGAGTATATATATTTTTAATCCTGAATGAGCATTGAATTTTTGTCAAATGTCTTTTATGCATCTATTGATATGATCATGAGACTTTTGTCTGTTAATTTGATGGATATATTAATCTTTGAATGTTATAGTAGCCCTGCTATATATGGGATAAATACCACATGATTATGATGTATAACTTCTTTTATACACTTTTGGATTTAACTTGTGAATATTTTGTTGAGGATGTTTTAATATGTCTTCATGAAAGACATTCACCTGTAGTTTCCTTCTTTACGATGCCTTTGTCTGGCTTTGGTACTCAGGATAATGCTTTCCCCACAGAGTAAATTAGGAAGTACTACTGTTTCTGTCTTCCAAACAAAACTGTAGAGAACCCAGTGAATTCTACCACGTATTTATTGTTGTTTAGTCACTAAGTCATGTCTGATTTTTGCAACCCCCTGGACTTCAGCCTGCCAGGTTCCTCTGTCCATGTGATTTTTGTGACCACCTAGACTTTAGATTTGATGCTTTTGAACTGTGGTGTTGGAGAAGACTCTTGAGAGTCCCATGGACTGCAAGGATATCCAACCAGTCCATTCTGAAGGAGATCAGCCCTGGGTGTTCTTTGGAAAGAATGATGCTAAAGCTGAAACTCCAGTACTTTGGCCACCTCATGCGAAGAGGTGACTCATTGGAAAAGACTCTGATGCTGGGAGAAATTGGGAGCAGGAGGAAAAGGGGACGACAGAGGATGAGATGGCTGGATGGCATCACTGACTGGATGGACATGAGTTTGAGTGAACTCTGGGAGTTGGTGATGGACAGGGAGGCCTGGCGTGCTGCAATTCATGGGGTCGCAAAAAGTCGGACAGGACTGAGCGACTGAAATGAACTGAACTGAGACTTTATCCCACCAGGTTCCTCTGTTCATGTGATTTTCCTTGGCAAGGGTATTGGAGTGGGTTCCCATTTCCTTTCCCAGGGGATCTTCCCGACCCCAGGATCTAACCTGTGTCTCTTGCATTGACAAGTGGATTCTTTACCACTGAGCTACCTGGGAAACCCACCAAGCATTTAAGAAAGTGTTTATTTCTCCTTCAGTTTTGGAGGATAATTTCGCAGGGTACAGAATTCTCGCTTGGGATTATTTTCCTCAGTGCTTTAAATATTTCACTCTTTTCTTACTTATAGGGCTTCTGAGCAAAAGTAGGTATGATTTTTATCTTTGCTTTTCATAGGTAAGGTATTTTTTCCTTTGGTTTCCTTCAAGACTTAAAAAAAAATTTTTTTTTTTTTTTTGTACTTTGAAAACGATATGCCTCACTGTAGTAGTGTTGTTGTTGTTTACTGTTTGGTGTTCTCTAAGATTCCCAGATCTGTGGTTTTGTGTGTGACATTAATTTGGGGATATTCTTAGTCTTTATTGTTTCAAATGTGTTTCTGTTCCTTTTCTCTCCTTCTTATTCAGGCAGTGGTCTGCCTTGTGGTTTCTCTTCTCTGATGGATCTAAGGATAGTTGTTGATTTTTCAATTTGTTCAGCTTTTTACTTGTTAAGAATGGCGGTTTCTATTTTTTAGTTAATTAATTTATTTTAATTAGAGGATAATTACTTACAATATTATGATGGTTTTGCCATATATCAACATGAATCAGCCACAGGTATGCCTGTGTCCCCCCCCGGTCCTGCACCCACCTCCCACGTTCCTCCCCATCCTATCCCTGTGCTCCCAGAGCACTGGCTTTGGAGGCCCTGTTTCGTGCATCAAACTTGCACTAGTCATCTGTTCTACATGTGGTAATATACATGTTTCAATGCTATTCTCTCAAATCATCCCACCCTTGCCTTCTCCCACTGAGTCCAAAAGTTTGTTCTTTATATCTGTGTCTTCTTTGCTGCCCTGCGTGTAGGATAGTTGGTATCATCTTTCTAAATTCCTTGTATATGCATTAATATACAGTATTTTTCTTTCTCTCTCTGACTCACTTCACTCTGTATAATAGGCTCCAGGTTAATCCATCTCATTAGAACTGACTCAAATGCACTCTTTTTATAGCTGAGTAATGTTCCATTGTGTGTATGTACCTCAACTTCCTTATCCATTCATCTGCTGAAGGACATCTAGTTTGCTTCCATGTCCCAGCTATTGTAAATAGTGCTTCAGTGAATATTGGGGTATCTCTTTTAATTCTGGTTTCCTCAGGATGTATGCCCAGCAGTGGAACTGCTGGGTCATATGGCAGTTTTTCCTAGGCAAGTTTTTGTAAGCTTATTAGTTGTTCTTTGAAGGGATGAAGCTCTATCTTTCCCTCCTTGCAACTCTGGTGATGTTGCTCCTTTTTCTTTTAATTGATGTTTGAAACCACTTACATTTGAGGAAACTATTGTTGCATCAGCACTTACATGTGCCACTTTATTTGTTTTCTATTTATTTTCTGCCTCTCTTTTCTAGCCTTCATATGGATCACTTGAACATATTTTTAAAGGACCAACCTTTTTCATTTATGAGTGTTTTTGAGTTTTTATAATTGTTCTTTATAGTTCCCTCACCACTCCAAAATATTATAAGTCTGTTATTCTGTCCTTCACCTAATGGGAACAGACTTTTTTTCTTTTTGGTATGTCTGTACTATTTGAAGTTCAAGTTGAAGGCTTGAAGCAGTGTTCTGCCTAGAATATATGAGAAGTAATAAAGAAACACACTACAACATTCCTCAAGTCTCAAGGTTCCTAGGCAATCCACTGTCTTTCTTCCACACGGTAGCTGTTGGAGACCTCTTATGCTTGCTTATTATGTTATGTCTAGGGAATTTTAATTGAATGGGTGAGAATCTTAGAATAATGAAGATTCTTCCTTTTGGCCTGAACCAGAAATCTCTCTTACTACTTTATCAGCTTAAAAATTATCTCCTTTCTAATATGCCAATTTCCTGAACTCAGAAAGTTACAATCACATATTGCTAAAATGATTCATTGTGATTTAGCAAAAAGTTTTGAGGTTTTGTGTAAAATCCAACTGGACATCATTTTGGCTTTTCTGATCTAACTTCCTTCACTACTGTGACTCATTGATTTTCTGACTCAAATTTATAATAGGCTCATGGGTGTTTTACAATCTTCCAACAATTCAGACCTTACCTCCAGTAATAGGTATCCTTCAAAGCAGGGAACAACACGGGATGTTCCAATATTATGCTGCTGACCTCCCAGAGCTCTCAAAGTTCCTACATACACATTCAGTGGCACATTATATTACATAGATTGAGAAATCTGCAGTTCCAGAATTTTTTTTTGGCAAATCTAAGCATTATTTTTTAGTGATGAACAGAGAAGCCTGGTGTGCTGCAGTCCATGGGGTCGCAAAGAGTCAGACATGACTGAGTGACTGCACTGAGCTGACTGAGCATTATTTTTAAATTTTGACCTCCTTCCTCCAGCTAGACACTCTGCTTATGTATTTAACTCTAGAATAGCAGCACATTTGCTTGAGGAAATTTCTCCAGCCTATGACTGCCTTTTTACTCCAAGTCAAGATGAACTAATGGTTAGTTTCCCTGGCACAAAATTATCCAGCTGGACAGTACTTTCTGCTTTCAATAAATCCATTCCTCTAAAAACTTGGACACAATTTAAACTACTGTGGCTTCAGATAGTTTCAGTATGCCAGTTGAAACAAAATTATGCTCCTATATAGTTGTGCAAGGAAGGTAACACATCAAGATTAGTGCTGATCATAGGTAAAGAGAATACATTTTCTTTTAGAGAGAAAATGTTTCTTGAGTATTGAAGAAGCTTTATTAGAATGACAATAGTTTAATAAAAAAAAATCATACTGAATCCTTCCATCTCTTTGAAGGTATATAGCTTTCCCAAAGTTGTGTGCACGTCCTCCACAATTTTCCCTTTTTGGTTCATCATATAATTGGGTAATGTGGAAATATGCAGAATTTTCACCTTATGTAGGTCTTGAATGTTCCATTATTTCAAAATCTTTCATAGAGTACCTCTTCATATAGATATTAAAAATTTCTCCCTCATACCATTATGATTATATATAATATTGATTAATATTATATTTTTCTACAATGGCATAGCTGAGACTGTAGACAACTCTATAATTTCTGGTTGATGGACATGGTTTTCTTGAGTTTTGACACTGAGGATACAGTTCAGGGATGCTCAGTACAAGGATATATATGCATATATTTCTCATTGAAGTCTTCTTTGACTCCTGCTACATAAATTTGAAAGCACAGCATTTCCTGTTCCTTATCTTGACTCATTTTCCCTGAGAGCTTTTATCACAATCTGACATGCATTTTTGGCCATCATTATTCATTTGAACATCTTTATTCATGTTCACTTTTATTTTAAGAAGCAAAAAAAGCTACTTTTGAGAAGACTACCTAACATGTGATTTCTATGTTCTAATCGTGCTTCTTTTCACAAACACTGCATCTGCTGTAAATGACAGTAAGAAGTACTGTTGTGTTGAGCACAATATAAGAATTGAGATGATGTTCAAACATGTGGTCAGATTCTTCTTAACCGACTCTAACAAGTAGAAAGTTCACATTTGATACAATTGTATTTCTGAGCTATTTTGCTCATGTAAAGCTCATAGCCATATCAGTTTTTTCCAAATGGCTAAAGAGGCCTTTCTCTCTTTAGCAAGAAAGTCTGATTCTGAGCTTCAATTCTTCTTGTTGTTTTTGTTCATGTTTGGGTGAATTTTTGTTGTTTGTTTACTTTTGGTGCACAAACATTTCTTCTTTCACCCAAATTTCTTCTATTAGCAATAAGAAATACTTTGAGAGAAACATATGATATTCAGATCATTTATAATTATGTTTGTTTAAATACTATTTTGACTCATTTTTCTCTAACTCACAATAAAGAGGAACTTCTGAGGACAATGGGCTTTCCTTGTGGCTCAGCTGGGAAAGAATCACTTGCAGTGTGGGGGACCTGGGTTTGATCCCTGGGTTGGGAAGATCCCCTGGAGAAGGGAAAGGCTACCCACCCTAGTATTCTGGCCTAGAGAATTCCATGGACTTTATAGTCCAGGGGGTCACAAAGAATCAGACATGACTGAGTGACTTTCACTTTTCTGAGGATAAAGTATGATTCTGAGTTCACTTTCAAAATTACCACTTAGATTCATTTTAATTTCTTCTTATAGTAAGAAAGCAAATGTTAGATTATTTTAAAAATTAAACTGGCAACATAAAATTTATGAAAATATTTATAACTCTCAAGTATTAGACGGAGTAGGAACAAAGGAGGGAAAGAAAAAGACAATCTTGGAGAACAGGCAAGTAGCAAAAGCAGAAAATAAAAGGAGAGGGAAAAAATTCCACAGCATCACAATGTGTTAGATGAGGTAGGGCTTCCCTGGTGACTTAGATGGTAAAGCGTCTGCTTGCAATGCTGGAGACCCAGGTTCGATCTATGGGTCAGGAAGAGCCCCTGGAGAAGGAAATGGCAACCCACTCCAGTACTCTTGCCTGGGAAATCCCATGGACAGAGAGGAGCCTGGTAGGCTACAGTCCACGGGGTTGCAAAAAGTCGGACACGACTGAGCGACTACTTTACTTTACTTTACTTTACTTTACTTTACTTTAGATGAGGTAAGAGAGTAAAATCTTGGGGAATCAACTAGTGTCATAAGTGGAAGAGGAGGGAGAAAAGGAAATTTTCATTATTTCATAAGGGAGAAAATAATGAAAATTGGCAGTGGTTAGAAGACTAGGGAAGAGAGAGAAAATTATGGAGAATTTTCCACAGTGAGAATGAGAAATGGGTGATAAAAGCTTGTAACAGTGGCATGGAAAAGTAACAGTAGAGATGAGAAGAAGTGGGAAGGAAAATTTGGAGATGATATTAAGAAAATGGGGGAAGACATTCTTGGAGAATTAGCTTGCTACTAGAGACAGTGATGTAAAATTGGCAAGCACAGAATACAACATCAGAGCAAGACACAAATTCCCCCACAGTCAGTCCCTCCCATAAGGGCGGTTTGCACAAGCCTCTTATTCTTAACCATCAGAGGGCAGACAGAATGAAAACCACAACTACAGAAAACTAGCCAAACTTATACCATGGATCACAGCCTTGTAGAACTCAATGAACTTTGAGCCATGCTGTGCAGGGACACCCAAGATGGATGGGTCAAGCTGGAGAGTTCTGACAAAACGTGGCCCACTGGAGAAGGGAATGGCAAACCACTTCAGTATTCTTGCCTTGAGAATCCCATGAACAATATGAAAACGTAAAAAGATATGACACTGAAAGATGAACTCCCCAGGTCAGTAGGTGACCAATATGTTACTGGAGAAATGTGGAGAAATAGTTCAAAAGAATGAAGAGGCTGAGCCAAAGCAAAAACACCCAGTCATGAATGTGACTGGTTATCGAAGTGAAGTCTGATGCAGTAAAGAACAATATTGCATAGGAACCTAGAATCAAGGTCCATGAATCAAGGCAAATTGGAAGCAGTCAAACAGGAGATGGCAAGAGTGAACATCAACATTTTAGGAATCAGTGAATTAAAATGGACTAGAATGGGTGAATTTAATTTAGATGACCATGTTATCTACTACTGTGGGCAAGAATCCCTTAGAAGAGATGGAGTAACTCTCACAGTCAACAAGAGTCTGAAATGCAGTACTTGGGTGCAATTTCAAAAATGATAGAATGATCTCTGTTTATTTCCAAGACAAACCATTCAACATCACAGTAATCCAAGTCTATGCCTCACCCACTAATGCCAAAGAACCTGAAGTTAAACAGCTCTATGAAGACCTACAAAACCTTCTAGAACTAACAAAAACAACAAAAACAGATGTCCTTTCCATCATAGGGGACTGGAATGCAAAAGTAGGAAGTCAAGAGATGCCTAGAGTAATAGGCATGTTTGGCCTTGGAGTACAAAATGAATCAGGGCAAAGGCTAACAGAGTTTTGCCAAGAAAACACGCTGGTCATAGCAAACACCCTTTTCCAAAAACACAAGAGATGACTCTACGGACATCACCAGATGGTCAATACCAAAATCAGATTGATTATATTCTTTGCAGTTGAGGATGGAGAAGGTCTATAGAGTCAGCAAAAAAAAAAAAAAAAAGACCAGGAACTGACTGTGGCTCAGATCATGAACTCCTTATTACAAAATTCAGATTTAAATAGAAGAAAGTAGGGGAAACCACTAGACTATTCAGGTATGACCTAAATCAAATCCCTTATGATTATACAGTGGAACTGACAAATAGATTCAAGGGATTAGATCTGATAGACAGAGTGTCTGAAGAACTAGGGGTGGAGGTTCATACCACTGTACAGGAGGCAGTGAGTAAAACCAGCCCCAAGAAGAAGAAATGCAAAGAAGCAAAATGGTTGTCTGAGGAGGCCTTATGAATGGCTGAGAAAAGAAGAGAAGCTAAAGGCAAAGAAGCAAAGGAAAGATCTATCCATCTGAGTGCAGAGTTCCAAAGAATAGCGAGGAGAGATAAGAACATCTTCCTCAGTGATCAATGCAAAGAAATAGAGGAAAACAATAGAATGGGAAAGACTAGAGAGCTCTTCAAGAAAATTAGAGATACCAAGGGAATATTTCATGCAAAAATGGGCACAATAAAGGAAAGAAATGGTATGGACCTAAGAGAAAAAGAAGATATTAAGAAGAGGTTGCAAAAATACACAGAAGAGCTAAGATCTTCACAAAAAAAGATCTTCATGACCCAGATAATCACAATGGTGTTATCACTCACCTACCTAGAACCAGACATCCTGGAATACAAAGTCAAGTGGGCCCTAGGAAGCATCACTATGAATAAAGCTAGTGGAGGTGATAGAATTCCAGCTGAGGTATTTTTAACCCTAAAAGATGATGCTGTTAAAGTGTTGCACTCAATGTGCCAGCATATTTGGAAAATCAGCAGTGGCCACAATACTGGAATGTCAGTTTTCATTTTGGTCCCAAAGAAAAGCAATGCCAAAGAGTGCTCAAACTGCCACACAATTGCACTCATCTCACATGCTAGCAAAGTAATGCTCAAAATTCTCCAAGCTAGGTTCCAACAGTACGTGAACCAAGAACTTCCAGATGTTCAAGCTGGATTTAGAAAAGGCAGAGAAACCAGAGTTCAAATTTTCAACATCCGTTGGATAATAGAAAAGCAAGAGAATCCCAGGAAAACATCTACTTCTGCTTCATTACCATGCTAAAGCTTTTGACTGTGTGGATCACAGCCTTTGACTGTGTGGATCACAGCAAACTGTGGAAAATTCTTAAAGAGACAGAAATACCAGACCACCTTCAGTTCGACCACCTTCAGTTCAGTTCGGTCACTAGCTCAGTCTTGTCTGACTCTTTGCAGCCCCATGGACTGCAGCACACCAGGCTTCCCTGTCCATCACCAACTCCTTGAGTTTACTCAAATTCATGTCGAGTCAGTCATGCCATCTAACCATCTCATCCTCTGTCATCCCCTTTTCCTCCTGCCTTCAACCTTTCCCAGCATCAGGGGTCTTTTCNTGTTGCACTCAATATGCCAGCATATTTGGAAAATCAGCAGTGGCCACAATACTGGAATGTCAGTTTTCATTCTGGTCCCAAAGAAAAGCAATGCCAAAGAGTGCTCAAACTGCCACACAATTGCACTCATCTCACATGCTAGCAAAGTAATGCTCAAAATTCTCCAAGCTAGGTTCCAACAGTATGTGAACCAAGAACTTCCAGATGTTCAAGCTGGATTTAGAAAAGGCAGAGAAACCAGAGTTCAAATTTTCAACATCCATTGGATAATAGAAAAGCAAGAGAATCCCAGGAAAACATCTACTTCTGCTTCATTACCATGCTAAAGCTTTTGACTGTGTGGATCACAGCCTTTGACTGTGTGGATCACAGCAAACTGTGGAAAATTCTTAAAGAGACAGAAATACCAGACCACCTTCAGTTCGACCACCTTCAGTTCAGTTCGGTCACTAGCTCAGTCTTGTCTGACTCTTTGCAGCCCCATGGACTGCAGCACACCAGGCTTCCCTGTCCATCACCAACTCCTTGAGTTTACTCAAATTCATGTCGAGTCAGTCATGCCATCTAACCATCTCATCCTCTGTCATCCCCTTTTCCTCCTGCCTTCAACCTTTCCCAGCATCAGGGGTCTTTTCAAATGAGTCAGCTCTTCACATCAGGTGTCTAAAGTATTGGAGTTTCAGCACCCTTCCAATGGATATTCAGGACTGATTTCCTTTAGGATTGACTGGCTGGACCTCCTTGGAGTCCAAGGGACTCTCAAGAGTGTTCTCCATGTCACAGTTCAAAAGCATCAATTCTTCGGAGCTCAGCTTTCTTTAACTGCAACTCTCACATCCGTACGTGACCACTGGAAAAATCATAGTTTTCACTAGATGGACCTTTGTTGGCAAAGTAATGTCTTTGGTTTTTAATGTGCTGTCTAGGTTGATCATAACTTTTTTTCCAAGGAGTAAGCATCTTTTAATTTCATGGCTGCCATCACCATCTGCAGTGATTTTGGAGCCCCCCAAAATAAAGTCTGTCACCGTTTCCATTGTTCCCCCATCTATTTGTCTTGAAGTGATGGGACCAGATGCCATGATCTTTGTTTTCTGAATGCTGAGTTTGAAGCCAATTTTTTCACTCTCTTTCACTTTCATCAAGAGACTTTTTAGTTTTTCTTTGCTTTCTGCCATAAGTGTGGTTCATCTGCATATCTGAGGTTATTGATATTTCTCCCAGCAATCTTGATTCCAGCTTGTGCTTCATCCAGCCCTAGATTTCTCATAATGTCCTATGTATATAAGTTAAATAAGCAGGGTGACAATATACAGCCTTGATGTACTCCTTTCCCTATTTGGAACCAGGCTGTTGTTCCATGTCCAGTTCTTCATCCATTGGATCATCTAAAAAAACAAGAGTCTCAGAAAAACATCTACTTCTGCTTTATTGACCAGACCACCTTACCTGCCTCCTGAGAAACCTGTATGAAGGTCAAGAAGCAACAGTTAGAAATGGAAATGAAATAATGGGCTAGTCCAAAATTGAGAAAAGAGTACATTAAGGCTGTATATTGTCACCTTGCTTATTTAAGTTATATGCAGAATACATCATGCAAAATGCCATTCACAAGCTGGAATGAAGATTGCAGGGAAAAATATCAATAACCTCAGATATGCAGATGACACCACCCTTACTGCAGAAAGTGAAGAAGAACTAAAGAGGCTTCTGATGAAATTGAAAGAGGAGAGTGAGAAAGCTGGCTTAAAGTTCAGCATTCAAAAAGTTAGGGTCATGGCATCCAGTCCCATCACTTCATAGCACATAAAGGGGGAAACAAAAGCAGCAGTGACAGACTTTATTTTCTTGAGCTCCAAAATCACTGCAGATGGTGACTGCAGCCGTGATATTAAAACACACGTGCTCCTTGGAAGAAAAGCTATTACAAACCTAGACAGCATTTTAAAACTAAAGACTACTTTACTGACAAAGGTCCATATAGTCAGAGCTATGGTTTTTTCAGGAGTCACGTATAGATGTGAGAGTTGAACCATAAAGAAAGCTGAGCACTGAAGAATTGATGCTTTTGAACTGTGGTGTTGGAGAAGACTCTTGAGAGTCCCTTAGACAGCGAAAAGTTCCAAACAGTCTATCCTAAAGGAAATTAGTCCTGAATATTCTTGGAAGGACTGATGCTGAAGCTGAAACTCCAATAGTTTGGCCACCAGATGCGAAGAGCTGACTCATTTGAAAAGACCCTGATGCTGGGAAACGTGAGGGCAGGGGGAGAAGGGGGAGACAGAGGATGAGATGGTTGAATGGCATCATTGACTCAATAGGCATGAGTTTGAGCAAGCTCCAGGATTCAGTGAAGTCCAGGGAAGTCCAGGGAAGCCTGGAACCTTTGCAAGCCATGCGGTTGCAAAGACTCTGACATGACTGAGTGGCTGAACTTAACTGAAATGGAAGTGGAGTAGAGGAAAAGAAGGTAGTGAAAATTCTGGAGAATCACAGGTGTAAGAAGGGGAAAGAAGTGGTGAGAATGTGAGAGAAAATGCTGATGCACTGACAGCTGTCAGAATGGGGAACTGGGATGCAAAGGAGAGAATAGCCAAGGTGCAGATGTCCAAATTCAGGCACAGTGTCTAGGTCCAAGGACAGGAACAGGGCCAAGGTAAGAGCTGTGATACAAATATAATGACAAGGTCTAGGTCTGAGATACAGTTCCAACATCACTGTCTAGATTTGAGGTCCAAGAACAATGTCCAAGGTTAAGGTCTAGTCCAAGTTCTGTTCTTGTATCTACTCTCTTTTATCCAATTAATCATTAAGATGAATTCATTCATGTATGCTGAATTGCTGGTTGCCTCCTAAAGCTTTACTTACATACTGCCAACGTGCACATTTTTTTTTTTAAGGACAAAGCAACAATATAACTCCAGAGCACAGTCAATAAGGCACTTATGTGAAGGACTGAACAGAAAACTCTCTGGTGATACAGTGTCATCTAAGGGTAAACAGGATACCAGAAGAGCAACTGGACTGGGTGTCCTCCAAAACTCCTCCTTAACTATCATTTCCCAAAATGAAGCAAGCACTAAATAATGTAATGCTGCTGGCAAAAGTGGTAGTAGTAGTAGTAGAAGGAGGAGGAGGAGAAGGGGAAAAAAACAGCTCCTCTTTGCTGCTAATCAAGGGTGAACTTGTATGCTTCCCCATACGCTGAGGCAGAAGGTAAATTCAAGAAAATAGTTTCTCTTATAAAAAATTAAAAGGTTTAAATGGATGGCCATGCAACAGAGGTGAAAGAATTAGTTTTCATTCTACAGTTTCATGGAATTAGATTTATCTTTCCCTCAACTATTCTGAATGAATGAGATCATTCAGTTGTGATACCATCTAACATTTATAAGTTGCTCTTCAGTTCACAGAGCACATTTCTACCCTAGTGACACTCCTCTGATACGACTGAGTGACTGAACTGAACTGAACTGACACTACTTTGGCCCTCAGGTTCATCATCTCCCCCTGGGATTATTATGTAAGCATTTTCTTTGGTCTCTTGTGTCTAGTCCCATGGAGATTAACAGACAGGATCTGATGGAGTCTCTGGACACTCAGAAAACGTAGCTTATGCACATTGACAGGAACCTTTTAGAGTTTCAATATTTTCCCCTCCTTCCTCTGTTTCCCTGATTCCATCCTTGCATTCCTGCTGCAGTCTTACACGTTCTTACCAGGGTGACCAATGAAACCCTCTATGCTTTTTTTTTTTTTTTGCTTTATAATGTTGTATTACTTTTTGCTGTACAGCAAAGTGAATCAGCTATATGTATACATATATCTCTTTTCTGGATTTCCTTCCAAAAAAGGCCACCCCAAAGCATTGCGTTCAATTCCTTGTGCTATATAGTAGGTTCTCATTAGTTACTTAACCTATTTTATACATAGTGTATGTGTACATATATATATATGTCAACTGTTCTGTGATTTTTAATTGCTTCCAAGCAAAACTGAATCCTGCAGAATATATGAACTCTCATCTGCTTCTGCCTGCCTCTCATATATCATACCTCCTGACACACACTGTCCTTTCCAGGCCCTTGAACCAACTGCCCTTCCAAAATCACCTGTGAGGATCTTTGCCTAGAGCAGAAGTGAAGTGAAGTGGGAGTCACTCAGTCATGTCCAGCTCTTTGTGACGCCGTGGACTAGACAGTCCATGGAATTCTCCGGGCCAGAATACTGGAGTGGGTAGCCTTTCCCTTCTCCAGGGGACCTTTTCAACCCAGGGATTGAACCCAGGTCTCCCACACTGCAGGTGGATTCTTTACCAGCTGAGTCACCAGGGAAGCCCTTGCCTAGAGTAACTTTTCTTCAACTCCTCCCTACTCTCACAACTAGGGCAGACATTGCTTTCTCCTGGACACCCACTACGGGAGGCAGATTTGATCGCCCCTCTTATACTTACATCGCATCATGTAAGCACACTTGATGGGCCACCTTGCCACATTCAAGTGTGAAATTATAAACAGGCACATTGTCCTCAGCTTCTCTTTAAGCACCTCGAGAGCAAATACAATATGTACGCCCCCAGCATGTAGTGCAATGTGGTCATAGTAAGAGATTAATGAATATTTTCTAAAAATTTATTTTTAAATGCTGAATAAAATGCATCTATGATCTATGATGATATATGTTAGGCTCTGAAAAGTTAAAGTAACTTTATAGAAGTCATGCCAGTCTGAAGGGTAGATCTGGAAATAAAATATATGTACAGTTCTTAACCCACAGCCCAGGCCCATATGACCTTCATGTGCTATTATCTTGCAAATATTCTTCAGAGCCATACTTAAGATATACTATTCAGGGTTAGGGCCTCCAGTTACACTGGTGTGAGGGGGAGCTGAGAAAAAGGATATCGTTTCCAAGGAGAGCTGCCAGCTCTCGTCCCTGCTTCCATACTTCCCACTGGCAAGAGAGATGCCACTGAAGGCCCTGGAAGGGGGACTGACCACGTTCTCACTCACTTTCAGATGCTGACCTTATCCTGGAATTCAGAGGAGATGGAGATCAAGCTGAGTTCTGTAAATACTGAGGGATGTTAATCCCACTCACCTGCAAGCAAAGGATTAAGAGTCTCCTGCAAGAATTCTGATTGAGCAGACCTATTTATTTGCCTGTTTATAGGAAAAACAACTCTCAGTTAAGACCCAGACCTCATTACGTTAAGGACATAAACATAAAATTGCTAGGTGGAGTCAGTATTCAGACAGCTTCCCTGATGGGAATGGAGACAATCTTTAATGGGGGCTTAATCAAAGTCACTTATAACTGACTGTATCATGAACTTCTGGTACTTTTGGCTCATGAGATCATCTCATTCTAGTACACCTTCAGGACTCAGTACTGGAGCACAGTTCCTTTGTCAGGAACAAATAACCTAGAAAGAGTCCACTCTTGTTGCCACGGGGCAGCGTGCCCACAGCTTCTGAATGAATGAGTTTATGAAGGGGAGACTGCTGCCTGTGCTATGCTCTGAGCCTCTTCATGGTCCCCAGACAGACTCTCTGTGGGGTATAGGTGTGCACCAGGAGAAAAGCAGGCACGCCACGCTCACAGCCTTACCCAGGGGAAGTGGGTAGGCTGTTCGGTCTGCTCCAGGGACTGGTGTAGGGTTAGGCTCACGACACAACGCAGAGCATCTGCTGTCTTCACTGGGAAGGTTTTCTTCAAAAAAACCATCAGGGAAGAAACCCTTTTTCTCCTGAGGTAAACCTTGGGCTGCTGGCAGTCCTACCCACCATGTGGGAAAAAAACCCGAGTAATAAAGTTCTGAAGACCTTGGGAAAGCCTTGCATGCAGCTGTGCCACAGGCCAAGAAACACTTCAACATTTTAAGACATTGAGGCATAACTCAGTTCAGTTCAGTTCAGGCACTCAGTTGTGACCGTCTTTGCGACCCCATGGACTGCAGCACTCCCTGTCCATCACCAACTCCCGAACTCCACCCAAACCCATGTCCATTGAGCCTGGGATGCCATCCAACCATCTTTTATGTGTAGATATACCACAGTTTGTTTATTCATTCATCTGTTGATGGGTATCTGGGTTGTTTCAGTTTGGAGCTGTACAAGTTAAGCTGCTGTGTACATGCATATATTTTGTAAAGACATCTAATTTTACTTTTCTTAGGTAAATACCTAGGAGTGGGAATGGCTGGATTATATATATGGTAGTAGGTATATGAGTAAATTTTTTTAAGAATCTGATAAACTGTTTTCTGAAATTATATCATTTTAAATTTCCACCAGCAGTGTATGAGAGAACTAGTTTCTCTCATCCTTGTTAATACTTGCTATTAGTCAGTGTTTTTATTTTTAGTATATGGATGGATATGCAGTGGTTTTTTACTGGGACTTTATTGCACATTTCCTGAATGATTAATAATGTTGAGGGCTTTAAATGTGCTTATTTGCCATTCATATATCTTCTTTGGTAAAGTGTTTTTTCATCTTTTGCCTCTTTTTCAATTGGGTTGTTTGTTTTCCTATGGAGGACATTTAATTTATATACTTTTGATAGAACCCTTTATTAGATATATGATACACAAATATTTTCTTCTACTTTATTTCTTGTCTTTTCATTCTCTTGTGTATTCAAAGGGCAGAAATTCTTAATTTTTATGAATTCCAATTTGTCATTTTTTTCTTTTATGCAGTGGAGTTTTGGTGTTGTGTTTAAGTCTTTGCTTAGCTCCAGGTTATAAATATTTCTCCTTCCTTCTTCTTTTGGCATATAGATGTTCAATAGTTCCAGTATAATTTGTTGAAAAGATTAACCTTTCTTCATTGAAGAGTCTGAATCTTTGTTAAAAATTAACTCTCCACATAAATTTAGGTCTGTATCTAGATTATCTATATTTGCTATGTTTATGCTAAAAGCACATCTTTGATTACTGTAGCTTTATGTGAACGTGAAAGTTGCTCAGTCATGCCCAACTCTTTGTGACCCCATGGACTATACAGTCCATGTAATTCTCCAGCCAAATTTCTGGAGTGGGTAGCCATTCCCTTCTCCAAGGGCTCTTCCCTGTAGCTTTATAGTTAGTCTCAAAGCCAGTTTTAGTTAACTCACTTTGTTATTTTTAGCTATTTTGACTATTCTAGGTCTGTTGCACTTCTACATGAATTTTAGAACCACCTTATTAATATCTACAAGAAAAAACCTCCTAGCAAATTGATTTCTTTATGATTATGAAGTAAAACTTTATTATCCCTGGTAATATATTTATTTGAGTCTTTTTTAAAATTCCAATCTGATATTCTCGACCTTTTCATTGCAGTTTTTATATGCTTTACATTTAATATGATTATTTTTATGGCTAATATTAAATCTATCATCTTATTTGATTTGCATTTGTCTTATCAGTGTTTTTTTTTCCTCCCCTTTTCTGCCTTCTTTTGGATTGAGTATTGTATTCATTTCCTAGGGCCACTGTAGAAAGTACTACAAATTAGGTTACTTAAAATAATAAAATTTTTTTGGTCTCAGTTTTGAAGTCTAGCCATCCAAAATCAAGGTGTCAGCAAGGTCATGTTCTCTATGAAATCTGTAGGAGAGAATCCTTGCATCTTCTCAGTTCAGTTCAGTTCAGTAGCGCTCAGTCGTGTCCGACTCTTTGCAACCCCATGAATCGCAGCATGCCAGGCCTCCCTGTCCATCACCAACTCCCAGAGTTCACTCAGACTCACATCCATCGAGTCAGTGATACCATCCAGCTATCTCATCCTCTGTCGTCCCCTTCTCCTCCTGCCCCTAATCCCTCCCAGCATCAGAATCTTTTCCAGTGAGTCAACTCTTCTCATGAGGTGGCCAAAGTACTGAAGTTTCAGCTTTAGCATCATTCTTTCCAAAGAAATCCCAGGGCTGATCTCCTTCAGAATGGACTGGTTGGATCTCCTTGCAGTCCAAGGGACTCTCGAGAGTCTTCTTCAACACCACAGTTCAAAAGCATCAATTCTTCGGCACTCAGCTTTCTTCACAGTCCAACTCTCACATACATACATGACCACTGGAAAAACCATAGCCTTGACTAGATGGACCTTTGTTCGCAAAGTAATGTCTCTGCTTTTCAATATGCTCTCTAGGTTGGTCATAACTTTTCTTCCAAGGAGTAAGCATCTTTTAATTTCATGGCTGCAGTCACCATCTGCAGTGATTTTGGAGCCCAAAAAATAAAGTGACACTGTTTCCACTGTTTCTCCTTCTATTTCCCACGAAGTGATAGGACCAGATGCCATGATCTTTGTTCTCTGAATGTTGAGCTTTAAGCCAACTTTTTCACTCTCCACTTTCACTTTTATCAAGAGGCTTTTAAGTTTCTCTTTACTTTCTGCCATAATGGTGGTGTCATCTGCATATCTGAGGTTCTTGATATTTCTCCTAGCAATCTTGATTCCAGTTTGTGCTTCTTCCAGTCCAGCGTTTCTCATGATGTACTCTGCATAGAAGTTAAATAAGCAGGGTGACAATATATAGCCTTGATGTACTCCTTTTCCTATTTGGAACCAGTCTGTTCCATGTCCAGTTCTAACTGTTGCTTCCTGACCTGCATATAGGTTTCTCAAGAGGAAGGTCAGGTGGTCTGGTATTCCCATCTCTTTCAGAATTTTCCACAGTTTATTGTGATCCTCACAGTCAAAAGCTTTGGTATATTCAATAAAGCATAAATAGATGTTTTTCTGGAACTCTCTTGCTTTTTTGATGATCCAGCAGATGTTGGCAATTTGATCTCTGGTTCCTCTGCGTTTTCTAAAACAGCTTGAACATCTGGAGATTCACAGTTCATGTATTGCTGAAGCCTGGCTTGGAGAATTTTGAGCATTACTTTACTAGCGTGCTGATATTTTTCAGCAATCCTTGGCTTTTAGATTCATTTCTCCAATCTCTGCCTCTATTATCACATGGTCATCTTCACCTTGTGTGTCCTGTTCTTGTCCTCAAATAAGGACATCTGTAATATTGTATTAGGTCTCATCCTAATAATCTGAGCTTCAGTTGATTACATCTGAAAGATCTTATTTCCAAATATGGTCACATTCCCAGATATCAGGGGTTAGAATTTTAACATATCCTTTTGGGGGACACAATTCACCCATAAGAAGTATTTTATATGACTCTCTCTCCTTTGTTGGCTTATTGATTAAAACTATACTTTATTAACTTATTGGTTGCTTTAGGATTTATTGTATACCTCTTTATTACAGTCTGCCTTCAAAAGCCTTATAATACTTTATGCTGCTTATAAAACATTTATAATTAAAGGCAGTAGTATATCAGGTACAGATGGGTTCTCAGCTTCAACAGTTGTTTACAGCTGGCACCTATTCCATTTGGTTGGTGCTGCATTGTTAAATATTTGAAGATTATCCCTGGATGTCCTCTGTTGACTGTAAAATAAGCACTTCTAACTTGTAGGGACTCAGACTAGGGGAAACAACCCTGAAGGAGAAGGAAAAGACAGTCAATAAATGAATAACTGGATAAATTTAGTCCCTTCACCAGTTGCAATGAACAGTCCAACGACCCAAACCATTGTATGGCTGTTCGGCTATTTAAGATCAGTGACGTAAAAGAGGGACAGTCCTGTACAGTGTGCTATGGGTCATCATTCTCCCAAAGCCACGTCCTCCTACAGAGGCGTGAAGTACAATTTTCTCATGTCATTTAAGATGCTGTTAGCTGAAGACTTCTGGAATGATTTGATGAAACAGCTCAGCCATGCGACTTACAATCTGAGTGTTTTCCCTCCACACAAGTATCCATGGGTCAGCAGCATCTCAAGGCTGCGTGTGCATGGTGGTAGGGAGGCTGATGACAGGACCTGGAATCAACAGCACCTGGAAAAACATTCTTCCTTGTTCAGGTAGCCTGTTGCCTCTTAAAACTCACATAAGAGAAGCATGCTCTTTTCCTCAAGCCATAGCAAACATTCGGTCATATCTCATAGGCCCTTAGGGGTTTTGGCCAGGCCCCAACCCAAGCCAGTCACTGTGCAAAGCAGGTGGCATTATCCCGACTGGCTTAGATGGATCCATCTCCCCCTGTTGCTGGGCCTGCCCTCCAAACTGAATGATAGCCATTCAGCTGGAGAAGGATGGCCTGGATATTTGGGGGGAAACCTGAATTCATTAAAACTCCTTTAGATTTATGTAGTATTTTCTCACTTAGAAATCACTTTTACAGAATTTAATTTTACTAGTAAAAATAACACTTTTACCCTAAATGTTAGTAAAAGATAAGGTCCAGGTAGGTGAGGAGTTATCAAAGCTATGTGCTTTTACACAGCAGAGTTTAGCAAAACAGTAAGTCTTTTAAGGGATACAAACACAGAGGAAGTCTAAGATTTTGAGACAGTTTAGTGTGCTGAAGGAAGGCTCAGCATTATTTCAGGAATACAGTGTCTACATCAAAGAGGTTATCGTCTGCTGCTCTTGAGGAGAGTCGAAGAAGACTGGGAAGCAGGAGGAAGGAGGACAGGAGAAGAGGCAGAGGACAGATGATTTACACACTATTTGGGCAACAGTCAATGGACCATAAGGGGAGGAAGATTATAGTTGTTACCAAAAAAAAAGACATAACAAGTAACATTCTGTGTTGCGAAGTGGCTGGGTCACTAACACACTACATTCTTGGTTGAACAAATGCAACAGTTTATTTGAAGGTGTTTGTATAAATGGAGCTGCTGTTTGAGGAATATCAGAACCGAGATTAGGAATTTGGGACTTCTGCAGGCTGCACCAGCACCTGCCAGCAGGCTCTGTAACCCACCCTGCTGTGACCTGTCTGCGGCTCTCTAGAGAGGTCTACAGTCAGGGCCATATTTCTTGAGCTCACGATCCAGGGACAGTCTGTCAACAGCTAATGTACTCTCAGCAAAGATGTCCTCATTTATTATCTTCTCTTTTTCCCCTTTCTAACCCCCTTCTCCCAAATGCCACCCTTTTAAAGAAACTTTTGGGAAGTCTCATTTTTGAACAAAATTCTTATATAACACAGTTAAAGAAAGGGCCCAACTTTAAACCAGTTGACCAACTCCATCCTAGAGAGGTTCATACAATAAAACTGTAAAAAGTATCTCTTCTCAACAACCTTCATAAATGTTCCCCTACTAGATTATACTCCTAAATCTCATATCTCTGTTATTAATCTTATTAAATACTTTCCCATTACCACCTACCAGGGAGATAGAAGGAACCAGATTTAAGAAATCCCCAAACACCTATAAATGATTGAAAAGTAATCACACGGACCTTTCATCCCTACCCTAGCTAATTCAGCTCCTATTACTGAGAGATCGGGGGATGACCTTCAAGCCTCTTTTCCCTTGGATTGGGGACAGTTTCCAGGTAGCAGCTGGGCCTGTGGTAAACAGGCCAGTGAAGAAGCCTCCCAGGACCTCAGTCTTTGATGATCCACAGAGTTCTTAACAACAAACACTGGAGCCTGGAATAGAACCTTCTTGTCATAGTGCCCACACATCACTAAGCACCCTCAAAGGTCTGCTGACGGGATACAAGCTGCCAGGTCTCTGGTGGGCAGAGAAATGTCAGATCCCCAGATCCAGCTGGGCAGCTCCTGGAAAAGCCACCAACAGAATGACCATCAGAGCTTACTGGGCAACACCAAAAATAAGGGAAACAGGTGCTATTCCATATTTGGAGAGAACATAAAGCTTATGGAAACAGAGAAGTCCTACTCAATTCTGTCCTTCAACTGGAAAGAAGAGAATTTGCTGAAAAAGAAACTAAGTTTTCTAGACTCCATGAAGAAATATGAAGCTAATGTCTGGCTAATGGAGCAGAAAGCCTTTTATAAACGATGCCACTCAAAGCTCCGAAAGTCAGAACTGGCGCATGCTCGGTTGCTGGGCAACAAGGACTTGGTCAACCGGCTCACCTCCAAGAATATGTTGTCCAACTACACCACCACCTTTGTGGATGAGAGTGAGGCGGCTGTGAAGGCGATAATCCAGAACAGAAGAGAAGGGGAGAAGAACAAAATGCCCTTCAGACTTAGCCTAGACAAGGACAGACTCTACCCATCCACAGCTTCCAGGGCAACCTTAAAGGCAGACTCCAGGGATGAAAGTGAGAGGGCAACTGTAAATATAAGAGGGTCTCTCTTCAGAGGGGAGGGAACACCAGCTCTGGTTTTATCTTTAGAGTCTTTGGATAATCCAGAGCAGGTAGAAAAACAGAGAAAGCTCCCTGTTGACAGCAGGCCATCAGTTGGGGGAGAAGGGATCGTAAGAGACGTCTCTAGTAGGCCATCGAGCGCTGGGCAGAGTCATCTCCAGGATGCAACCCTCAGCAGGAAATCGAAAGGCAAGTTTCTTCGATACATTATCTATGGAGACAGGAGTGGAGAGCACCCCAAGAAGAAAAGATCACGGCCCAGGAAGAACCCACCTGTCCCGGACGGTGTGCAAATGGACCAGGCACTGCCGAGCCAGGTTCAGGTCAACCTAAGGCAGGAGTTTCTCACGAGTGAAAGAGCCAAGTATCTGGAGGCCAGAATCCAAAGTCTACCACAGCCCGCATATTTTCAAGGTCACTCTTCTAACAGACCCTGGGAGAAAGGAACTGAAGTAGTGCATGCTCCAGGAATCAGAACACAGGGTGCAGGAAGAGGGCCGAAAGTCATTCCTGAAGAGATCGGAGAACG
Source organism: Redunca redunca (assembly GCA_006410935.1). Classification (NCBI taxonomy): domain Eukaryota; kingdom Metazoa; phylum Chordata; class Mammalia; order Artiodactyla; family Bovidae; genus Redunca; species Redunca redunca. Next base: position 504,611 of record SJYQ01008483.1, read on the forward strand.
AACTGGAAGCAAGTCCATCACCAAGAACAAACGGCTTTTTTCCTAAGGCACCCTTCCCCTTGCTACCCCTCTATCATTCAGCAACTTCTACTTAATTCTTACCAAGAAAACTCTTATCCCTGACCTCAAGACTGCTCCGGAACTCACGGAGAAAATGCTTCTCCTCTTATATAAAACTGGGACAACCAAGGCAGGATCTAACAGTAAGAACGTGGACCTGGGTCACGCCTGGCCCTGCAGCCCTTCACGCGGAGACGCGGAGACGCGCGCGCAGAGGAAGGGCAAGGGGGCCAGCGCCTGCCAGTAATACTCTTACTGTAAAAAAAAAAAACAAACAAAGTGAAAGACAATGATTTGCGGAACGTTAGCAAATCTGTTTCTTCGGCAGCTTGGGGAGGGAAAGGGAATAGGAACCTTGGTCTGACTTTTGACCTTCTTCAATAAAATCAAACTAGTGTAAACTAGTCGACTTGAAAACTAGGAGAGATCTCTCTCTCACTCTCCCTCAGGGTCCCGTTCCCCAGCCGGCAGGCCCTACTGGGAGACTCCCTACATTTAGTGAGCAAAAAATGTTGAAACAAGAAAGAGGACCGAAGGTGTGATAAGAACACTAAGTGGGAGGCAGAGGTTCCGTTTTCTAGCTTCATGAATTCATATGAATGCAATGATCAGAGTAATCTTGGGCAAAACGCTTCACAGCTTGAGACCTAAGTTTCCTCATCTATAAAATGAGGGTTGGAGAAGATGATCTTTCAGGTCATTTTTACCCCTATATCTCTACAATACAATTATTTTAACTTGTCACAAAAGCAGATGTTGGATGGCTGCCCTTGGGCAAAATAAAACATCTTCAGTCTTTTGTCCTTCCAGTGGTCAGTCCAGTGGTTGGTTAACATTTCGAACTTTTCTGAGGTAATATAAGGAAGTTAAAGTCTTCATTATCAATTAGACGGTCATGAGGCAAATGTATAGAGAAGTGGCACTTTTGCATTTAAATGAATAACAGTAAATATTTTTAAAATATTTTTTCTGTTTTTCATAGTTCATATTCTTTTAAATATTTTCTCTGTATTTCATAAGTATTTAAATCCCATTATGACAGCAACCTAAGTAAGTGGAATTCATGCTGTACAGCATGTGGCTAAATAATTGCAGGCTTAATGTCTCTGAAATCAGTCTGCAGTCAGAGGGGTCACTGCAGTGATCTGCACTGTCCCAAATGATTGCAACCACTTCATGTGGATTCAATATGAATTTTACTAATTTCCTCTATGGGTTACTGGCATAGAAATACTGAAAGCACATAGATGGTTGTGGTGATGAGAAAAAAAAAAGCCACTCATATGAATTATGAGATTATAAGTGTAATTTTAGAGTGGGGGCGGGGATGAGGTCCTACAGTAGAGAGAAAGAGGCTCTCTTAAAACTAAAGGTGCTTAGGAAAAAGTGATTGTTTACTCACCACTTCTTAGGGGTACATGGCAAACTGGTTTCCCTCAACTGTTTTCCAAAACTAGGTCCATTCATAAGAGCAGTATAAGGTGGTAATGTTACTGAACAGTGGGAAGGTGTGAGTATCTGGATGCCAGAAAAGCTCTTCACATGCAGGAACAACTGTTATGCTACCTTTACCGGTAGCTTCTGTGGAGATCTGGAAGTCCAATTGATAAATCAGGCTCTTTGGCTTTATAAGCATAATTTCATTCATACATTCATTTGAAAAATATGTTCTGAACACCAGGGTGAGGAAAACAGATATATTTCTACTCTCATGGAATAGAATTTAAGGAATGAGTTAGGCAATAATGAAGTAAGCAAAATAACACCCTGTGAAAAGCGTTTTGGAAGTATGATTATTTTGGAGACTACAGTTTAAATTTGAAAAATACTTCAATCCTATTAAAAATACATATTTAAGGCAAATGGTATTTTCTTTGAGTTTGGGTACAAGATGCAAGCACACAGGGACAATTCTGAAATGCATTTTTAGGTAATGGGCTAACTTCCACTTGACAGTCCCAAGAATACACTTGTAGTTATGATGAGCTGGGATTCTCCTGCTCAGTCTCAGCTGGAAGCATCTGAGGTTATTTCCTGCCCTTGGTGGTTATTTCCAGGGCAAGGCTGCCTTCTCAGTTGCTTCAGGAAACAGACCTGATTTCACTTACTGTGAACTTCTTGATTCACTGGTAAGGGGACCAAACCCAGCAGTGCTAGGCAGATTTGCAAGTTAATATATATCACATCTCAATAGTTTTGAAATATTTTCACTCAGCTGACATATCTTCCTGAAATGACAGTAAATAAACACACACACAATGTGGGCCTTTAAAAACTGTGGTAAGAAGGTGGGGGAGGGTGTCAGCAAGGTACAAAGGATAGCAGGGAAGAGGATGGGAAGGAGTTTCTGAGACACCCTGGCTTGTTGTGCAGCTTAATGAACTTTGTTTACATTCTGCTCTAGGCACTCGGGGCACAGCCATGAGCAAGACAAAGTTCCTGCCCTCATCAGGCTTGGTTTCTAGTGAAGCACAGGTAAAAATGAGCCAATAAGGGAACTGCTTTTCATTTTTCTTTACTTGCTTAACTCTGACATGCTAACATTTTCCAGGGACGCTGTCCATGTTTTTCCTTCCTCCCTTTATTGCCTTTCCCTGGTGACTACCTCCATCTATGCTGAAAAACCATACCTTTAAATCTTCTTTGTAGGCTTTTCTTTAAATGTGTATTTTTAAATCTGTACAATTCCACTTGTATATTTCTTAGACACTTCACCTGAAACATGCCCCAAACCTGTTTCCCTGTAGATCCCACCACCACCACACCACCAACCCAGTCATGCAAATCAGAAATGTGAGTTATTTTTGACTCTTCTCTCTCCTTGGAATATCGAATCAGTCACCCAGTCCCAGTCCCAAACATGTCTTAAAACGTCCCCTCCCTTCTATCCTCAGGCTTATATACCTGAGGATATAACTAGAATTATGGCAATAATCTCCTAACTGGGCTTCCCTGGTGGCTCAGACAGTAAAGAATCCACCTCCAGTGTTCTTGCCTGGAGAATCCTATGGACAGAGGAGCCTGGTAGGCTACAGTCCATGGTGTTACAACGAGTCAGGCATGACTGAACAACTTGGCAAAATCTCCTAAGTACAAAGATTGCATGACACTTACATTTCTCCAATTCCATGTTATAAGATACAAAAAAATGTACAATGAATTATCTTTGTATTTCAATATCTGCAAAACAAAGTTCAAAGTTCTTGGTATGGTCTACGAGGCTTTTCATGCTCTGACCTGCCTTCCATTCCAATCCAATCTTGATCCCTTTGAATCTGACACTCAGGCATACTAAACACCTTCTTGTCTGCCTATCAACTAATCCTTCACCTCCTATTTGGACAATTTTTGGATCTGAATTCTCTGTCCAAATTGTATTTTTATGTACTTCTATAACCCTTATTGGTTTCTATGTATATCTGGTCCACTAGATTCAGTCTCCTCATTAAAAGGCTCCTTGATTGAACAAAGTGGCTGTGAAACCTTCAGCAAACCTGCAGCATGGTTAGCATTCAATTGGTTTGTTCAGTTCAGTTCAGTTTCTCAGTCATGTCTGAATCTTTGCGACCCCATGGACCACAGCACGCCAGGCCTCCCTGTCCATCACCAACTCCCGGAGTTTACCCAAACTCACGTCCATCAAGTTAGTGATGCCATCCAACCATCTCATCCTCTGTCGTCCCCTTCTCCTCCTGCCCTCAATCTTTCGCAGCATCAGGGTCTTTTCCAATCAGTCAGTTCTTCGCATCATGTGGCCAAAGTATTGGAGTTTCAGCCTCAACATCAATCCTTCCAGTGAACACACAGGACTGCTCAGCATTCAGTTTTCAATTGGTATTGAATTATCAATTTGTATTGAATTCTATTTACCTGGTAAATGTTATTAAACAGAAAATCTTCACACTTCAGTTGGAATAGGACTAGAAGTAGGTTTGAGATCTCCCTTGGAGATCTTTCCATAGCACCATCCAAAGAGTACCCAAGTCCTTCCTATAGATCCACTAATTTAGTAATGAGATTTACTAAATAATAAGGCACGTGTGTGACAGGAAGGAAGCGAGTAAGGGTGATGGTGCAGCTGAATACAACTTTTTCTTTTTGCTGGTCTGCTCTGGCTCTGGATTTGTTTTTCCAGGAATGAAACTTCAGGTATGTAGTTTTTCTGGTCACTTTCAGATAATAAGCAAAGCATCTATTTTCTGGGTATTAGTGAAACATCAAAAAAATGCCACTCTCTCTCCTAACTGAAAATGCAACTCTTGCTCAGAGCTGCTTCTGGGTGGGAGGCCTGAAGATAGGCTCTTCGTCACGTTACCTTCCTTCTCACACAAAAGCTGTTTCTGGCCCTTTTGGAAGGGAGGAAATCTAGCGAAAAATATGCTGCCTCATCCAGCTGGTGCAGCTGTCATAAGACAGTGAGCCTTCAGAACAATGTGGGAGTTAATGGCTTTCTCTCACGAAGTGAACTCTTCAGGGAACCCCAGATGAGAGCCTCTGCCTGGCTGGGCACTTCCAGTTTCTCCTCTTCTCACAGCTTCTGTTGGAGGGTTTTCAGATACTGGATGTCTGGCTCCAGAACAGGAGGCCCACTTGTGCAGGGTCAGATGGCCCGTGACCTATCTCTTACAGTGAACACAGGTGGCCTACAGGAAATATATATTTCAGCCTCATCACTGGTAGATGTGCCCTTTATTCAGCAATATTCTAAACAGAATTCTAGCAAACCAAACTCAGTAGCATATTAAAAGGTTTGTGTACCAGGAACCTGCAGAACCACCCCAGGAATGGAGGGTTGGTAGAACATACCAAAATCGATCGATATAGCCCTACTAATAGAATAAAGGACAAAAACTCACAACCATCTTAATAGAAGCAGATTAAGATCCTGCATTGCAGGTGGATTCTTTACCAGCTGAGTCACCAGGGAAGCCCAAGAATACTGGAGTGGGTAGCCTATCCCTTCTTCAGGGGATCTTCCTGACCTAGGAATTGAACCAGGGTCTCCTGCATTTCAGACGGATTCTTTACTAACTGAGCCCCAATAGAAGCAGAAGCATCTGACAAAATCCAATATCCTTTCCTGGTAAAAACACTCAAACTAGGAATAGAAGGAAAATTTCCTCATCCTGAAGCATCTGTGAAGAACTTACTGTTAGCATGACACTCAATGGTGAAAAATTAAATGCCTTCCTTATAAATCAGCACTAAGATAAAGATGTATGTTCTTGCCACTTCTATTCAATATTGTGCTAGAGGTGCTAGCTAGGGCACTTAGGAAAGGAAAAAAGTATCCAGAGCAAAAGGGAAAAAGTAAAACTTTCTATTTGCAGATGTGTGATCTTGTATGTAGAAAATACAAAAGAATCAAAAGTAGAACACATTTAGTTAGGAAAAGCCACATAAGATCAATATAAAAAACTTTTCATTGCATTTCTATATGCTAGCAATGAATGATCCAAAAATGAAATTAAGAAAACAATTATGTTTATAATAACATCAAAAAAATAATAAAATACTTGGAAAAATATTTAATCAAAGAAATCAAGACTTGTACACTGAAATCTAAAAAAAAAAAACAATAAAATTAAAGTCCTAAATAAATCCAAAGATATCCACGTTCATCAGTTGGAAAACTCTATATTGTCAAATTAGTGATATTCTCCAAATTGATTTATAGATTCAACACAATGCCTGTCAAAATTCTAGACGCCTATTTTGAAGAAAATGATAAGCTGACTCTAATACTCACATAGAACTGTAAGGGATCCTCAATAGCCAAAATGACCTTGAAAAAGAACAATGTTGGAAGATTCAACATCCCTAATTCAAAAGTTGTATTTCAAAGGACACAATCAATAAAGTGAAAATACTATCCAAAGAATGGAATAAAATATTTGTAGATGACTTATCTGGTAATGGATGTGTATCAGAATAAGGAATTGAATAATAAAGACAAATAACTGAATCAAAATATAGGGAAAGTTTCTGAATAAATGTCTCTAAAGATGGCCAGATGGCCAAAAGCACATGAAAAGATATTCAACATCATCAGTCATTAGGAAAATGCAAATCAAAACCATGAGATACTACTTCACTCCCAATAGGAAGGCTAGACTCAAAATGTTGGCCAGGATGTGGAGAAATTAGAATTCACAAGATGCTTGCAAGAAAGTGCAACCACTTCAGAAAACAATTGGCAGTTCCTTGAAAAGCCTGGGCATATGACCCAGGAATTCACTATGTACATTACCAAAAGAAATGAAAATTTATGTGCACATAAAAACTTGTACACAGTGTTCATGGTAGTAGTATTTATAATAGAAAGTGAAAACAACACAACCATCTATCAAATGAATAAAAATATGGTATATTGATACACTGAAATATTATCCATAAAATGAAGTACTGATACATGCTACAACACAGATGCACCTTGTGTGTGATTCTATTTATATGGACTGTCCAAAATAGGGAAATCTACAGATGACTAAGATCAGTGGTTAGGTCTTGGAAGGTGGGGAAAGATAATCACTTCTAATGGATACAAGCGTTTTTCTTTTTTTGCAGTGATGAAGATGCCCTGGAATTATATAATGTGACACACAATTTTGTGGCTATTCTAAAAGCCACTAATTGTACACTTTAAAGGACTGAATTTTGTTATATGAATTATCCTAATTAAAAAAAATATATCAAAGAAAGCATCCCTCCTGCATTTTTAGATAGATGAGGGTCAAATCCTGCAAAAGAAATCATTACAAACATCTCCAACCTCTCAATGAATTCCTTCCTCTGTCTTCCAACAGGTAGCACCTGTGTCTCAACTTCACTGAGTCTTGATAACCATCAGTGACGTACACAGGCTTGGATATGCTAATCCAAACCAAAGGATGGGCAGGGCCAGACAGAACTGAGACCACCACCCAACTCTGTGCTGTGCCCTCAGTCACGGTACACTGCTCACTGACACATGCCTATTGCATTTTCTGTGGTTTGCTGAAGACTGAAAGATAGCCAGGATAATCACTCTTGTCCTATGGTCCTGTTCAGCTGAATCTAAGAATCCTAACTTAAGGGTTGATTTGTAGCAGTAATTACAAGGTTCTGGCAAACCAGGCATTCAGCATGGTGAGTGCTTCATTTACTACAGAAAACACAGCATTCAGGAAAATCCCATGGATGGAGTAGCGTAGTAGGCTGCAGTCCATAGGGTCGCTAAGTCGGACACAACTAAGCGACTTCACTTTCACGCATTGGAGAAGGAAATGGCAACCCACTCCAGGGTTCTTGCCTGGAGAATCCCAGGGACGAGGGAGCCTGGCAGGCTGCCATCTCTGGGGTCGCACAGAGTCGGACACGACTGAAGCGACTTAGCAGCAGCAGCAGCAGCTCCTTGACATGTGAGGGTTTGGCAACAGGAGGATGACTTAAAACACCTGCTCCCCTCTCCAGCAGGAGAGGAGTGTAGCCACAGAGGCTGACCACACAGAGGTTACAGATTGCCAGAGCACATCCCAAAAAGGACTGGGGAAGTCACACAGAAATCTTGCTTCCAAGGACTTGGTCCATTTCATCCTTTCCCTTTTAGTAATTTTCTTTTCACAGGCTGAAATGACAGAATCACTCACTTCCTCCAGGAACAAGTTCTTTAGCCACTAAATATTCCAATACTTTAAAATAAAACGTTTGGGGGTTACAATAAGGAAGAGACAAGAGACAGAGGCTATCTGGTGAAAACAGATGCTTCATTGAATGGCAAGCCGTCATTTTCAATCATTCAGGTGGTGACTGAGGTACTGGAAAAAATAGCGCTTGTCCTTTCAACAGTTATTAGGCAACTACTATATGGGACAGGAACAAAGATAAACAATCTTCCCCATGAACCTGCCCACATGCCACCTAACGGTTATGGGAAAAAACCAAAAATCCCAGTGATTCCTCATTGCTCAAAGTGCATGTACTACCATGAAGTTGCTATTAGGTTACAGAGACATTTTGAAGGTGGATGAATTCATGGGTGAGGGGCTTTTTAAAGTCTTGGCCTTTAAGGTTACTTGAGAAATATGAAATGATTAAGCACAGCATGATGCTGTGGCTCGAGACGCAGGGCAAGATGCCTGTAGCTGGCGGTAGAATTGGAAAGGCAGGCGGGGCTGAGCCTGCGGAGGGCTGCGGGCACCATGCTTGCAGGTTTCCTCGGGGAACAAGTTTTGAAGCAAAGGATATTTAAATTAACAAAACTGTGTTCTAGAAGAACGAGAAAGATTGGCAAATACTGCCAAGGTGAGTTAGGGGATCAGAGGCCAAAAGGAAGTATGATGGAGAGGGGAAAACAATTGATACAAGCTGTGACCATTGAAAGGCGAGGGATTCTGAAGACTGGGTCAAAAGGGATGTTTTTAAGGAACAATAAATGATAGGTAGAGACAAAAGTTCCATTTTGAAGTGTATTGATTTTAACATACCAGAAAGAGATTCTGGGGGTAGTCTGAGCAGAAGACACGGATTTGAAGAACAACCTTTCTGAGTGGTTGAGGTTTACCAGACAGAACTGGGCAAGTACAGGTCAGAATTTTAGCATTACAGTAGTATCCACCCTATTGAAAAAGGAACAGGGTAGCAGCTGAACCAAGTTCAGGGTGCTGCCAAGGTTAGAATTCTCACTGGCAACAGAGGAGGCTCTAAGAATCTTTCAGGAGAGCTATTTTAGTGGCACAGTGTAAGTTTTAAGCAGCATTTCTCACAGGGGCACATCTGCACCAAAATCGTCCTGCAATTGGTTAACAAATGCCAACGATTGGATATGAACATTAAAGAAGTAAAAGACTGAGACTCTGCACTTTTCTAAACTCCCCCAGGAAATTCTCCATACACTAACACTGTGGGTAAAAGAAGGACAGAGAGAAAGTAGAAGCTGTGTTTTGAATCCTCTATTGGCTCAGGGAAGGGGCAGGAGTTTGAGAGATGGTCCTTAGAGGCTGGTGGAAGGTCAAAAAAAAGATACTTGAGGTAAACAGGTTAAGGGGATCATGACTACAGATGGAGTAGCCTTAGAAGACTACCCTTCTGAGTCTGCATGTAAGTCTTGAGAAAACCCCTTGAAAGGGCCTGAAATCCCAGCACAGTTGTTCTTACAATGAGTGATGGGGCCAGGTTACACTCATCTTTTCTTTCTAGTAAGATGGATGTGTACCGATAGGGAAATGAATACCATCAGCAAGTTTTGTTTGAAGCCTCATTTCACGTATCTCCCTCCTTAGTATGTATCCCAAAGTAAAGCTATAGAAATTGTCGTTGGATTTTATCAACTAAGCAGAGCCCAGTGAAGTTGATTAGGGTAGGAAATCCAAGTCACTGGCCAAAGCTACCAGGCTCCAGAAAAGTTTGGTCACAGTCTGTGTCTTTACTGTATGCTGGAGAGATTCTGTAACAATGATATGTAGGAGAAACTCTGTATTTCACCTGGAACACCAATTAGTTTTCGGTTTTTTATTTCCTCGAGAGTTTCCTGGTGATCTGGGAGAAGAGAGTACTTTATAACATGACATCTGGGATAGAGAGAGTGACCACTAGAGTCAAAATTTCTGTTTGTTCCCTCTTGCTTGAGACACTGTTTGGGGAACATTTAGTAGACAGCCGGGGAAAGGAGGCAATGAGAGAAGTGGTAGCATGCCCAGGACGGACAGATGCTGAGCAAGTGAGGGCAAGTAGTCTGGACAACCAATGGACTTTTCTCTCAGAGTATTTTCAAGGGTAGGTTTATTTTTAACTGTTTGTTAGAAGTCTATTTGATACGAATTCTATACCTGATGGTCTGTACTCAATGACCATTCAAAAACTTCACACAGATGTGATTACAATTGGATAACTTCAATACTGTAGTGATAATAAAACTTGAGAGAACTGAAGAACACAAATTTCTTCACGAATTTATTATACAAAAAGCCCCCAGAGTATTTGATTTCTCATATTCTCACTTTCATTATACACAAGAAGCACAGGAATGAGAGGCCTCTTAAGGTGACTGTAGTAGCATGAGGGTCCCTTGAATCAAGGTAGTGTACATATTTTTAACAGTGTTCTCAAGGCTGGCCCAGAAAAACCCCATGTTACCTTATCACAATATGGAAAGTAATGTTTTCTTTTCCCACTAAATTATGGTGAAAAATGTCACTGTTTTATTTAGCATTATGGTACATAACAGTTAAGTCTCAAATTACTAAAACTAAAATAATTCTGAAAGACATCCTCTTTCCCCTTCCAATGATTGAAAGCTGTATTTTTCCTGCCAATTTCAAACAAATCATCAAACTAATCTGTCATGGTCAGTTAAAACAATCAAGGTACAAGCTCAGCACATTAGCTGTAACTTGTAGTAAAATGATATATCAATATGTCTCTCCTCAGTTAAAAATACATAATCCTTTTATTTTATATTGCAATAAAAGAAATAAACATCACAGACACAGAAGACTAGAAAGGGGAAACTACTTACTTCCGAATGTCTAGTAATTTAAATCTACCTGTACTTTTCCACAGTACGTGAAAGTAGTATTTAACACTTTTTGAAATAAACTTTAATCTTTGGGGACAGACGATGTAAATAGGACTTAAGAGTAACAGTTCCATTCATTTCCAAGTCTCTGCTTACTGTATGATTAAGTAAAACAAGGCACAATAGCCATTCTTTCCACTATGTTCCAACACTGATTATGTGCCTTGATAAAATGGCTGACTGGATAAGATGATGGCGACAAGAAGGGAAGACTTTGGATTGTCTAAAATGTGGTTAATAAGCAAAGAATAAAAAATTTAAGTGCACTTTCACATGCTTTACGCTTATAATAAACAACAAACTTATCTTTCTTGACTATCATTTCTTTTGGCCAAATGCACTTTTCCCCAATAAACTTAAAACAACAACAACAAATCCCTGTCCTTCCATACACTAAGAAGGAGGATTAGCTACTGAAACAGTTCATTGCAAGACACATGAAGACAACATACTGTGGCATGAGTTGTTTTTAATTTGTTGTGCTGTTACTAAAGTAAAGTTCTGAGGGCTGCAGTTAAACATTCCAAGTTCTCCCTTCCATCTTTATTGATTTTAAGATTTTTGCACAGAAGACTCTTTGGGGACTAGAACAGCAGCAATTGCATCACACTGTTTTCAAGACTTCCAAGTTTCAAAAGCAAATTGTTTAAAAAAAAATATAGCTCCTGATTTGAGTTAGATACAGGGACCAAAAAAAATAGCACATACTTGAAGGTTACATGGTCTACAAATGGTGGCAATTATTTTCCTTGGGAGGGTAGTTTGTTGGTATATATTTTTAAATATGCAAAAAGGCTCAACCTCAAGCAGTAATAAACACAAGCAAAAGTGATTTAACCCTTAAAATAAATATTCAGAAAAACCTCTCTGTACATACAAGTGAAAGAATAAGTAACACTTTCACGCAAAAAAAAATAATAATAATAATAAAGGATTTGTTCATATAAGTAGCTGAAATCTGCTGTTCCAGCCCATATATCCCCAATAAAGAAGGGAGGCACAGACATAGGTGACTACTGTGGTTCACTATTTAACAGCCTTTTTGTACTGGGACACTACCACCACCAATTTTATCCCTCTTGTTATATTTATTAAAATTTTAAATTTCTTTTTCTTTTCTTTTTCTTCCCATTTTTTGTTTTTTTTACAGCATGCCAAATCCTTTGGCGTAAGTGATGGCCTTCAACAATCTCTCTTTAAGTTTTTCTTTGCTTGAGTATTCCGGAAGTAAAAGGACATTAAAGCAAGTATGAGATGTAGGTAACCTATATAGAGAGAAAGGGGAAAAACAGGAAAATAAGTCATGGGAAATATGCTCAGTACTAAATGATCCTACTTTAGATGGTATATATGTTGAGATGGTTTGCAAAGCACACTACACATTAATGCAAGTCATACAGATAAACTTTGATTTTGCCATACAGCTACCAAACAGCAGTTTGTCTTTACCTCATAAATTACTCAGTGCTAATAATGATGATGATTGATGGTAACATATTGCATCCACAAAGTTATTACCACATACAAGATACTATTTTAATAGGTTCTTAATCCAGAGAGCTCATTTAACTAAACTTTCTCACAGTAAACCTACAGATGGTCAGTTTCCCCACTGTAGAGCTGAAATCACTAAGTAGTAACACTAAGTGGAGACAATGTTCAAATCTCAGTTCCAAAATTTCAGTCTGGGCTCTTTAGTGCTTATTTGAAATATTCCTGGATGACTATGTAATTGATTTGATAATAAATAAATTTACATTAATATCAAATCATGTAGAACACTAAAAAAATGTTTCTATCCATTTAAATTATTAAGTATACTACTGCTCATATATGGCCACTACACACCAAACGTTAACTCGCACAATAGAGGAAACATGCCTAATGTAAGGACACTGAAATTGGTGGTGCTAGCATAATCTAGGGCTGAACAATCTTGTGAACTTCAACTTGACTATTCTAAATAGATGACATAATACGGCTTTCAATTAAAAAAGTCTCAACGGAAAACTTTAAGAATCATACCAATTTATAAAATTTCAAATCAAGTGAACTCTGTAATTTTTAACCTGCCCAGTGTTTAAAGATTTTCTTGAACATTAGCAGCAAAGCACTGGCTAAACTAACATTTTATGTGACTTGGAAATTTCTATTAAAAACTGCAAATGTGCTCAGAAGCTTCTGGATAGATCACACATGTAATAATATGGAAGCCAAGGTTTTCAGTATATAGTCACAATTTAATAATTACCTTTCTGTGTCTGGACCATTTTTGGCTATTATCATCTTCAATTTTCCTAGTCCGCCCACAGGTGCCCTGTCTGTGCCTGTTGTAAACTGCAAGAAGAGTCTTTTCTGCTCATCTGTAAATGAATGAACAATTTCCCAGAACTCCCTAATGAGAAAAGATAAAAATACCGATTTTAGTTTGGCATTCATTATTGCTAGCACTAATTTAAATCTGTGATTTGCATTAAAACCATAATAGGAGATAACCTGGAGGTCAATATCAAGAGCCTGAAGGTTCTTTTCTGGGGATCTAGAACCTAGGACTTCCACTCATGCAAATTTAAGAAAACTATTTTTAAAAATATAAAAGCTTTTGTTCATTGCTACATTATCTGCAACAGTAAAAACTGGCAACAACAAAAGGAAACAATTACATCAACTGTAAATATATAGTCAGTAACAAACAAAAGGCAAAACCAAAGTCCTGTGAGCTGAAGATGACAGCTGCGTCCCTCTGTCTACTCATGCCTTACGTGATAACTTCAAAGGGAGGCCAGACACAGAATAGGGACAAAAGAAGACACAAAGACCCTCACACCTAAAATACTAACACAAAAGCACACAGAGTTTACATAGACGAGAATACTTTTATCAATAGTATGTGTGCTGTGGAAGGGGATTTGGGGGTTATTCTGATATATGTATCATATGCAATTATACTGAGAATAATTTAATCCCTGGCATTCCTAAAACCTATGTGATAGAAGTCACATTATAATGATGCTTGTTAAATTTACTCTAAAAACAAAATTCAAGTTCATTAAAAGCAATCTTGAAAAAGAGCAACTGAAATCTATACTTTCAATAATAAAGTATCCATAAATTTAACATATACAGTTTCAGGTGTACATATGCATATATCCATCTTTTCTCATGATACTATGAAATACTGAGTGGAGTTCCCTGCGTCATATGGTAGGTCCCTGTTGATTCTCTCTTTAATACATGGTGTGTGTATGTTAATCCCAAACTCCTGAATTATCCCTTCCCCACCTTTCCCCCTTGGTAACCATTAAGTTTGTTTCAGTTGGTATGTTTCTGTTTTGTAAATAATTTCATTTGTATCATTTTATTTTTTAGATTCCATATATAAATGATATATGATGTATCTTTCTCTGATTTACTTCACTTAGTGTGATCATCTCCAGGTTCATCCATGTTGCTGCTAATGACATTATTTCATCCTTTCTATGGCTGAGTAATATTCTTTTGTATCGTATCTTCTTTATCCATTTCCTCTCTCAATGGACATATAGGTTGCTTCTATTTCCTGGCTATTGTAAATAGTGCTGCAAAGAACACTGTGGTGCACACCTCCTTTTGAATCATGGTTATCTCTGGATATATGCCCAGGAGTGTGACTGCTGGATCATATGGTAGCTCTGCCTGTACTTTTTTAAGGAACATCCATGCTGTCCTCCAAAGGGGCTATAAGCATTTACATTCCTATTAATAGTGTAGGAGGGTTCCTTTTTCTCCACATACTCTCCTAGCATTTATCTTTTGTAGATTTTTTGATGATTGCCATTCTAATCTGTGTGATGTGATACCTTATTGTAGTTCTGATTTGAACTTCTCTAATAATTAGTGATGTTGACCATTTGTCATGTGATTTTTGCCCATCTGTATGTCTTCTTTGGAGAAATGTCTATTCAGGTTCTGTCCATTTTCTGATTAGACTGTTTGCTTTTTTGATATTGAGCTGCATGAGCTGTTTGGATATTCTGGAGATTAACCCTTTATTAGTCTTTTCTATTTGCAAATATTTTCTCTCATTATGTGGGTTGTCTTTTTGTTTTGCTTATGGTTTCCTTTGCTGAGGAAAGCATTTTTTAGGTTTAATTAGGTCTCATTTGCTTCTTTTTGGTTTTATTTTCATTATCTCAAAAAGATACTGCTGAAAGTTATGTCAAAGAGTTGTTCTGCTTATGTTTTCCTCTAAGATTTTTATAGTACATAGCTTAAGTCTTTAATCCACTGAGTTTATTTGTGTATAGTTAGAGAATATTCTAATTTCATTCTTTTACATGTAACTGTCCCATTCTCCCAGTATCACTTATTGAAGAGATCGTCTTTTCTACATTACACTATTGCCCCGCTGACACACATTAACCGACCGCAGGTGTCTGTCTCCGGGCTTTCTGCTTCACTGACCTGTATTTCTGTTTCTGTCCCAATACCAACTGTTTTGATTACTAAAGCTTTAGAGTATAGTCTGAGATCAGGAAGCCTGATTCCTTCAGCTGCAGTTCTGTTTCTCAGGACTGCTTTGGCTATTCAGGGTCTCTGTGTTTCCATACAAAGTTAAAAATTTTTGTTCTAGTTCTGTGAAAAATGCCACTAGTAATCTCATAGGTAGGACTGCATCATATCTGTAGATTAGCTTGGGTAGTATAGTTATTTTGACAACACTGAATCTTTCAGTCTAAGAGTGTAGTATTCCTACCTGTTTGTGTCATCTTCAATTTCTTTCATCAGGATCTTACAGTTTTTAGAGTACAAGTGTCTCCTTAAATAGGTTTAGTACTAGGCATGTTACTCTTTCTGATGCAACAGTAAAAGCGATTATTTCATTAATTTGTCTTTCTTGTCTTTCATTGTTTATATATAAAAATGGAAAAAATTTTGTATATTAATTTTGTGTCCTGCAACTTTACCAAATTTACTGATGAACTCTAGTAGTTTTCGGAGGAATGCATTTTAATATTTTTTTGAAAGTGCTTTCCAGAATCTTGACAGAAAATGTCACACTTCCTACACACAGTTACAATTCTAGTTTTTGATACCCTAGTATTCCAGTATACAATTTCTCTTACCAAAATATTGGTATTTCTGTTGGTGCAATGTCATTATTTCTAACATAGATTAGCAGCTTTATTAGAATTCTTGGCTCTCTTCAAAGTCTTGCCATTTCTCTTCCCTGACATTCTAATATCCTCCCCACCCTTTAGTTCTTAAGAACCTCCCACCCATCTAGAGAAAATTTAAAAAATACAACAGGAAACTGAACATGGAATATACAAGCACATCTCTCTGTTAGGAAGGTAACAAACCATACCACAGTGTTAGGCTATTCCTTTTTGGGTGGCTGGCAAGGAAAAGCAAGTATGCAGTAACCCAGAGCCCTCTGTCAGGGCAAAAAAATCTCCTCACTCCTCAGGAGTGTTCTGAAGCCTAAGTGAATCAGCCACATCTGAAGAGGCAGACCAACAGGCGCCCTTAAACAGAGGAGGCAGATCCTAAAGGAAGCAGCAGACCAGCAGTGGTCACTGAGACAAATTCAGCTGTTCCTTTGGTTCTTTCTAAAAAATGAGAACTTAAAACATTAGGGTTACTATCAGTTTTTATAATGAAAATACTGAGCAAAATTCTTCTCTTCCTATTAAGTGTCATGTTCTACATTAAAACTGTTTATATACACCTGAGCCCACACTAGCAGAGTCTAGAAAGAGCTATGTGGAAAAGTGGGGTATGAGAACATGGGCTGAGGGCACCCCAAAAGGGCAGTAGGAGCACTGGCAACAGGACAGCATCTTGGACCAAAAATGGCAATCTCACAAAGACTTCATGCCTGACGGGGCTAGGGGGCACCCTGGAGACAGCAGTCTCCCTTGAAATTAGCCTCTGGCTGTAAAGGGATGAAAGCACCTGATAAAAAATGGCCCGAGTTAAAGAATCTACCAAATATTGTCAAATTCTCCACAGAAATTGTGACATTTTCTATGTCACAATGCCATTTCTCAACTAACAGGCAAACAGCTGAACGGAAGAACACACTGGGTTGGGAAAATTGTAGGAAATGAGATATGCATGTATATTACTGGTGGGAGCACAAAACGTCACAATTTCTATGGAGAATTTGGCAATACTTGGCAAGATTATATACATATCTACCACTTAGTTCAACAATCCCACTTTTAGCAACAATTCCCAATTTGATGCTGTTTGATGTTATGTATGGAATAATCCGTTAGTGAAATCATCCACTGTGACTTCTAACAGCAAAGAGCTGGAAGTAACTACTGTATCTATCTACACAACACAACAGTATTGACCCATACATGTTTTACTACTAAAGTAAAAGATGTAAATAGGACCCAGGGTCTCCTAATAAAACAGCCAAAATATCCAGCATGCAATCCAAAACCACTTGTCAAGCCAAGAACTATGAAAATTACATGAAAGAAAATCAACCAATGTCAAACAATGGGATGAATAACATACTGCAACTGACAAGGATTTTAATGAGATCATCATAAAAATTATTCTATAAGCAATTATAAGTTCTAGTGTTTCAAAACAGAAACATGAGAAACTAAGTCTTAGCAAAATATTTAAGTTACAATTTAAAAAAGAGCCAAATGCAAACTATAGAACTGAAAAGCAGAGTAAGAGAAAAATACTAGATGGATTCAACAGTAGAGTCAAGATGACCAAGGATCAAAACCCGAGCAAATGAGAAAACAGACTGAAAGGACTAAGAGCCTTAGGTGCACACGGGACAGTGACAAATGACTGCACACTCGTGTCAGCAGAGGCGGAGAAAGAAAGGAAAAAAAGAGTGTGACTTGAGAAAGCATTTCAAGAAATAACGGCAAAGAACACTCCAAGAGAAAGCATTTCAAGAAATAATGACAAAGAACACTCCAAGAAAGACAGAAGCACATAGATTTAAGAAGACAAGAAACTTCAAATGGTATAAACAAAACTGTTCAGAAATAAAGTGGAAATCACCCTCTGACAAAGGAAAACTAAAAGAATTAGTCATTCGCAGATCTGCCTTTGAATACTAACTAAAGAAAGTGATAAAAGATGGATTCTGAGGCAGACGGAACAGAAAAAGCAGAAACGAAGGGACATACAACAGACTATAATTCTCCTCATGAATTTTATAAATCAGATTTGATGACTGATACAAAAATAACATCACTAATACTCAAGACAATTGTATTTAAATGTGGGGAAAGTAACAGACTCAAATGGAAACAAGGTTTCCATACCTCACTGGAAGAACTGTTGATACAAATACAAACAGCAACCATGAAGAACACTATACTAAGCAACACACACAAAAGCAGAACACCAAAATCAAGAAATCCTTAAAAATGTTCAAGTAACTTAAGTAACTCACAGAAGGCAAAAAGACAACAAGGAACCATGAGGAGCAAAGAAACAGAAAACAAATAAAATAGCAGACTTGAGTCCTACCATATCAATAATTGCCCTCAATACACATGGTCTAAATACAACAATTAAAGGCAAAGACTGACAGTAAAAAAAACATGACTCAGCTATTTGTAAGAAACTCATTTCAAATTCAGAACATTGATAGGTTGAAAGAAAAAAGAAAAAGATATATCATGCAAACAAAGAGCAAAGCAAAACAAATCAGGAACGGTAACATCATATCATATTCAGAGCAAAGAAAATTACAGGGCATCAAGAGAGGCCTTATATAATGGTGGAGGGACAGGGAAGTGAAGTTGCTCAGTCGTGTCCGACTCTTTGCAACCCCATGGACTGTAGCCTTGCCTGGCTCCTCTGTCCATGGGATTTGCAAGGCAATAGTACTGGAGTGGATTGCCATTTCCTTCTCCAGGGGATCTTCCCGACCCAGGGATCGAACCCAGCAAGGGGAGCCAAATTAGGAGTATGGGATTAACTACAAACAACTACACATAAACTAGATAAGCAACAAGGATTTACTGTACTGCACAAGGAATTACATCCAATCTTATAACAACATATAATGAAATGTAATCTGCAAAAAACCAATATGCTGTATACCTGAAACTAACACAATATTGCAAATCAACTATAATTCAATTAAAAACATTTAAAAAACATTCACATATGATGTTAAGATAATATATCAAGTAGGAATTACGTTATTCTGAAAGAATAACATAACACCTTAACTTAAAAAGCAATTTCTCCATAAAGAGCAGCACAAGATACCTTCAGATATTCTCAGAGAAACATTAAGACACCAGAAAGTCCTAACTATCTGTGATCAATGCTATCACTAACAGAGATAGTGCTGTGATAATACTCACAAGTGAGGCTACCCTTTGTTGTTGTTACCATGCTATCTCAACTCTTTTATGGGTCACCTTTGAACTTCAAATAAATAGCAGAACAGTAATTGCAAAAAGTAAATAACTTCACCACTGCCACTAGGAATGACCAAAGGTATGCTCAACAGAGGAAGTATCAATAACCTCACACAAACCAAAGTGAAGAATAAAACAAAGAAAAATAATAGAACATAAAATATTCATTTCTCAATACAAGTGATACTCATTATAGACTTCCTATACTTGATTCTTAGAGTGATAACCTTCAGAGACAACCTCCAGGAATGCTTCCTCACCTCACTCTACCAGTGACAGCCAAAAGGGCATTTGTCTCTTTTTACCCCATCTCAGCAGGAGAGGAAGAAGCCTGTGTCTCTCAGGACTCGACAGTAGCAAAGAGGAGCAGATGGTACATAGCAAGAGCAACGCCTTGAGAACAGTTACGACTAGGAATCTCTCCTTTCTGTGAGAATTTGGAGCCAAGGTCTTCAAAATAAAATAAAAATTCTAGTTATGTACCCTGCTATGTAATAAGGATTAAATCAAAGAATATACCATTTCACACAAATGGTGCCTCATATAGGGTAGGTAAGTAACATTCCCCAGAGTTCAAAAGAAAGGAGAAATACTCAGAAGAGGCAGTTCTATTTCCATCGTCATCTCACTGGCACTAAGCAGACTGTAGCCAGAATTACTAGGAATGTTAGATACTTTATATCCCCAGTGCAGAAGAAAACATGCCACTTACTTAAAACATTATTCAGGAAATAAATCACAAGATTAACAATAGGAATTGGTGATTATATTACAAATATACTTTTAATTTTATACATTGAGAATTTGTGAGTTTGCTTATTTGGGAAATAAAACCTGGAGGCAAAGGTCTAAAGCATAAAGCCTACACCCCTTTGGTGAATTTTAATTCTTCCTTTTAAGAATTAAGAACCTCACCTAATCACAACAGAGTCCCTGGTATAGCCACCGTCATATTCTGTAGTTTCTTCTAGTGCTTGGAAATCTAGATTCTGCAAATTCAAGAAAACACGTCTTAACATCTACACCACACCATTACAAACAATAGATCAACAAAAGATTTTTCTGGAAACCCTTTCTTACCCGGCTTCCACATATAAGCAATTCAATTTCCTCTGGTCTGAATAAGTACTTTAAAGGAGATTCATTGGTCACCATATGAAAACCTCTCCGAAAAGCCTTGAACTGTTTTTCTACTGATTTATTGAGAATGTAGTCAGAATACAGATTGACAAATTCCTGCAGAAAACATTAACCACAAGAATGTCTTATGATGCGTAATACAACAAAATACAAGCTATCGGACTGCATATTTTTATTTTCCCAAAGAAAACACAATCAAGAATATTTTAAAAAATATTTCACACACACAAAGGAAAATACCTTTAACAATTTCACAGCTCTCTATGATAGACAATGTGTTACTCAGTCACGTTCAACTCTGTGATCCCATGGACTGTACCTGGCCAGGCTCCTCTGTCCATGGGATTCTCCAGCAGGAATACTGGAGTGGGTCACCATTCCCTTCTCCAGGGGATCTTCCTGACCCAGGGACTGAACCTAGGTCTCCCACAATGCAGGCAGATTCTTTACACTCTGAGCCACCAAAAAGGCCATATACATATAAGTTTCAACTTCGATATTTAACAAAACTGAATATAAAAGCTGGGTCTTGTTTTAAAGTTCTCTCAATTAGGTTATTGGCAAACACAAAAACATTTAAACCATTTATACATCAATTTATACAAGCTGACATTTTAAATAAGAGTGCAATGTACTGGAAATGAGCAAACAAGGAAGTCTTTCATGTTTCCTATTCTAGAATATTTGGGAAACTGCCTACCGTTACCTGTTTCAACAAAAATATCGGTGTTTCACTTGGTGAGCAAGCTATTGTACCAAATAAAAATGGGAAGATACACTCAGTATCCCAACTTAATCAAAAATTGTATTAATATAAACATTCTTTTTAAAGATTTTATATATATCATAATTCCCCTGTTTTAGG
The DNA here is from genome assembly GCA_006410935.1 of Redunca redunca. NCBI lineage: Eukaryota > Metazoa > Chordata > Mammalia > Artiodactyla > Bovidae > Redunca > Redunca redunca. The sequence continues at coordinate 525,633 of SJYQ01008483.1, forward strand.
TGCAAAGTTTTCTAGTCAACAGAAAACACAAAACTGATTTCTTTAAAATATTTATTCTTTAGTACTTTTCAGATGTTTATTTAAGGCACGTGTATTTGTGTGTACATTAGAAGCAATTACTGACCATTTGGTAATAAGGACCTTCCTTGTTTCCTACCCCTCTACAGCTTAATATGAGAGACAGCCTTCTTCCGGCTCTACCCACAGCCACCCACATCCGTGCACTGTCACCCACTCGGGGCCTCTTTCTCTAGGAGGGGTTCAGTGCCCAACCACATGCTCTCATACCAGCCTTTAGTCAAGGTTTAAAGAACTGTGGCTACTTCATTTAATGAAAAAGAACTTAGTTACTTGATTTCTTTGTAGAGATGACATTAGAAACTTCTTTAAAAACTACAAGCATATGTGCTTTCCCTGGAGGAGGGTATGGCAACCCACTCCAGTATTCTTGCGTGGAGAATCCCATGGACAGAGGAGCCTGGCGGGCTACAGTCCATAGGGTCTCACAAAGTGGGACACAACTGAAGCAGTGCATGCAAAAACGCACACATATATGCTTTAAAATTCTGTTATTAAAGAGACAAAGACAAGGATGATATAAAAACATTTATTACCTTTCTGTTTTCATTGGTAATTGGAATTTTATCACCATTTTCCTTTAGATCATACATCATCGGATTACCAAAAAGATCTGTCTGAGATATCTGGAAAGTGATCATCATATCATCTTCCACATTCCCTTCATACTCCAGTAAGTCTTTTAAACTCTGATACAGAACCTACCAATCAGAAAAGGAAAAATTAAGGTTACCACAGAACTATAAAATACAACAATCTGTATCACTCTTCCTGGGAAAAAATTTAAAAAACAAACTAACAGTAAGAATTAAAGCACAAACAGTACCCCTCTTCTAGTAGTTTCTATGCAGACATAAAGAAAGTCAGTCAGTCAGTGGTAATGCCTCCCTCTGCTGAGAAACCCCACACAAGCTACTTAGGTCTCACACTGTGCTCTATGGAGACCCTTAGAGGCATCTCAAGGGTAAGGGGGTGCTGGCTGCAGCCACCAGAGTCCCTGACTAAGGGCAGCTCTGAATCAACCCAGCAATCTCATGATTCCATTAAAAAAAAAAAAATTAGAAACACTTTTCTACAGAATCAACCTTGCAAAGCTGACTTGCTTTTAACAAGTTCTCCTTCAAGTTTTTAAGTGTTTATGGCATTTCAGATAGATAATAAAACAAGTTTATCTTACTAGGTATAAATATTAACAAAGATTTCACATCAAAGCTTTAAAAATTTTATATAAATTAAATTCTGTATTTGCTTTTAAATAAAATCTAAAAGAATAAAAAATGGCAAGACTTACAGGATGAGAGTCTCCCAAGTCAAGAAAAGTTCCTTTTTTCCCCATTAGTTTCCTGTAGACAACCATGGGAAAATGTACATCCAGTATACAGTTATTGTAAATAGCCAAACCCAGTACTATGCCAATCAGAGTGAACTGACCCTCAGTTTCAAAAGAGGATGGATTAAACCAAAACAACTTTGTAGATTCATCATATGTGAACATACCTGTAAGAAATGATTTTTTAAAATGCATTACTTTCATATTTTATTAGACAGATGAACAAATAATTATACATACAAAATACAAAAATAAATATAAAATAATTACACATGTAAACTTATTTGCATTAGGGCTTTTTTCTGTTACATCAGGACTTGCGAAAACAAACTTCCAGTACATATGAATGCTACAAATTGTGTAGCATATATTTAAAGTAATAAGCCATTCTGTTGGCATTTTCTAAGTTAGGAAAACCGTTCATTAAATTCAAGTTCTCTAATCTTCTGTTAACACAAATCAGAAGTTAACTTGCATTCATATTTTCACCACTGAATGGTTGAAAAATGCAAAAGAAAAAAAGAATCATATTTTGAAAATGTTTCACTTATTAAAACATATTTAATCCACATGTATTGCTTTAAAAAATAATTTTTAATTTCATTAAGAAAAAGTCTTTTTCT
>SJYQ01008483.1:528173-594263 GCA_006410935.1 Redunca redunca
TATCTTCAGGTCCCTATGAGAAAAGCTCCATAAAGGGTGGCTCTTCTAAAATATTCATTTTTTATGTTTCTATTGTCATCATTTTAACTGATTTACAATCAAGCAGAATTGTTTAATGTATGTTTTTTCTTAAAAGTATTTCTGCATATAATGTAAATATACTTTATAACTAATGTTTAACATTTCTAGATACATAAAGACCTAGAGCTAAAGTTCACCAAAGATATGAAGTTTTTAAATTAATTCTCTATCTCAAAAATACCATGGTTTTTTAATGAAGCTTATAAATTAATTTTCTATCTCAAAAACAGCACAGATTTATACATCTAAGTTTACTTTGAGCAAATTATATATAAATGACATAGTCTTCAGATTATTAAAAAACATTAGCTAAAATACTAAGTCTTACCTTAACTATGTTTATGTCATGAAGTCAAAATGTCTACTTCCATTTATAAGCAGACTAACAACAAATATAGAAAAGTCAATTCAGTGTACACACTGAGAATCAACAGGAAATGATGTGCATTATTCTATGCCACGTTCTTCACAATTATGATGGTACCTTTAGAGGACTTCTTTTCCTCTAATTGTCATGCATTCGATTTTAAAAGTAAGCAACCCCAGTAACCAAGGTTTATACTGTAGAAATTAAATCAGATCAGAATTATCCAAATTACTTTGTCTATCAGTGAAACCAAAATTCTTCATTTTCAGACTGACATACTATACATCAATCTCTCCCAAATCATGTTCAATGAAAACTCTTCTGGAAAGCAAAAGCTACTAGATGTGGGATGGAAAAAGGGTTCTGGAGTTCTGTGTGGGAAAATATTATAATATTAAACCCAAGAAATGCTGTAGGAAATAAACCAAATTAATTTGCTATCAATCAGTACACCCAAATTTTGAGCATGATACACTTGTGAGACATTCTCAAGTCTTCAGACCATTATTCTATAAAACTCTTGTCTCAGAAATGCTATGGGTGATGAGTATTTTAGACTCAAAAAGAGAAAAACATTTCTTCAACTGTTCTAATGTATCATTCTAAAATGTCTTCAATTTCTTTTATCTAAGAGATAATTTCCTATATTAAAATATATTGCTAAGTAATCTAAATAAGAATTTGCATGAATGAGTGATGCAGGATCAATCCCAAAAGCCCACAAATTCAGTCATTATCTGTGATTCTAGCTACTTCATACCAAAATCTTCTGTTGCTCTTCATAACTGAAAATATTTGTAAACCTTAATAAATTATTAATTCAAAAAGATATGACACCATGATCACATCATTAAAATATTTACCAATATCTGGATTGAAGATTTCCTCCACAACCAGCTGAAAAAATTCTTTGGAAACACCTCCCTCATCAACTCCTTGTTCTCCTTCAAATTCCACATACAACTGTTTCTTCAAGTCTGCAGGATTTTCCATAGCGATCATCTCTAGCTAGTGAGTAGAAAAAGTGGAAAGAAGATGAAAGCCAGTATTAGGATAAAAACAAAATAAAGTGTAGGGGCAGGAGCAAATAAAAGATAATGCTTTTGATATATTTTAAATGGAAACAGAAAGCACACTGGTAAAAAGACAGTGAAGGCAAAGATGTAGTCTCACAGATAATGGAAAAACAGGATAGAAAAGAAACTGGCATAATAAAAGGGTTACTTTTTAACTACTGATTTGATATGAAATTAGAATTACATTTCCTGTTATACATATAACAAACCTGGGTTGTAAGATTAGGACACAGGGAAAGTCAAGATAGCAAAAATGCCTCAAATTATTTCAGGAGAAACAAAGGAGCATAGAAGTTGACTTCAAAACTGTTGACTTGTAATTCTTTATTAGAATAGAAACTCAAGAATTAAGTCTATCTATTAAATCATAAATAAAATAATTTCAATCAATAAAAATACATTTAGGGAAGCATTTTATGGTCTCTTAATACTTTAGTATAAATTACCACTTTAATGGATTAGAAACATTTTATATTCACTTTTTTGAAAGCAGACGAGGCATATTTTTGCTGATATCCTTACTCTTAACTTCTTACTAAGTTATCAAATCCTAGTTTCAACGTTTCTTCAACTATAAATCTTTACCAAATGCCTTTTGTATCTATCAAATAATAGTGACTGCTCTCAGTTATTATGAAATTAATCATAAAATCAACACCATATTCTAATGTGAAACATTTACATTGTAATTTGTCTTATGTATCTGTAATTTACTAACAGTATGCCTGACTGATCATCCATCTTATTTGCCAAAGTGATTTTAAATTTGCCAAAACAGAGTAAGGGTATTCAGATTTTTGCAACTATTACAACAAGAATCTTTAAAATGGTTTTGAGCAATGCAAACATCATTAGAGTAAGTATACTACAGTCAGTCCTAAAGTAATTAGTTTAGATAACATCACTATTTGGGACATTCTAATGTGTCTATAAAAAATAAAATCTCATAAAGTCAAGATTCAGGTCAGTTGTCCTAGGTCAATGTTTTTCAAGCTGCCAACTGCAATTCAATAGTGGGTAGCTCAATCCATTCAATGCAAACCAAATAAGTGAAAAAAATCAGAATGCATTCCACAGCACTGGCATCTACTGTTCTGTGAAACTTCTGTTTCAATTATACATACAGGCAAATATGCACAGGAGTGAAATGTATCTTAGGGGTTGCAATCAAAAACATCTGAATAAAGGCCAAAATGATCTCCTGGAAATCTTCAACTGCAGGATTCTGATTCTGTGAATTTAGAATCTTTAAGGAACGTCTATTCTGTACAACAGAGGTCTATAACACTTGCAAAGTCATTTTTATGCCAAGTTGCATTAAGATAATTTTTGAGACAGTGTTGTTGTGGAGAGATTAAGTTAAATACTGTGTATTCGTCTCAACTGTCACTTAATGTTTAACCTTTAAACTTTTGCAAAGAACTCAGGCAAGCCTGTTTTCTCATCTGCAACGAAAAAAAATAACAGGCTAGTACTATTCCTACTGCAAAGCTATGAAGGCTTAATAAGAAACAATGCATGAGAAAGAGTTCTAGAGTGGGTGATATTTTTAAGATAATGTACATGTTGTTAACTTTTAAAACAATTTTACTCTTTTAACAAAAGATTCTCAACTTCATTTTATAGCCGTGGTCTCAAATTCTGAAAATAATTAGGGAAAAAAAATAGCTCTAGTTGGAAATCTGTTTCAAGTCACTGGCTATAAAGAATTCCAAGGACTAAATCAGAATTATCATTTTAGCTTAAATGTGGATTAACCACCAGGCCAATATTCCATACTGCCATGAAATCCACTGCTCATCTCCACCTGCCTACGTTTTAGAAATGTCTATCAACGTTTATGTACACCTTTAATACAAAGACAAACAGGCTTCTATCAATTACAAGGTTATTTCAACGTGCAAAAATATAACTACCTGTTATTTAATTATGTGTTCTCTGTCTCCTCACTAGCATTTGTGACTGAGAGGTAACTCCATAATCAATGTGACTGATACTTGAGGTCCCTATTTTCCAGTCTTAGCTCTACCCAAGACACTTCATATAGACAAGTGAAGCAAATTAAACTTCACTCTTAATAACATATTACATGTCTCTCCATTTCCACCAATCTTCACACTCCATCCCCCACCCTGAATGCCAAAAGAATTTAATGCAAAATGTTCTATTATTATGGTAATTTTAAAGTAAGGTCACTTTATCTGTTTCAGTTTTATTTGTAAAAATAAGCATACAAATATACTAATAAGTAAGTAAATGTATATGAAACACTTAAATGAGTTCCCTGTAAAATTATTACTTGTATTTTATTAGTTCTCAGATTTTTTTTTTCAGGCTTGGCTAAAACCTTAACAACTCAGCCATTAAAGAACAAAACTATTACGGCTTTAACAACAAAACAACATACAGCACTTAATATGTCAGGGCACTTTACATGTTATCAACTTATTTAATTTTCACAAGAACTCTATCAGGTTGCTACTATTATTAACCCCATTTTACAGATGCATAACCTGAAGAAATGAGATTCATAAACTTGCTAGTCAGTAAGTGGTAGAACAGAGATTCTAGATGAGGCAGCAAGCTCTTTACTATGCTCTATTCCTCCTCAATGACTAGCAACAACCTTTTTAAAAATATTGAGTGATTTTCTCTCCCTTATGCACTTCTGTATTTCTCTTTACATTAAGCATATATCACAATAAATATATTCTATGAATCGCTATATTCAAATGCAAATATTCATAAAAAGAAGGATTTGAAAAATTGATGGCAACTGAATTTAGTGGGTGAAAATTTCCTATTGTTATTTAGATTATCAGATATCTAACGTGGTCCTGGTAAAATATGGTATCATTTATGACATGAAGTCTATCTTTTACAAAAACTATGTTTGGTTGTGGTAACAAACACAAAACATAAAGTTCAGCAATAACTATTTTGACAAAGGTCATTATTAAAGGACTGCATTTATTTTTATTTCTCTTAAAATAAGCACTTCTAATTCATTATTCCATTACAAAAGACTTAAGAACTAAATGGCAAAGGCAAATTACTTAATGTAGTAGACACATACCATTTAAATTTGAATTTTTTAAATCAAAAGCGATCTTGAAGTAGGATATCTGGAAATTGGAAGAATTTGTCAATGAACATTCTGAAAAGGAGAATTTATATGCATCCTTCATTTATTTCTTGTTGTTTTCTTGTTGTTGTCTAGTTACTAAGTTGTGTCCAACTCTTTTGCAACCCCACGAACTGTAGCCCACCTGGCTCCTCTGACCATGGGATTTCCCAAGCAAGAATATTAGCGTGGCTAGCCATTTCCTTTTCTAGAAGATCTTCCCGACTCAGGGATCAAACACGCGTCTCTTGCATTAGATTCTTTACCACATCAAATTACTGACTGGAATAAGATTTTTAGATTATCCAGACACATTTAGTTTTTTCATTTCTCTATAAATTATAGAGATGAAGTTGCTTTATCTTAACTATAAATGTTTGGGTAAGAGCCAAATATATAATCACATCTCACTGAGACCAGGAACCGTAGTTCTACTTATAATTCTGCCATTAATTTCTTCTGTAAGTCAGAATCTGAGTCTCATTTTCCTCACATGTAACACTAAGGAGTCTGACAAGTTTCACTGCTTTAAACTATTGTTTGGTGCTGAGAATCTACGTAGATCTACTTCATTCTCTTGTTCTCCTTAAAGGACATAAACCAAGCGTAAAGTTCTTCAACTAGAATCAGTCTTAAGAAACTATGCTGGCCACTGCACTAAGCACAATACAGTCAATGTAGAAGATACAGTCGAAGGGCCACAGAGTAGCCTTACTCCTCAAGGACTACCTAAAAGGAGGTCAGCTGACAAGCAAAGAATCAAGTTTTGTTTCAACAATAACTAAGGGTTTCTAACAAGGAAAATGCTAGGGACCAGATTAGATAGTACCAGCAAAGTCAAAAGAAAAAAGAAAAAAAAAAAGCAAAAAAAATGGGTGAGTGATTTTTTAGAAGAGATTGAGCATGATCTCTTGGCAGTCCAGTCATTTGTCCTCATCAACTTTCATCCTTTTTGGACTCTATCCAATTCTATATCTCCTGTTCAAATGTGAGGCGCACAAAGAGGTAAATGTTATTAGCAAACTATTGTAAATAACCTCATCACATTAGAAATGTTCTCATTCAGACTGAAAGCTGACTTCTGAGCCTATTTATCACTGTACTGGGACTTCCCTGGTGGCCCAGTGGTAAAGAATCTGCCTGCAATGCAGGAGATGCTGCGTTCGATCATGGGTTAGGAAGATGCCCTGGAGAAGAAAATGATAACCCACTCCATTTTTGTCTGGGAAATCCCATGGACTGTGGAGCCTGGCGGGGTACAGTCCATGGGGTCCCAGAAGAGTTAGACATGACTTGGCAACTAAACAACATCAACATTGTACTCTTTCCTAAGGAACAAAAAATAGTGAAAATAAGTTCCAAGGAGAACTATTCCACTAATTTAAGAGTGTAGGGGTAGTTCTTAAACAATCCTGATATCTATTTGTGGAAAGACAACTGATACATTATATTTCATTGATTCTTAAATCCTGCTTTTCTGTTTTTATACTTTTATTATCTGAAATCAGGATATAACATAAAATTGATAGCATCTCAAAACTAAACTGTCATTTCATTTTAATGGTAATAACAGTGTGCCCAACAACCAGTGAATGATATATTAAGTTTGATGAAAATACTGTAAACACTAATGATACTCCTACTGTCATCGAGAACATTCCTCCAAAAACTCCAGTTAGGGAACAATCTGCTACTCTGCTTTGAATTACATAGTACATGAAACCACTGAATACTATTTTTCTTTTAAAATAAAAAGTCTGTAATCAGTAAGTGAAGTTACTAACTCTCCCTTCAAGTTAGTCAGTCTTACAATTAATAAGATCCAACAGAAAACATACTCAACAGTGCCATGTATGTAAAACTAATTTCCAGGCCTCATTTATAAACTAATGAGTAGACAGGTTTTAAGGCTTCTTTTAGCTCTTAAAAGACTAAGACTCTATAACCTTAATTATTTAATTACTAATACTGAACCCACCACAAAGTTTTTCATCTCTTCTTCTTTTCCTGGCCGTACTCTGTAGTTCAAAATTAGCAGGTCGTAAGAAAGTGGTTGGGCTTCCAAGGTAGTGCTAGTAGTGGTAAAGTGTCTCCTACCAATGCAGGAGACGTAAGAGACACGGGTTCAATTCCTGGGTCAGGAGGATCCCCCGGAGGGCATGGCAACCCACTCCAGTATTCTAGCCTGGAGAGTCCCATGGAAAGAGGAGCTTGGTGGGCTACAGTCCATAGGGTCACAAAGAGTCAGACACAACTGAAGCAACTTAACATACATGCACACAAGACAGTGGTCAATAGGTTTATTTTGCTTATCAAATTGTGATACAAAAAGATGAGGCTTAAAAAAGGCAAAGTAGATCTTTGGGGAACGAGATGGTGAAAATCCATCAGTATTTTCTACAGTGTACCCTGAGAGGATCACCTTTCTTTGTTACATCACCTGCTATGAATGTTCCCTCAACATTTGCAGATTATCAACTTGACTCCCATGATCTATTTTGATGCTTTAAAAAATAAAAAAAAATCTTTTCACACTGTTATGAAAGATGGAGGGAGAGAAGTGAAGAGCGGAAGAAAATGAGACTAAATCTGTTTAATGTGTGCCCCTAATTTCCTCAGCAATCATGATTCATCTTTATATGTCTACTGCTTAGCAAAGTGCTTCACATAAAGGGTTTCTGAAGTGGTAATATTCAAGTACAGATGTTACCCAGTGAACACTAATTAGCTTTGATATAATAAGCCAAACATATGGGGAAAAAAAAATTTGTTAGCATAATTTAAAAGCTCACAGTTAACTTTACCCTAACATTTGCTCAAAGGAAGTCCTTATAAACCAAAACAGTTATTTGCTCAAAATTCTGGAGATTAATTTTTTAAACAGAATAAAATAATTATACAATAAGCACCTAAACTTTTGCAGGTTCCTCATCTTGCTTTACTGGAGTATTGGGGGAATGGGACAGGGCCAGAGGGAGAGAGTAAGGCTCTCAGAAATCTCAGAGGAGAAGGCAGTTAGTAAGGCAGAAAGTTTTTTATAACTCTGGATTGAGTCTTACAGAGTTAATTTCATTGCTTTTAAAGGTCAGGTATAGCTTTTGCTGGAAACAGATGAAAGGATCCCAAACCCCAAAAAGACAAAGGTAAAACATGTAGTTTAAGGATTTGCTCTTCTGTTCTAACAATGGAAATTCACAGACCTCATCATGCTTTCTATAAAACATCATCACTTCCTTATACAATATCCTATCATTCTGCTAAACTATAGAAAATAAGTTACTAGTTGCATGAAGATCAGTTATTAAGTATAGTACTTTATTAGTTATTCATGTAGCTCAAAACCACTAAAATAAAATGAAAAGGGCACCAGAAAGCAGCAATGGTAATTACTTCAAGCAACCACTGCCCTTTCCTGTATCTGGTGAAAAACTGCCTGAGTTTCTTAAATAATGTAGAATCTTCAACACTAGAAATATATTTCGTATTAAAAACATACACACACACACAAACAGTAACAGAGAAGTACAGAATTCCACACCTTTTAAATTTCCAAGATGTCCAACAACTTTCCCTAATGATTTAGTTTTATAAATTCTCAGTTTTAGACAAATCTAATTCTAAAACTAAAGTACATTTTGAAATAAGTATCATTACTTTCTAGTTATCTGTGCCAGGGGCTCTTTTCCTTTATAAATATGTAAGACTGACTATATCTTAATTTTAGTTGCCATTAAATTTTACTTGAAGTCGATGACATACAACTAGCAATACCAGGTATACCTAATATTATAAATACAACAACACTCTGTGATAAAGAACCCTCCGACAAATGTAAATATTGGTACATGTGACTGGCAACTGGATTCTGTCTTCTAGCCAGGCTTATATTCTTAAATGAAGACAGTAAATTTTTACTTTCTGTGGAGGTAAAGAATGAACAAAAAGCAACGTTATCTGAAAGAGGGTACATGTATTCTCAGCATTCTCCTAGTTTAATCTCCCTAGATTGGAATGATTATACAGGTACCATTAATTATAAGATTCCTGGAACAGTTGTTTTCCCACAAGTTCCAACCAACTCTAAGGCCCTGCATAGTCCGTATGTATGCTGAAGTGGGAAGAAACCCACAGCCCAGCAGTGCTTTACAGGGACACACAGGGTGACCCAGCGGGATGCTCACTAGCCACGTGCTCCAGGCTGGGTCACTTCATCTACCTCACAAATTTTACACGATGGAATTTTTAGACACCACTTCTATTTTATGGTGTGATATTATCCTACCACTTCTCCCCATTAAGACTTAACATTCATACTTCTTATCAGGTTATCTCCCAAGTCCCCTTGTTCTGTGCTCTAAAACACCCACTTCTCTTCTGAATGAAAAAACTTCGGGGGTTAGTTGTCAAATTTAGAAAATTTATTCTTTTCAAAGAGAGAGTTAACCATGATACAAGACAATCAATATTTTGTGGAACATTTATAAACTTGGACGGGGCAACAATATAAGTATAGTGCTTACTATAAAAAAAAAGTCAATGCGTTCCTATACTATATAGTATCATATGCATTCACCGCCCCCCCAAAAGTCACTTATAAAATGAATTCACTGAACTGTATTACAGCACGCCCATCATTAGGTATTGGATCTAGTACTAATTTTTAAACAGTAGCCCAACTTACCCGGACAAGTGCATCATCTATGATATGGTCACGTCTGACTTTGAGTCTCAAATATGGATTCAACTGCTGTCCTTGAACTAAGCTGTAGAGAACAGTAATTCTTCGTTCACTGTACATGCGAATTCTATTGTCATAATATAATCCCAAATTCTTTGTGACAGCATTCAGTATAAAGGGACATGTCATAAAAGAGAACTTGTTCTCTGTTTCTACTTTGAAAAAAGTATAATCTTTATCCATTTCTAGAACATCATTCAGTGGTTCATTAATAAACTCTTCAAAAGGGATAAGTGGTTTTCGACAATCCAGAGTTTTAACAGCAAGTTCAGTTTCCAGCGGGTCCACTCGAGGACCTTTCTTGTTCCTTCTTTCTTCTCCCAATAACTCCTGAAGTGTCAATTCACTGGACTCAGGAAGGGGCTCTTCATCATCTTCTTCATTATGATTTGTGTCTACCTCCCCTCCTACTACATTTGCATAGTAAACCATTTTCAAGCACTTGGAAGCAGCAACAATAGCATCATCATCGTTCACTAGATTTCGATTGTTGAAGTCAGTGCTTATGACCTTGTATGTAATAAGCTGCTGAAATGTCTCCATCATTCTCCGAATCTGGTCTGCACTGTATTTAGACCACAGTCTGACCAGTTTTCCTTGGGCTGCAAGGGGTAGCTTACTCATTGCTTTGCAAAACAGTGGCAAAGCCATTTCCAGATATTCAGGACTGTGGAGATTTCTATTCTCCATGACAATAATGAATAAATTCAGATAATTAGGATCTCGGGAGTATACATTGTGATACGTCAAGTCACATTCCACATTAGGTGACAAATATACAAGTGCATTGAGAAAAGCAGTTTCTATTTTTTCATTAGAGAGCAACCTGGTGTAGACCCTTCTAATAGCCTCAATATCCACAGACACATCATCAGGGCCTAACTTTTGTAAGTTGTTATCTCCTTGTGAGCTATCACTTATCCTTGAGGAAGACGCTTCTGAATCCTCCTCCATAGCTGCTGCAGAACATGCAGCCTTTTCCTTTTCGTCTTCATCTTTATCTTCGTCCTTTCCTTGAAGAGATTTCAGTTCTTCCTTGGTATGTTGCTTGACTTTCCGAAAGCTTTGTACCAATGCTTCAGCACTAGAAAAAACTCTTCCAATAACACGAATTAAAGGGGAGTAATCCTCTCTCTCTCTACATAATTCAAGAATTTCATACACCATCTCTTCGGTTAGGTAAGTCACATCTAGAAAATCAGGAGAAGAGAGAATATTTATTTTCATAACACACATGCACATTTGCTTTAATAAATTCTAGTGAAAAACAAAATAGCCAAATATTTTACACTAAATTCCACTTGTGATTTACAACTATTTTTAAAAAGTATCTTTGTTTCAACAAACAAAACATGCTTATCTTTTTTTTCCCATTGTACTAGTAATAGCAATACAGCCTTACTCATTCTTTCATATTCTATATACATTCTTATACACAGCTTTTAATGAGCTCAAACTCTTTTCACAATGATGGCATATATTAACATGCACCATTAACTGTAAATATGAATCAAGGATATCATGTGCTGATTCATCACATTCCTCACTGTAGTCCAGAAACAACAGTGTATTTCTGAGAGGTTTCTCATTTCACTACTGTTTTCAAAAGACTAGGACTGAGGCAATGTTTTCAGAAAGGTTTCTTCAGAGTCTTCTTTTGGAAACAGCCCATGTCCTAAAACCAGACCAGTTCCTTTCTGAGTCTTCCTTTATAGTTTTTTTTTTTTTTCCCCCCCAGGGTGACCATTCTGTCGGTGACGGAGAAGAATTAATATGTCACTAACAATACACCCTGAAGTTGACAGATACTGCCATATGCAGCCAAGTAACAGGCTGGAATAAATCTTACACAGGAACAGGAAATAGTTACAGAGTAATTAAAAAATAGAGTGGGAAGAAGGCAACTTACAAACAGACAAGAGAAACACCACTGCTGCTGCTGCTAAGTCGCTTCAGCCGTGTCCGACTCTGTGCGACCCCATGGATAGCAAGCAGCCCACCAGGCTCCTCCGTCCACAGGATTCTCTAGGCAAGAACACTGGAGTGGGTTGCCATTTCCTTCTCCAAAACATAGCACTAGTAGTCACCAAAATTTACTTCCTCTCCTTTCTGGGTACAGAGTTGGACACATTCTCCTTCTTTCCCAGCTTTCTGAGATGAGCGCTACTTTCAGGCCAAGGTTTTTCTCCTTCTGGCTAATGGGATGACACTCCTAAGATGGTTCTGAAAATCGTGTTGAGGATAACAGTTGCCAATAAAGCTCCATCTTTGAATGACTGCGTGAACCAGAACTCTCTGCCAATCCAGGATATTATGATTGGTGGACAAGCTAGAAATAAATTTCCACTGTTTGTAATAAGACAGCATTCTTTCTGGGGTCTACTTAGTATTGCAGTATAGCTGATCCTTACAAGCCACCTTTCATTTCCCCCACCTTGACTTCAGAGTCTTTAAAATACAAGTAATGATTATCTCCCCTAAACTGATGTTACCACTGTTTTTTCAGCTTGTAATATTTAAATCCATGGGAGTTTATTAAGATTTTCTATTATATCCATTCTTCCCTCCCTATAAAGAAATAATATTCTAAGGCAAAAATGACAGGAGGTCATGAATGGCCAGACTGAATTCAACTTACTACACATTTTCACAGTTACAGTAATGCTAACAAGGTGAAATGCTAATGAAATCACAGAAGAAATAAGAAAGAACAGAACACTTCAAGGATTTTTTGAGATAAGAATATCTGGAGCAATAGATTGTTACAGACATGAAAAAGTTTGTTGCAGTTTGCTGGAATTCATTTTACTTTCCTCTCACATCTGTCTTTAAATAGGCTTAGGCCTACTTATCAGCTTTTGCTATCAGACTTTTTTATATCTGCCATTATCCTCTTCCAGAAAAACCAGACAATCCTATGACTCTCGTTATCTTTAATGACAAAATTTAAATCTATATGTATATTCCCTTGAGAGGAACAGAGTCAATATGGAAGGTTATGGAACGCATGAGTACTTAAGAGGAGTGCCACTGAATGAGATACATTAGAAAAAGAAAACCTCCATGTGTTCCTTCTCTCACTTCTCTTACTCAAGAAAAAAATATAAGTCCACACACAAAAATGAATCAACACACTATTTTCTAAAACTCCAGGTTCTCATCTTACTCAAATGTTGATTTATTTTGTGCAACTTAATCTGAGCTTTTATAGTGTTTGACCTTTTCAAAGAAGGTACTGAGTGACTGAAGTGGAAAACAATGTAAAACATTCAAACTCAGAAAGTAGCAAACCCCAATGCTTGGGAACATCATACAATAAGCAATGTGTTGACTTAACACCTCATAAAATTCCCATGAAATTCAACTAAGGAAAAAAAAAAACTTTAAAATTAAAATTAACTATAATGCACTCATTCCATAATCGATTATCAACTAAGGAAAAAAAAAAATCAGAAAAATCCATCCTACTATCTGAAATAAGCCTATATAATTACAAATTTTCACTACCAAAGCTGAGAAACATACCTCAGTAACAGTACTTTTTCTGTTATGACTTGCATGAATATCAAATAGTGTGTGCTCAGTCATGTCTAACTCTTTGTGATCCCATGGGCTGTAGGCCATCAGCCTCTGTCCATGGAATTTTCCAGGCAAGAAAACTGGAGTGGTTTGCCATTTCCTACTCCAGAAATTCTCCCTGACCCAGGGATTGAACCCACATCTCCTGCATTGGCAGGCAGAATTTTTACTACTGTGCCACTGGGAAAGCCCCAAGGTATAAAAGAAAATGTTTTAACAGTCAACAATTTATTCCATATTATAAGTACTTCAATAAAATAAAACTTAAATAAGAACAAATTATGGGGTACAATAATAAAATAAATGTATTTTAAATGAAAATACAATAAGCAAAAGTGTTTCAATGCTATCTATAGTCAAATAACTACATTAAATAAAAGGAGTGAGTGAAAATAGCACAGTAAAAAAACAAATTTCACTTTACAAATCAATAGCAAAGAGAAGAATAAATACTCTGGGAAAAGATAATCAAAAAATCTGAAAGTTCCATGGTGTGTGTGTACTCTGACTTATTTATTATCAAACATGTCTGGCAGTACTCAAAGTACTCAAATGTTTGACAGGTAAGATTAACCAATTACTAAAAGGATATGAAATATTTAATGACCAAACACAATATCTCATTCTAAACTAACAGAAGAAGGTCTATGTTTAATGCTGGCTAATACCCCAAGACTTTTGTGTCCTGAGACATATCAATTTAGTTTGCATGGTTATATTAACTTACATTTTCTACTGTAATTACCTCTTAACTCCAAAAGAAGGACTAAAATCACTTCATATCTGAAATGTGATCCTCTGAAACTGCTCTCTTCCCTCCAGCTCTCTAATACATCCAGGCAGATACTTTATGTTGGCTAACTCCAAATTCATTCACCAATTTTTATCATGACATGCCATTATGAAAGAAACTGTGAAAACTAAACACTAGTATTCCAATCCTCACTTGCACTTGGGGGACTGATATATGAAACACATCTGCAGACCTCAGTGGAAGTCTATCAGTAGACTTCTGAGGCTTTGCTTCCTGATAAATGAAGCAAACATGACTAATTCATATTTTGAGTAGAAAAAGAATCATTTATTTTTTATTAGTAGATAAAATAAGCTAACTAGTATCACCATTTCAAATTATGAAAACAAAGACTATAGAGGTATCTACATATCATAAAACTGTTCTTTAACAAATTTAAAAACAAATGTGCTGTGCTCAGTTGTGTCCCAACTCTTTGGGACCCATGGACAGTAGCCCATCAGGCTCCTCTGTCCATGAAACTTTCCAGGCAAGAATACTGGAATAGACTGCCATTTCCTACTCCAGGGGATCTTCTGACCCAGGGATCCAACCCATGTCACTTAAGTCTTCTGCACTGGCAGGCAGATACTCTACCACTGCACCACCTGGGAACATTTCAAGACACTTGTCATATTGGCTAGTAAAAATTATCAAAGTATGGGAGAAATAAAAATGATGCACTCCAAATCGTTTTGTAATTTTGAATAAATTATTCAGGTACGTTTACAGGAAAGAGAACAAGTGATATATTTTGTCTATTAACTTTAAGAAGTTAAGGTGAAGTCGCTCAGTCGTGTCCGACTCTTTGCAACCCTGTGGACTATAGCCTGCCAGGCTCCTCCGTCCATGGGATTCTCCAGGCAAGAATATTGGAGTGGGTTGCCATTTCCTTCTCCAGGGGACCTTCCCGACCCAGGGATCAAACCCAGGTCTCCCGCATTGGAGGCAGACGCTTTAACCTCTGAGCCACCAGGGAAGCCGTCTACATTGGTAAAACAATGTTATTGAAAAAACCGTAATCTATCCCTTTAATCAAAAGAATGACAGCTTTGTCAACAAATACTTACACAGAGCATAATTTTAGTCATGTAGATAATTATCGCCATTATGACAAAAATGGACCCGTGTATTGTACAACAAATAAAATTTCTTAATATGATTCCTACCTCTACTTTTATATTTGCTCTAGAGTAAAAGACATTTTAAAATGCAAATAATTCATGAATGAACAGCTTCCAAATGCTGAACCACCAAAATAATAGATTTTATCACACCACAAATCTGATCTTTGGTCCTTGATATCAGACTGGCAGCACACTCTTTTACGGCCACAGTCCTTTAAGAACAAATCCTTAGGTTTGTCCTATTAAATACACATAGGCATCTTATTCTAAACCTCAGTAATCTCTTCCTGGAAAGTGTGAAACTGCTAACTGGAGCGTATTTCCCATTATTTTAATGGGAAAAAAATTACAACATATTCTTTTAAGATAATGCAAAAAAAATCCCAATTTCTTAATATGCAACCAATACATGGTAAGTAGCTATTATAAATAACTATCCAGTGAAGACATAGGACACTGTGCTTCCTAATCATCAAATCATAAAGCTGTTAACACTTTGCATGCCGTAAACATGGCTTATTTATGGACAGCAACGTTCTAGACCCACACAACCTTTTGGTGATACGTCAGGCCCTTCAGAACATCTTCAAGTGTTTCTGACATTCTACTAATTCTACATAAAAAGTACCAATACTTTATCCACATAGTGTTTTGCTTAAAATGTTCAGCTGAATCTTTCAGACATAAGTATAAATTAGCTAAAAAGACACTGCATTTTGAGATATAAACATTCTAACATTTGGGTATCCATAAAATGAGGCATTCTACTGAGAAAACAATAATTGAGACATTTTTGTATGATATACCTATATATTTTATGATATATATATATTTGAATAATAATCTATACCATTTTGTACTTAAATTCTCATGCACAATCAGAGTTTAGGGCAGACTATTCAATATCCAAAACTGAAACTAGAGCCAGCAAATATAATTAACATTCAAAAGTACTAGTGGCGTTGATACATTCATGATTCCTAATGGAAACATACGACAGTGAATACAGATGCTACCAGAAAAGGGGGGCAGGAAGAAGAGTGTTGCAGACTGGAAGAACAAACTGCTAAATTATACAGATTTGAGCTTAAACAGTACACGAAGACTGGGAATAACCACTCAGTAAGTATCTCTAATCCAGATAAAGCACATAGCCAAAAATAAGATGGGTATACCCATCCTGTATTATAACCCCCAATGGCTTGCTGCATTCAACTGTGACAGTACACCCTACATTCACAGTAACTGTTGTTCTCGTGATACACACTTACTGGGAAAATGCACATAATATGCTGGTGGTTCAGTCGCTCAGTCCTGTCTGACTATTGTAACCCCACAGACTGTAACCCGCTAGGCTGCTCTGTCCATGGGATTCTCCAGGCAAGAATACTGGAGTAGGTAGCTATTTCCTTCTCCAGGGCATCTTCCCCACCCAGGAATCAAATCTGAGTCTCCTGCATTGCAGGCAGATTCTTTACTGACTGAGCTATGTGGGAAGCCCTACTTTTACATTATACATATTAATAACATTCCCTTATTTATCTAGGGTGTGTGCTAATTCATAGAATTAGAAATATTCACACAATAAAGTTGTATAAAGTTATAAGAATTACTTTATTGTGGAAACAAATAGAGGCTATAACACAACTACATTTCACTAATTAAACTT
Organism: Redunca redunca; assembly: GCA_006410935.1. Taxonomy (NCBI): domain Eukaryota; kingdom Metazoa; phylum Chordata; class Mammalia; order Artiodactyla; family Bovidae; genus Redunca; species Redunca redunca. The sequence goes on from SJYQ01008483.1 coordinate 544,728, forward strand.
GATTCAAATGACGGTACTAAAAACTTTATAGAGATTTAACTTATATACATCTTAAACAAAAAGCTTTCTCTTTTAAAACAGAATTACCTCTGGGCAGGGCTGTCATTCATTCAGAAATTCAATTAGCTTGTTTCTAATACTGATTTGCCTTCACTGGCAGAAAGAAAGCTTGGGTGATTAAAAGAAAAAAAAATTAACAGTTTCGGAATACAGGATTATTTAGACAAAGTAAGGCTTTGGTAGAGTCTACCATTGTTAGGTAATGATTCTTGGCAGTATGAGTGTGCTAAATGCCTGGGAGAAGGTGAGCATGATATGGAAAGAATAAATTAGAAGGAAAAACATTATTCTTTAGGTAACTATTACAACATTTGCTGTGGCTTCAGAAATAGAAACTCCTCTTTCTGCTCTGTCTGCTATATAGTGCTCAGGTTCCAAAATAAATTCCAGATACTTAAGCCAGCTATTCTAAGCTAATTGACTTCATGGCCAGTTAGCGTGATTAACTACTACGTAATATGTTTTTCCTAGTGGAAAACATTTAATATTTCTCATCAATCCATTAAGAAAGGAACTTTTGGAAATATAATCTGCTTCTAATTAGAGACCATAAGAATAGTGAAAGAGTTAAATCATTAATCAATTAATTAATAATGATCAATTAATAATTAATCAATTATTATTTAGTTCTGCCCTCTTCCACATAAAAATCAATTCCACTATAAACATGTCCTAAGCAAATGACAACAGTTAAAACCTCACACATTTTGAAAATCTCTAACTTGGTTTTCAGTCAAAAATTCTCAATTAAAAATAGAACAACTTACCTTTAAAATCATCTCTTGCTCCTTGCCCGTCCTTCTTGTTCATCTTTATGTCAGAGCAGTTGTTAGAGGCACCTTTAGAGTTTTCAAGGTAAGCTGAGCTTGCTCCTTTCTTGGAGGGATGAGGATCACAGAGTTTTGCATTAATCTTATAAAGCTCGAGGGCTTTAATAGCTGCTGCATTGTTATCCATACGACGAAAAGTTGGACAGGAAGCACAAAACTCATTCGTGCAGGCCTCATTTCCACAGCCCTCAGTTAACTGGTGGTAGTAGCGTTCTATTAGATGTTTTGCAGCTGCTCGCTTCCTGTACCAGACATTCAAACAATAAGCACAGTGATTAGTACAGCTCTCAGGTACAAAGCCCAACAGATCATCAGCAAGGCAAAAGTTAGTCAGGCACTGAAGTAATAAACTTGCACATTAAGATGAATATAGAAAATGGAGATGCACTACTTACACAAAACCTTTAACTGGAGAAATGTTTGATAGCTATTTCTTAAGACCTATAAATATCAATGCTTGTCAAAATACTGTTTTCATAGAATGTGCTTTCCTTTGGTTTGGTGAGTGGGGCTTATTTGATGTGTTTTAATTGTTTAGCACAACAGCTGAAAAGTTTTGTGGCTAAAAGTTTTACTATGTTATCACTTTAAAATTAACACTAAGAAAATGAAGAGTCTAAAGTACCATTCCAGCTTTCTTTTATATAATCCCCATTTTGTTTCAACAGTCTGTAAATACTTGATTGATAGGTAACACAGAACTTCTATGTGCAACAAAAAAGACTCTCCCCTTTCACTATATGGAGAATTTAAAAAGATATTTATAAATAAAATATTCAAAGCTTGTTATTATATTGCAAGAAAGCAGCTCAAAACATCCTACCCTGAACCCAAAAGGTGTCATTAAACCTTCCTCATTAATACCATGGTACCATTAATACCTCATTAATACCATGCCATGGGAATATCAAATATTTTAAATTCTCTTTAGAGCAAAATCTTATATCCCTCTTACTTTGTGAGCTTAATGTATGTGAATGAATGTTTCATTACTGCTGTTCCAGAAGACCTAGTGAGGTCAGTGAAAGTAAAAGTGTTAGTCCCTTAGTAATGTCTGACTCTTTCCAACTCATAGACTCGTTGCAGGCTGACTCCCTGTAGGCTGCAGAACCGACTCATTGGAAAAGAGCCTGATGCTTGGAAAGACTGAAGGCAAGAAGAGAAGGAGACAACAGAGGATGAGATGGTTGGACGGCATCACTGACATGAGTCTGAGCAGCTCTGGGAACTGGTGATGGACACGGAAGCCTGGCATGCTGCAGTCCATGGAGTCACCAAATGTTGAACCCGACTGAGCAACTGAACTGAACTAACTGAACTGAGACTGTAGCCCACCAGGCTCCTCTGTCCATGGAATTCTCCAGGCAAGAAAACTGGAATGGGTTGCCATTTCCTTCTCCAGGGGATATTTCCGATCTAGGGATTTAACCCAGGTCTCCCGTATTACAGGCCCGGGTCTCCTGTATTACAGGCAAACTCTTTACCATTTGAGCCACCCAGGGAAGCCCAGCAAGAACACTGAAGAAGGGGTTATTTCGTCAAGTAAGAAGCTGGACTAGATTTCTCTATCTTTACGGTTTATTCAAATCTTAAGATCTATATACTTCTACTACTATTGATGTGATAAGATGACCATAACTTTGAGCAGTCTACTGGATTAAAAAAAACCCATAATTCATAGCTATTCCTTTTGGTTCCAAATACACATGTAGGAATTAAAAACATCAAATAATCATAACTAGAAAAAATAACTTACCTAATTTAATTCTTAAGATGTTCTTACAATTATCTCACAAACATGTACGACTAAATGGCAAACAGTATTAGAGTTTACATCTTGTTAATCGTGAGATACAACTTGTTAATCATGAGAAACGGAACAGCTCACAAGAAGACAAATAAGGGACACATTAGTAAGTTCAATTTTGTCTAAAAGTAGGACTTTGTCTCTAAACTATCAAGGTAAGTGACAAACAGTAATAAACACATTCAATTCATTCTGCCGCTCTGTTTTTCAGATGTTCCATGCAAATTTACCACTCACTACATGCAAATAGAGGAAAAAAGAAAAACCCACAAAATGCTCTTAAAAAGTGCGTGAACATGACTTGAGATATCTTATTATATGCAGTTATAAATAATTCCACTCCTGAAAATTAAAATATATTATTCCAAATATATCACTGTGCAAAATATTAAAATGACAATGTATAAAGAGAAATAAAGGATCTATAAGATTTATGCCACACATTGCTGCTTCTTCAAAAATGCAATAACTTTCCCTAGTGAGAATATAAATAAATATGCATTTTATTTCTGGCAGAAAATTATTAACATGCATCAGAAGTCTTAAAAATGAATACAAGGATCAACCATATGAACCAAAGATCCCATTTTTGGTGAAACAGGGCAGTTTTGCAAAATACAATGTTTCTATAAAGCCTAGGAAAAAACTGACATGCCATAAAAATAGGAGATTACTAAAAGGAACTGATAACCATCCATACAATGGAATAAATAAAAATTATCAAGATCTGAATTTAGCATAGATCATTAGTTGATCTTTTAATTTTAAAAGTCAGTTACAAAGTACTGTCATAATTAGCCTTTTTTATTTCAAAGTGTTAATAGCCATTTCTCTGAATGTGATTGGATGGATTTTTAAAATTATTCTATCATGTTGCTTGTAAGTTATTTTTTCTGTAACAGTACTTTATTAAAATTAATGAACATGAAAGGGGAAATGTTAGTGGTTTTAAAACTTCATATATGTGATTTGAATGGCTTCCAGGTTTACTAAATTATCAATATAATTTTTTAAAGATTAGTTTCAAAGTTCAAAATACCAAAAATAATTTAGCTATTTTTAATAAGAATGTTGGGTTTTGTTCTTTAAAAAAAAAAAAGTCATCTACATAATGCTTTTGAATGCAAGGCATAAACAAGTGTTAACACCAAAAACAGAACAAGACTGAGAAATCAGAAAACTGGCTCTAAGTCTCAAAGTAGCTGTACTATCGGGCCTCAGTTTCCAATCTTTAAGGCTCCTTTCAGTTCTAAATCTGTAACAGGGAGGTGAGCAAAGTACTAGCATTTATGGAATAGCTGGTAACATACTGGACATACTGCTAGGCACCATAACACAGGTTATCTCATCCGAGTTCCATGACTCTGAGGATTATCGTTAGTCTACAGCCAAAAAGGGACACAGAGTCAAACCATGTATCCAAGGTCACACAAAGGTAACTGCAGAACTTGGATAAAGACAGGAGTCCAGAGGCCTTCCAGCTTCAGAGTCTAAGTCGACTGTACTATCTTACAGAAGGTGATACATTTCAATTCCAATTCTTACTAAAAAACTTTTATGGAAAAAAAATCCCATAAATAGTATGTAACTGAAAAAAGTAAAATGCATTCTGAAAAACCATAATTTGAATCTCATATTTATGGAATATCTGGCATCACAAAAGAACACAAGCTTCTTCTTGAGGAACAGGTAGCACTCTATTCAGCAAAGTAAACCTATCTATTTTTTGAAGACCTAATAGGCATTTTACAGATACTCTCACTTTGGAAGATGGTAAACCCTGTAAGTTAAAAGCTCACACTCAGGCCAGAATGTCCAAGTTCACATGCTGGCTCTGCCACTTAGTAACTTTTACTAACTGAACACGTTTACTTAAATCTCCTGTGTCTCAGTTTCCTCATCTTAAAAATGATGGTATACAGGATTACTATGGCTGTGAGAGAACTGAACGAGTTACTATATATATATATAAAGTCCTTAGAATACTGCACAGCACACAGTTTAAGCACAAAGTGTTAGCCACCGTTATTGTTATAATTGTTACTACCATCTTAAAAGTCTATATTATGCTCAGAGGAGTTATGTAACACATCACACATCTTTCAAGAGAGCTGAACCCAGGTTTGACTGCAAACCTTGGGCCTTTAATACCACTAAGAATAGATTTAAGAGCAGGCCCCTCTATTTGATCCGCTTCTCTGCCCCGAGACTTAAAAACAGCAGCGAGACTGATGAGTCCAGACTGAAAGGCCCAGCCAGAATCCCCGTGTCATCAGTGGGTCAGCCACACCGAATGTCTTCCTTCTCCGCTCACTTCACTGACGCCTGGAATTATCTGTGCACATTTCTGTATCCCCATCTAATTAAGAGCATATTAAAAGGTCTAGACATTGGGAAATGTGTATGCTAATAATGACATTTTGGTAAATAACCTGTACAAGATTAATCCCTATACACTAAGAGTTACCAATTCAAAGATCATAGACCAAATCTGTCACCTGTTTTTTTAAAAGCTTTATAGGCTAAGAATTGTTCTTAAATTTTAAATGGTTGAGAAAGTCAGTTAAAAAAATAGTATATCCTGTGACATGTAAAAATTACATGAAATTCAAATTTTAGCATCCACAGTCTTACTTAGAACATAACCATGCTCATTCATTTATATGTTGCCTACTGCTATTTTCACACTAAAGCAGCACAGTTGAGTAGTTTCAGAGATTGTACAGTCTAGCCTGCAGAGCCTAAAATAAATACCACCAGGCCGTGACAGAAACAATCTCCCAACTCAATTTAGACACTGTGCCCTCCAGTGATGCTTCCATCCAATCACGTGGCCTCCTCACTCTTTTCAATCAGCAAATCAGTGCAATAAAATGTGTAACTCCCTCAAATGTGAAGAAAGAAGGGAGGGAGGAAAGGAAAAGTAAAGAAGGGACAAGGAGAGAGAAAGAAGAGGAAGAAAATGAGAAAACAAAGAAGATATGAAGAAAGGTCTTTTCCCTACTGGCTCCTTCAGTGACATACTATGGGTCATTCAAAACTATCCCAAGATGGGTTCTGGCTTACTTTCCATAATTTCCTTACATCTTACTTTTATTCTATGCAAAAAACAAACCAAGTACTTTATAACATACTGACTTTTTATAAAAGGTACTTTTGCTTATCAAATCCTGTGAAACCATCTAGTGAGAGTGCTCTCAATGATCGTGACTCTTGATATTACTTATACATTTAAAACAAACAGTACTTTCCACTGACTTATTTTTTTTTTTTTGAATCAGTAAGACAGTCCTACAAGTAAATGTTCTATGGAATAAATCACATGTGGAGGGCAAGTTACTCTAGAAAACTTGGCAGAAATCTTTTTAAGAATGGTTTCACCTTCAGGGAAAGGGATTTCAGTGACTTTGAAATGTATGGGGATAAAAAAAGATGGATTGATGAATAAAAGTAGAAGGGTAGATATGTGACAAAGCAATGTAAATAATAAAAGCAGAATCTAGATGACAAATGAGATGAAAAAATCTAGTAGAGGTGATGTAATTCCAGCTGAGTTACTTCAAATCCTAAAAGATGATGCTGTGAAAGTGCTGCACTCAACATGCCAGCAAATCTGAAAAACTCAGCAGTGGCCACAGGACTGGAAAAGGTCAGTTTCCATTCCAAACTGCAAAGAAAGGCAAAGCCAAAGAATGTTCAAACTACCACACAACTGTACTCATCTCACATGCTAGCAAAGCAGTGCTCAAAATGCTCCAAGCAAGGCTTCAACAGTACATGAACCAAGAACCTGCATGTTCAAGCTGGATTTATAAAAGCCAGAGGAACCAGAGATCCAATTGCCAGCATCTGCTGGATCACAGAAAAAGCAACAGAGTTCCAGAAAAACATCTACTTCTGCTTCACTGACTACGCTAAAGCCTTTGACTATGTGGATCACAGCAAACTGTGGAAAATTCTTCAAGAGATGAGAATAGCAGATCACCTTACCTGCCTCCTGAGAAACCTGTATGCAGGTCAAGAAGCGACAGAACCAGACAGCGAACAATGGATTGGTTACAAATAGGCAAAGAAGTACATCAAAACTATATATTCTTACCATGTTTATTTAACTTATCTGCAGAGTACATCATGCGAAATGCTGAGCCGGATGAAGCACAAGCTGGAAACAAGATTGCAGGAAGAAATATCAATAACCTCAGATAAGCAGATGACACCACCTTTATGGGAGAAAGCAAAGAGGAACTAAAGAGCCTCTTGATGAAAGTCAAAGAGGAGAGTGAAAAAGTTGGCTTAAAGCTCAACATTCCAAACACTAAGATCATGGCATCTGGTCCCATCACTTCATGGCAAATAGATGGGGAAACAGTGGGAACAGTGGCTGACTTTATTTTTCTGGGCTCCAAAATCACTGTAGATGGTGACTGCGGCCATGAAATTAAAAGACTCTTGCTTCTTGGAAAGAAAGCTATGACCAACCTAGACAGCATATTAAAAAGCAAAGATATTACTTTGCCAACAAAGGTCCATATGGTCAAAGCTATGGTTTTTCCAGTAGTCATGTATGGATGTGAGAGTTGGACTATAAAGAAACCTGAGCATCAAAGAATTGATGCTTTTGACCTGTGGTGTTGGAGAAGACTCTTGAGAGTCCCTTGGACTGCAAGGAGATCCAACTAGTCAATCCTAAAGGAAATCAGTCCTGAATATTCATTGGAAGGACTGATGCTGAAGCTCCAATACTTTGGCCACCTGATGCGAAGAACTGACTCACTGGAAAAGACCCTGATGCTGGGAAAGATTGAAGGCAGGAGGAGAAGGGGACGACAGAGGAACAGATGGTTGGATGGCATCACTGACTCAATGGACATGAATTTGAACAACCTCTGGGAAATGGTGAAGGACAGGGAAACCTGGCGTGCTGCAGTTCATGGGGTGGCAAAGAGTCAGCCATGGCTGAGCAACAACAAAGATGACAGGTACATGGCATCAACTTATCTGCTTGTTTGTAAATTTTTAAAATAAATCATGTGGGCAAAATAATGTTGCCATATTGCAACTTTTTTAGAGAACACATCAAATAAATGGCAGAGGGAATGGTTTTAGCCATCAACAAAGGAAAAGGAAAACCATCATCATCAATGACACAAACACCACATTTGCTGACTCAGTTTTTGGAACAGTCCAGTAGTTATCAGAAACAAAAAAACCCAAAAAACCCTATAATAATAAGAGTTATACTCTGATCACATTATGTACAACAACTTAATTTGTCTATTAAGGAAACAAATACAAGAAAAGTATGCTAATGTTCCCCTACCAACAGCAAACCACTGAAGTCAGAACCACTGAAACAATTGCCAGCAATATAACATGGAAGTTGAAAATGATCTTAAATTGAACTTAATAGGAAGCTGGAAAATAAACAATGAATACAAGAACAAAGAAGATGAAATAAACAGCAACTATCAGAGGACGTCCCTGAGTGGTTAAGACTCCACACTCCCAATGCAGGGAGCATGTATTTGATCCCTGGTTGGTGAACTAAGATTCAGCATGCTGCATGGTGTGACCAGGAAAAAAAAAAAAAAACAACTGTCAGAAAGTGAAGATGTATCAGTGAACAATGAGCAAACAAGACTGGAATTAAAATTAAAAAGAATGATAGAACTTAAAAGAATCAGAAACTGTGACTGCAATGTAAAAACTACTGGTGGACAAAATATAGAATAATGAAAGGAGATAAAAAGGCAAAGATCAAAAGAACATGTGAATGTTAAGTATAAGGACTTTAACCAAAAATAAAGTCAAATGATGATGTGAGGAATCAAGAAGTCAGAGATAAAACACAAAGGGCCCGAGACTTGTATCATCAGTCTATAAAGCTAGCAACCACTGTTTACTAGCCTCAAAGTAAGCAGAACAACTTTGTTTCTTTTAGGATGTTACCTCTGTAAATGTGCCATCCCCTTTCCCTAAGTTTTACTTAACATAAAAAAATTTTAAGAATGACCAATGTTACCCTAGATATTAGTAGGCCTTATGGAAACAGATTCTACGAAAAAACATCTGTGACACAGCTATGATCAGGTTTAAGGTAGTGTCTGCTACAATGGACCAAAATGAATTATCAAACTATTTGAATAGTGAACTCATTATTACCATGATCCAAACAATGAACCATTAACTACAGAATATGATATAGTCTCCATTCCTAAAAGTTTTTACTTAAATTGCTATATTTTACTTTAGAAATATGTTTAACAATAACTCCTGAGTACTCTTTTACTGAGGTTTATAATCTCACTGCCTAAATAGTTTCTTACACAGTATACACAGAAACTGTAGAAAAAACTAATATAAAATTACTCATCTTAAAAAACCTTTTGGTTTTTTAAACAGCGTGACATTTTAGAGTGAAGTGTAATAAACAAACAATAAAATGTATCCTTTCATCTCCCTCCAATTAAGATCTGAAAGGGAAACGAATACAAAACACATGTTGGCATTACTGTAGAGCAACTACTAATTCTCTGTGATGATCATGAAATACGGTCTTTGATTTCTGTTTCTGATTCAAAGACAACCAAGACAAAACTTGTCCCATGACTAATTATACTCCTGAGTGTCTACCATGGATCAGGAAATATGCTGTAATTTCTGTGATAAAGATCTGGCTGGCTGACTATTTTGCAATTCTAGATAGCTGGATCACCTATAAAATACTGTTTTTGTTAGGGAGCTCAGAAAACCTTAAGTAAGTAAGTAAGTAAGTAATTCGCTCAGTCGTGTCTGTTCCAACTCTTTGCGACCCCATGGACTAGTAGCCTACTAGGCTCCTCCCTCCATGGGATTCTCCAGGCAAGAGTACTGGAGTGGGTTGCCATTTCCTTCTCCAGGGGATCTTCCCAACCCAGGGATCTAACCTGGGTCTCCCGTATTCCAGGCAGACGCTTTAACCTCTGAGCCACCGGGGAAGCCCTTGGAGTTATTTAAAAACTTAATAGATTTAATACACACTGCTGAGAAAACACCTAGAGTTCTTTCAGTTAGGGTGAAAAAAATATTAAGACAGATCTTTTAATTTATACTAAAGATTATTTAATATATATCAAAGTTAGTTTTGTATAGATGATAAATGAACCCATAGGTATATTCCTCCATTAACTGAACTGTACAATGACTAAATTATCTGAGAAAAGATAAAAAACTAACCAGCTAACCAGAACTGAGTCAGCAGGATAAAGAAAAAGGAAGCACCAGACAGATTCTCCCACAGAAACTCTGACTTATATGTGATGCCAAAACTTTTTTGAGAGCTCCAAAACCTGCAGAAAGCTGCAGGTACCCCCAGCAAACTCAAAGACTAAACCAGCCAGAAATGTGTAAGAAAAGTTATTTCATATCAACTGCCTCAACCTCTCCCCAAGTAGCACAGTTCACAATAGTGATGAAAAGCCTAACTTACAGCATCACTCTTGATAAGGGGGAAAAAAATGAGACAGAGTAAGAGAAGAATTATGTCCAACATTCCAGTTTTTCAAGGGGCTGCACAAGAGACTAGTTTCTGTCTAGCCTAACTCAGAGAACTGGACCCAGAATACACTGGATGCCAAGGGAAGACAAAAAGCAGGTCTCTGGCTTGCTGTAGACCCAGAGAACCATAAGAGACAGAAAGACACAAGAGAGGGCAAAAGACTATACACTCTTGAAAAAAATAACCAATAATAAACCCTTGCAATTGGGAAATTACAAGGACAAGTCCAGAGAAGATGCAACCCCTAAAAGATTTTAGAGGTACCAAGAGTCTCTAGCTACGCTGAATGATGTGATCCTCCCCTCTATGAAGCCAGTTCATGAAGAATGGAAGAGAAGGTGTTTTCCAAATGTAAAATCCACAACAAGAAGACACATAAAAAACAGAATCACAACCCAGTCAAATGAACAAAATAAAGTTCTAGAAAATGACCTTAAACAAATAAGGGCTCTACAAATTAAAATGACAAAAAAAAAAATCAGTGTAACTGCCATAAGGAAACAAAGTACAACAGAACATAAATAAACAACTAGATGAAAGCATGATGCATGAACAAAATGAGAACATCAACAAAAAGAAAAGACAAAAAAAGAACCGAACAAAACTTCTAGAGCTGAAGTATCTAATAACTGAATTGAAAACTTCACAAGACGGGACCAATGGCGGATTTGATCAAGCAGAAGTTAAAAAAAAAAAAATCAATGAACTTGATGGCTGAGTCTTTGAAATTCTTGAGTCAGAATGGAAAAAAAAAAAAAAAAAAAGAAGAAGAAGAAAAGTGAAGTAAGTCAAAGGGACTTCCGGGATGGAATATCATCAAACTGACCAACGTAGGCACTGAGGAATACCAGCTAGAGAAGAGAGAATGAAGAAAGCTAAATGAAAAACTAATAGCCAAATGCCTCCCAAATCTGAGGAAGAAAACGGACATCTAATTTTAAGAGGCTCAAAGGACTCCAATTAGGATGAAAAGTCGGACACAACTGAGCGACTTTCACGCATTGGAGAAGGAAATGGCAACCCACTCCAGCGTTCTTGCCTGGAGAATCCCAGGGACGGGGGAGCCTGGTGGGTTGCCATCTATGGAGTCACACAGAGTCAGACACGACTGAAGCGACTTAGCAGCAGCATCAAAGAGAAACATAGTAAGATGCAAAAGAGAGAATCTTCAAAGCAACCAAACAGAAACAACTGGTCACACCCAAGAAAGCTATCATAAGACTATAAATAGACTTATCAGCAGAAATCTTGCAGGCAGAAAAGAGTAGGATGATACAGTGCTGGAAATAAGTAACTTCCAACCAAAACCACTATTATTTGGTAAAACTGACTTTAAATGCAAAAGAGATATAAAGACCTCCTAGCATAAAAAAAGGCTGAGCTAGTTCATCACCATTAAACCTGCCTTACAAGAAATGCAAAAGGATACACAACAAAACAGTATCTGAAAATATAAAGCATTCTGGTAAAGGTAAATTTATAGACAAACATAGAATCCTGTAATACTGCAATGGTGATGAGTAATATCACTTTATATCTAGGTAGAGTTAAAACAGGGCAACATTTAAAAAAAAAAAAACTCAACTGTAAGGACTTCTCTGGCAGTCCAATGGTTAGGAAACCACCTGACAAGACAGAGGACACAGGTTCAACCCTGGTTAGGAAACTAAGATTCCAGCTGTTGCCAAGCAACTAACTTCTTGTGCGGCAACTACTAAGCCCACACATCACAACTAGAGAGTCCATGAACCACAACAAAAGATCCGATATGATGCAACAAACATTCTGAGTGCTGTAGCTAGCACTTGACACAGTCAAATAAATTATTTTTTTAAAACTCAGCTATACGTTAATGGATATGAAATACAAAAAGGTGTGATTTATGTCATAACAAAAAGGAGAAGAAACCTGTAAAGTTTTTGTATGCAACTGAAATAATTATTTGTTTAAAATACATCACTAGTACTGTAAGATTTTATGTAATCACTGTGGTGAACACAATGGTAAACGCCAGCTTCCCCAGTGACTCAGTGGTAAAGAAGCTGCCTGTAATAGCAGCCACAGGAAACAGAGGTTCAATCCCTCGGTTGGAAAGATCCCCTGAGAAGGGAATGGCTACCCACTCCAGTATTCTTGCCTGGAGAATTCCATGCACAGAGGAGCCTGGAGGGCTACAGTCCATAGGGTCACAGTCAGACATGACCAAAATGACTTAGCACACAAACACAAAGAAAATACCTATAAAAGACGCACAAAGAAAGGAACCAAATCATGTCACTGTAAGGAAAAAAAAAAAAAACCACAAAGGAAGACATCTCACAGGAAAAAAGGGAAAAAAATAATTATAAGATATACAAAAAACAATTAGCAAGATGGCAATAGTAAATCCTTTCCCATCAGCACTTACTTTAAATATTAATGGATTAAACTCCTAATCAAAAGATACAGAATGGCTAAATGGGATAATAAATTTAAAAAAAAGAAAAACCCAACCAGGAGGAAGAGAGTAAATTAGCCAAGACGGCATGTTCAGGCTCTCTTGCCCCAGGTTTTGTCAACAGTGAGCATGCAGCAGCTGCGATCACTGATCACACTATGCACGTGTGTATGAGGCACTGTTTGGTCACAGGCTACTTTGTGCTGTTGGCACTTGTGAGCTCCACCTAGAAAGCGGCGGCATTACTGCTGCATCATGGCCGTGCCCGTGGGGCCAGCCATGAGAGGAGAGACGACAGCAGTTCTGCTGCTATGGCTGCTGTGCCAGCCAGACAAGAATAAAGAATAAATGGGTCTGCAATTCCTATGGCTCCTTGAGTTTTCTTCCAGCTTCCCCACTTGTGCATTGTCTACCATAGGTTCAATGAGCAGTGTGCAGTGAGATACAGTGGGACAACTGGCGTCAAGAACAGGATCAGCAAGACACTAACTAAATGCTGTATACAAAAGAGTTACTTTATAGATACAAGGACATACATACACAAGCTGAAAGTGAAATAAAGAAAAAACATACTATGCAAGTGATAACTGAAAGAAGACAGATAATATATGAGAAAATAAAGACCTATAAGTTAAAAACTGTCATTAAGAAACAATAGACATAACATAATTTTTAAAAAATGATCAATTCACCAGAAAGATACAACTAAAACTATTATGTGCAGAGCACTGAAATAAATTAAGGAAACATTGACAGATGGAAGGTAGAAACAGACAGTAACAATTATAGTAAGACATTTTAGTACCTTACTTTCCATAGTATATATATCTACCTGACAAAATCATTTGGGAGACAAAGGACTTGAACACTATAATAGACCAAATGGACCTAACAATCAAATAAAAGACATTGCACAAAACAACAGCAGAACCTACATTTCCTCAATTGCACATGAGACATTTTCCAGGGAAGAGCACATGCCACGCCACAAAACAATCTTAGCAAAATTTCAGAAGATGGTGATCATACTGTGTCCTTCCCAACTGCAACAGAACGAAATAAAAAATCACAATTAAAAGGAAAGCTTGAAACTAGCCACTATGGAAATTAAACAACATAGTCTGAACAACCAATGGGTCAAAGAAGAAATCAGAAAAAAAAAAATTTACAGAATACCTTGAAAGACAACTATGACATACACCATGTCAAAATGTATGGGACGCAGAGGAAGCATGGGAAATTCACAGTGGTAAACACATTAAAAGGACACATTAAAAATGAGAAAAGACCTCAAATCAAAAACTTAATTTTAGACCTCAAGTAACCAAAAAAACAAACTAATTCAAAGTTAGAAGGAAGGAAACAATGAAGATTACAAGGAAATGAAATAGAGCACAGACAAAGAGAAAAACTAACCAATGACAGTTGTTTGGGGGGGATTTCAAGAAAATCATCAAATCATTTGTTAAACCAAGAAAAAACTCAAATTTTCAAAATCAGAAATGAAAGAAGATAAATTATAATGATGCCACAAAAATAGAAAAATCATAAGAGACCACTAACAATAAGATACACCAATGAGCTGAATAACCTTAAAAAAATGAGTATGTATTTCTACACAAGTCCAGGACAAGATAGTTTCACTGGAGAATTCTACCAAAGATTTAAAGAATTAACACCAATCCTTCTCAAACTCATCCCCAAAAAGGAAGAGAAGGATACCCTTCCAAATTTACCTGTGAGGCCAGCATAATCCTGATGCCAAAATGAGAGACATATAAGACAAGAAAAATACACACCAATAACCCTGATGAATATGGATGCAAAAATCAATAAATTACTAGGAAGTAAAATCTGACAACACTTTCAAGTTATACACCACCACCAGGTGGGATTTATTTCTGGAATGTTAAGGATGTTTCATCATATGAAAATCAGTCAATGTCATATACCAAACTGCCCAAATGAAGGACAAAAATAACATGATCATCTCAACTGATACAGAAAAAGCATTTGACAAACACCCTATCATAACAAAAAGTCAAACTGGACACAAAGGGAATTACCTCAACGTAATAAAGGCCATATAAAAAGTCCACAGTCAGTATCACGCCCAATGGTGAAAAACTGACAGCTTTTCCTCTAAGATCACGAACAAGGCAAGGATGCCTAGTCTCATCATTTGTTTTCAACACAGGATTCCTGGCAATCCTAGTCAGTGCATTCAGGTAAGTAAAACCAATGAAAACATCCAAATAGGAAAGAAGAAACAAAATTATCTCTGCCCACAGGAAACCATAAAGATCACATACACACAGAGACACACAAACTGTTAGAACTAATAAATGAATTTGGTAAAGTTGCAGGATGCAAAAATCAGTTTTGTTTCTATGAACTAACAATGATCAACTTGAAAAGGAAATTAAGAGAATATTCCCCTCTATATCAGCATCAAAAATAAAATTCTTATGGACAGACTTACTGAAGGAGGCAAAAGACTAGTACACTGAAAATGACAATACACTGCTGAAAGAAACTAAAGACACAAATATCCCGTGATCATCGACTGCAAAACTCTAAGTGCTGTTAAAAGGTCCATACCACCCAAAGAAATCTAGATTCAATTCAATCCCTATCAAAATCTCAATGATATTTTCTCAGAAATGAGAAAAAACAATCCTAAAATTCATATGGAATCTCAAACTATGCCAAATAGCAAAAATAATCTTGAGAAAGAAAACAATGCCAGAGGCTCCCAATTCCTGATTTCAATCTTTACAAAGCTACAGTAACCACAACAGCATGGTACTGGTATAAAGACAAGACATACAAACCAATGGAACATAACAGAGAATCCAGAAATAAACTCTTAAAACATAATAGTCAAATGATCTTCAACAAAGATACCAAAGGTACACAATGTGGAAAGAATAATCTCTTCAAGTGGTGCTGGGAAAACTGAATATCCCCACACAAAGAATGAAGCTGGATCCTTAGTTTATACCATACAATATACAAGTTAACTCAAAATGGATCAACCTAAATATACAAGCTGAAACTACAAAACTCCTAGAAGAAAACATAAGGGAATAGTTAAAGGACATGAGATTTGGACAATGAATTCTTTGATATGACACCAAAGGTATAGGCAACAAAAGCAACAATAGCCAAATGGGGCTATATCAAACTTAAAATTGCCTATAAAATTTATGTAACCTTGCTAAGAAATGTAGGTCTTTTGGAATTTACTGACTATAGGCTTTCAGGACACTATTTCCTGACTTCCTTTCTCTCTGGCTGTTCTTGGTGGGCTCCAGTCCATGGGCCACAAAGAGTCAGACATGACGGAGCGACTTCACTTTCACTATACTCCCCAGGGACAAGCCATTAGACATTTTCTCTTTTCTATTTCTCTTTGGAGACTTTCATCTTTCAAGGCTTTAGCAATACCTGATGACTTCCAAATGTCTTCTTCACTAAAACTCTGCTTGAGAAAACAGAACTATTATTTCAGGTCTTATGGCTATTTTTTATGGGCTCTTTCTTCAGGGAACTCTTTAAAGGGTTGGGGGTGGGGGGAACCCAGAAGATTTTAACATCACAGGGACTCAGGAGGTATAGCAATATAAAAAGAGGCAATTTAGCCAAGATGAATTGCAAAGGATGACTGGGGAACAGATGACAAAGAGGGTGGGAAGACTGTTTCAGATAAGAGAGAAATGAGTGAGTGAAGGCAGAAGAGCCTGAGAACATGGTCTTAAGACCACGGATGCAGTTCAATAGCATAAAGCTCAAGGAAGGACTCAAAGACTAAGCAAAGGCAGGGAGAGGCCAGATTATGGGAGAACTTTTAAGATATGATAAGGAATTCAGATTTTAGCCAGCAGAGGAGTAATCTGACAAAGGTCATTAACTTTCTTCCCATAAAAATACATATATACTTCATCTGGCAAGAAGTTCCAAAATACTCACACACTTTTCATAAACCACCAGATAAGAACATCTGCAGCAGGAGTCATTAAAGGGCTTTAAGTAAGTCAGTGACTAAGTCAAATCTGTCTTTATGATAATGCCATGTTTTAAACTGGGACCAAAACTGGCAAAACTGTAGGCAGGCAATCTAGTTGGGTAATGACTACTATTAGAGACCAGACAAAGAGTGAAGAAGTAGCAGGAAAGAAAAGGAAACCGATGCAAGAAACATTTAACAGATGTATACATAGAGGTAATGAATAGAAAAAGCTGAATACCTAGGTTTTCTAGGATGGGTACCTGAGTAGAAGGTACTGTTATGAGCTGAAATAACAAAAACAATAAAAATTCATTAACACAGTGAGTGGTTTTGCACGTTATGGCCTTTAATCCTCACAAAGTATTCTAGGAGAAGGACTGTAAACTATTCCCACTAATATTTCTTAAAATCTTTTAAGGACATGTACAATATAATAAATAAAAGGCAAATTTGCACTGATCCTAAAAACTGCTTCACGGGAGTACTTCAACAGAATAGCAGGGCTGCGCTTACTCTGCCTTCTGAGAAGACTCAGTCAGAGGCATTCATCCCTACCATGAACCAGAAGCATATCTCCTTCTATTTAAAGATTCAGCTTAGTATCATTTTAGGATCATGACTGCTGTTCCCACAGTAACCTGTACCTATTTTCAGTACACTTTATAATAAGTGCCTATTAATTACATGGTAAACTCCCTGAGACACATGATCTGACCATTTATCTATGGTTACATTCTCAGAACCTAGCAAATTTCAGAACCTCAGTGAGGATTCTTCATTTTCTCTCCTGATACTGTCTAGAAAGCAGTGTCAACCAACTATTTTTTTCTAGTAGTTAACCATGAAGGGAAACAGGTATCAGGATGCCTCCCAGTTCCTAAGGCGTATCAGAGGCACACTAAGGTGCATGCAAAGGCTCAATCTGGAGAGCAAGAACATGGTGTCAGAACCCAGGAGGGCGTCCTGGAAACAGAATAGCCGCCTTTATTTTCTATCTTTTACTTCAGAATGTATTTCAAGACATTACTCAATCCAAAAATGTGTTTATACACATATATTTAATTTGGAGTTGTGTATAAATATTTTCTTCCACTCCACAGACAAAAGGGCATCTAAGTTAAATCTCAACTTTTGATTTCTGGTTCCACAAACTAGAAAATAATTACTCCAATCCAGTAACAAATAAAAAGATGAAGAGACAAAAGAACTCCACAACTCTTCTTGGATTCCTTAATGAGGGAGGAGCATAACGCCAAATGTCCCTAATACTGAGAGACAGGCAATATATGATCTTTTCAGTGAATATAAGGTAGACAGCATGTGAATGTAAGCAGAGATGGATATCCTAAGAAATAACCAAAACAAACAAATCTAGAGAACAAAAACACTGTAACAGAGTTTTTAAATGTCTTTTGAGGGCCTAATAGTAGACTGGAGACAACTAAAAAAAGAATCTCTGAACTTAGATATTATCAACAGAATCTTCGAAAATTGAAAAGCAAGGAGAACAAAGACTAACAACTGTGGGACACTATAAAAAGTGTAACACATACATAATGGGAATACTAGAAAAAGAAGAAAGGACCATCGGAAATATCTGAAACAATCACTGAAAAACGTCCCTAAGTTAGTATCAGACACCAAGCTATAGATCCAGGAAGCTCAAAAAACACCAACCAGGAAAAATTCCCACTCTAAAACCCTATACACTTAGAGATATCATTTTCAAACTACAGATAATCAAAGATAAAGAAAAAAAAAATCTGAAAGAAGCCAGAGGAGGAAAATTCCTTACCTACAAAATATCAAAAATAGGAATTACATCTGACTTCTCCTCAGAAACCATGAGAGTGAAATGAAGTACATTAAGTACTAAGGAGGGTGTGGGGAATGGACAAAGAAAAAAATACCAACCTAGAATTCTATACCCTGTGAAATTCTTCTTCAAGAGTGAGACAGAAAATAAAGACTTGGACAAATAAAACTTGAGGGAATTTGTTGTCAGCACACATGCCTTCCAAGAATGTTAGAAGAATTCTCTAAAGAGAAGGAAAATGATACAAATTGGAACCTCAAATTTACATAAAGGATGAGTACTGATAAAGAAATATGTGAAAAGTATACAGATTGTGACCTCAAATTTACATAAAGAAGGACAAGCACTGATAAATAAATAAATGAAAAGTAAAAGAAAACCTTTTATTTTTCTTAATCTTAACTAATCTAAGACATACAAGTTGTTTAAAATAATATCAACTACGTATTTGGTTTATGAATACTTATGTATGTGTACGTGTGCGTGTGCATCTACTCATGTATGTATGTATGTTGTTGTTGTTTAGTCACGAAGTTCTATCTGACCCTTTTGCAACCCCATGGACCAAAGGCTGCCAGGATCTTCTGTCCATGGGATTTCCCGGGCAAGAACACTGGAAGGGGTTGCCATTTCCTTCTCTAGGGCATCTTCCTGACTAAGGGATCGAACCTATGTCTTCTGCACTGAAAGGTGGATTCTTCACCACTGACTGTCAGAGTGGATCAAAAAACAAGACCCAATTATACATTACCTGTACTTTATATATAAAGACACATATAAATTAAATAGGAAAAATATATACCATGCTAATAATAATCAAAAGAAAGCAGGAGTAGCTATATTAATTTCAGCCAGAGCAGACTCCAAAGAAAAGTTATCAGGGTCACACCTCCTTGAATAAAGAATAATGGAAATGAAAACGAAAATAAACAAATGGAACCTAATTAAAAGTTTTGGCACAGCAAAGGAAACCACAAACAAGATGAAAAGACAACCTTCAGAACAGAAGAAAATAACTGCAAATGAGATAACTGACAAAGGATTAATCTCCAAAATATACAAGCAGTTCATGTAGGTCAACAGCAGGAAAACAAATAACCCAAATCAAAAAATGCGCAGAAGATCTAAACAGACACTTCTCCAAAGAAGGTGAACAGACGGCCGATAAACACATGAAAAAATGCTCAACATCACTCATTAGTTAGAGTAATGCACCTCACAGCGGTCAGAATGGCCATCTTCAAACAATCAACGCTGGAGAGGCTGTGGAGAAAAGGGAACCCTATGCACAATTAGTAGGAATGTAAATTGATACAGCTACTATGAAGAATAGGATTTAATAAACTAGGAATAAAACTACCATATGATTCAGCAATCCCACTACTGCACATATACCCTGAGAAAATCATAATTAAAAAAGATACATGTACGGCCAATGTTGATTCCAACAGTATTTATAATAGGTAGTACATGGAAGAAATCTAGATGTCCATCAACAGATGAATGGATAAAGAAGTTGTGGTACACATACAATAGAATATTACTCAAATATAAAAAGGAATGAATTTCAGTCAGTTATTGTGAAGTGGATGAACCCAGAACCTGTTATACAGAGTAAAGTCATTAAGAGAAAGTCAAATATATATTAGGTCATTAAGAGAAAAAATATATATTAAAGCATATATATGGAAATCTAGAAACATGTTATTAATGAACCTTTTTGCAGGGCAGGAATGGAGATGCAGATCTGTGGACACAGCAGGGGGGAGAGGGTAGGACAAACTGAAAGAGTAGCACTGGAACGCATACACTGTCATATGTAAAAGGGAGCTAGTGGGAAGCTGCTACATAACACAGTGAACCAACTCCTCAACTCAGCTGCTCTGTGACAACTCAGCAGGGTGGGATGGGGTGGAGCTGGGGAGGTTCAAGAGGGAGGGGACTCATACATACTTAAGGGCTGACTCACCTTATATGGCAGAAACCAATACACAATGTAAAGCAATTATCTTCCAATTAAAACTAAAACAAAGTATGTTATCAGGGCTAAAAGGGGGTATTACACAAGGAGAAATGGGTCATTTTTCCAAGATAATATTGAAATCCTTAATGTGTATGCACCAAACAACAGAGCATCAAATAACTTCAGGCAAAAAGTGATAGAACTACAAAGAAAACTAGAGCAATACACTACTACAGTCGGAGACTTCAATACCTCTCTATCAGGAATGGGCAGATGGAGCAGGCAGAAAATCATTAAGGGCACAGCTGACCTCAAGAGCACCATCAATCAACTGGATACAACTGACATCTCTTGACTATTTCATCCAACAACAGCAGATTACACATTCTTCTCAAACTCACATGGAACAGACCACATTCTGGGCCAAAAAACACACCATAACACATTTAAAGAACATTAGACTTCCATGCTGGTATTAAATGAGCCAGACAACAAAGAAATCAGTCAAATGACATTAAATCCCATGAAGATAAATATAGCATGGTAAAAGGAATAGGGAAAACAGGACATGACCATTCTTTGAAGAAAGCTGGTCAAGGAAGGTCTCTCTGATAAGGATCATTTGAGAGTTCTAAAGCAAATGAGAAAGGAAGCCATGTGGTTATCAGAGAGAAGGATCACAGAAAACAGGCGCACATCTTAAGAACACCAAATCATTAAGGGCAAGAGCATAAAGCAAGTGAGGATAAAAATGGGCAAAAGAAAATACAAAGGTCACAAAAGTGAAAGGAAGCACATACAGCCTTGTAGATCCTTGGACTTTACTCTGAGAGAGAGACCTCTGAAAGGTTTGGAGCATAAGTAACAGGGTTTAATAACTTCAATCTATGATCCAATAACAATTAGCTATTTCCATTTACATCATGGTTGGTGTATTATGTGCTGAGTTGCTCAGTGGTCCGACTCTTTGTGACTCCATGGACTGTAGCCTGCCAGGCTCCTCTGTCCATGGGGATTCTCCAGACAAGAATACTGGAGTGGGTTATCATGCCCTCCTCCAGGGGATCCTCCCAACTCAGGTCTCCTGTATTACAGGCAGGTTCTTTACTGTCTGAGCCACCAGGGAAGCCCAAGAATATTGGAGTGAGTAGCCAATCCCTTTTCCAGGGGAACTTCCTGACCCAGGAATTCAAACCAGGGTCTCCTGCATTGCAGGTGGATACTTTACCAGCTGAGCTACAAGGGAAGCCCTATGAAGTTCTTACCTATAGATAATAGATAATAATGGCCTGAGGACTAAGACCTTGGTCATGCCAACATTTAGGAAAAAAATAGGATTTCCAAATACTGAACCATAAATCACTTGATACACTTACCCTTGGTTCCCTTTACAGTCTTAATTATATACCTAAAAACACAGCCGAAGTGTTAAGAGTTAAGGTTGCAGAGTAAGTACCGAAGACAAGAAATCTGAAGTTACTAGAATTGCTTTGAAATCATTAAGAAAATTAAAGAGTCTAAATTAGTATGTGAAAAAAGACGACTACATGGTATGCAGATTTTAAACAAAATCCAAGCATATTATATAACTGAATAAAAAGATCTGGGTTATTGTGTCAGTTCCATTTTGAGGCTAAACTATAAATTAGCATGCTGCTGTTAAAACTATGTTTTTCTGTGCTCTAGGAAAAGGGTGACACTAGGAATTTCTAAAAACAAGCATATTCTTTAATTTTATATAGTTATTTACAATGTATTCAAGGTGTTCCCTAAAGGATATCAAATGCAAATATATCTCAAAGTGGTAAAAAGAATCATGCTTTAATAAATATAAAATGTTGCCATTAATAAAATACACTAGTTAATCCTTAGATAAAAACAAGAATCCTTCATCACCTATTTTGTAAATCAAGACACATAAGCTTAAGGTAGAAGAAATCTTACTAAACTACTGCCTAGTTATGGTTTCTACAGTTATAGAAATTTGAGAAACTGTGGCAGACATGAAAACTTAGAGCTATAGTCTCACAATTATGGCCAGAAGCTTAGAAATCTTTGGTAGATCTAATTTGCAGTTACTCCACCTTACAATGGGCAACAGCATGATACCTTGCTAAACTCAACCAGAACTTAACACTGGAGTCTCACCTGGAACCTCACGATAAACATCCTACCACACCTCACATTCTTGCCATACTACAAACCACAAGCCTCATCTTTCCTTTTCCTTCTTTACTCTTGATGCATCCATATAACCTCTTCCATCAAGATTGCCAGAAACACATCCATGATATCTTCAATTGCTTTATATGTTTTCTCAGTCTTTTAGCTTTCACTGAAACCTGACTTGCCCCCAAATGCATTTCTTATAATTCTTTAAGTGAGGTTTCCACAGACAACTCAAATCCCTAAATGTACCGTTATTCTTCTTATTCACTGTATTGAAAATAATGCCCATCCCCCATTTGAAAAAAAAACACACACAAACACAACTTATACTTAGAAACTTCTTTCTGGTAAATTGCACCCATATACTAAAGCCTCTATTTTGCCCCAGTTATATCACTGGCATTATGACTTCAATGCCTGTATGCATGATCTATCCCAACCCTCGAGCCCCGAAAATACTTGACTTTCTTAACTTGAGGGTCCCTCATCTCCTCTCAGTTTCACCCAATCACTACCTTAGGCTCTGATCATCATCATCTATGCTTGTAAGAGTTTCACTTAAACTGAAACCATCTTTTTGATCCATCATGCATTTTGTAACTAATCCAACATCTTCATCTGGCACCACAACCTTTCCAACAGTGGCCATCACCAATAACATGTAAATTCAACTACTCCAATGTTAACACTCTACACACATGCCACTCCCATCTACTCTAACAGCCAATGGTGAAATACCATGCATCTTCTTCTGGCTATTACAGAAACGTCACCAAACTGCAAGTATGGATAAGTTAATCTTGGCTGGGTACTCCGTTAGCATGAGACTCTCAATATCTGGTCCACTTCACCCATTTTCCCCAAGAACGTTCCAAGTTTTCAGTCTTTTCAAACCCTCTAACCAAACTCTGAGTTCCACAAAAACTACTTTAAAATGTTTCTTAAAAAGTTACATGATCAAAAAACTATAAAGAGATATACCCGTGCTCCCATTAGGATGGCTTACAGTGAAGGAAAAAAAAAAAACAATTACAAATGTTGAGAATGTATGGAATTATAACCTTTGTGCATTATGTGGTCAAAATGTTAAAGTGATACAGCCACTCTAGAAAACAGTATGAGGGTTCCTTGTGCAAAAAACTAAAAATAGGACTATCGTATGATCCAGCAATCTGACTTCTGGGCATATACCCAAAGAAATAAAAGCAGGGTCTCGGAGAGGTATTCATACATTGCAGCATTATTCACAATAGCTAAAACAAAAGCAACCGGTGTCCATCAGCCGATAAATGGATAAATGAAATGTTACATACATACAACAGATTATTCAGTTCCTAAAAGAGAAGAAAATTCTGACATACACTATAACATGGGTGAACCTTGATATCATGCTATCTAAGTAAAATAAGCCAATCACAAAAAGGCAAATACTGTGGGCACTCAGAGTATATGAGGTATTGTTGTCCAAATCAAAGAAAGTAGAGTGGTGATTGCCAGGGTCTGGGGAGAAGAGTGAATGGGGAGTGATTTTTTTAAACTGACAACAGTTCCAGTTTTGCAAGATGAAGAGTTACAGAGATGATGGTGGCAATCACTGCACAACAATATAGATGTAACTAATTACCACTAAATTGGACATTTTGTAATGTGTATTTTACCACACAAAAAAATTTTAAGTTACATGGACACATATGTTTGAAAAATACATTTTATAATTCCTTCTTGAAGATGCACAATGCATATCATTCTAAAGGGTTTTTCACAATTTTCAGGAAAGAAATCTGCTGTTTAAGTTTGTATGTCCCAAGCTGAATCAACAATGAAACTACTTCTTCCAGAAGCACGCAGTGGTGAAGCTGACCTAATTTACTAAGAAAATTGACAGTTTAGGTACAATGGCTTTGACTTCCCCATTCCTACCTACCAATACATTTAATATCACATATTCATTCTTACCTCCCTCTTCTAGATTCATAAGGGTCTTTGCTCTTTTTCAAGAGAAATCCCTATGCCTATATTTTTCATTCCAACCGTTACTACCTTAAAGCCCTGCTTCAATCATCACCATCTCTAGTTATTTTAAACTTCTTATATTCTCACAACTAATCACTGAAGTCTTACCTACTTCACTTCTAAATACTTTTCTTTAAACCAGAAAACTTTATCTTGAATTCCTCATGTACTACTGCCCTTATTTAGGTTTTCATTGACTAAAACTTGGTCATCCTACCATATGATTTTTCTTCAATCCCGTTTCCTTTGCCTGCAAAGTTACTAAATATATATATATATCAAACAAGGTTACCTTACTTAGCAAATCCTTTACTAGCTCCCAAATGCCTATGAGAGACAGGCCAAGGCCGCTCACATAGCATGCAAGCGCCTAGGCCTTTTTACCCAGTCTCATCTCCTTTAATTTCCCACCTTTCGGTTAGTCTGTAACCTAAAAATCCTCAACTGCCTACTGTTTCCTACGTTTACTATGCGGCTTTGTTAAGTGCTCATGCTTCTGCCTAGAATGTGCTAGCTAACTCCCAGTCTCACTTCAAGACTTAACTTAGCCTTCCCTGATCACCCCTGTTTTCTGCCACGTGGATTAGGTCCCTATTGCATCAAGGTACCTGAGTACACTGGTACTTCTTTATGTTCATGTTCCATCCTGGGATCCTTCTACCACCATGAATGAAATGATGTGCTTCTGGGTCTTTCACACTGAACAGACTAAAACTTCTAGGGGAGCAAAAATATGTAAGAATCCAAGGGTATGCAATTATCTGTCTAGAAGTAGAAATCTAGTAATATATTACCAAGATTTAGAGGTATTTATTTCGTAGGGAAAATGAGACACGTGTATTCCTATCTTCCAATTTACTTTCTAAAGTATTACTCTCTTTAACTGGAAATTGTTTTAAAAAACTGTGATACCATTTAAAGCAATCTAGAGCAACTCAGACACCACAGCCTCAACCAAGTTACACTTACATTCGGCTAGCTTCAATGTCGTCAGATTGAGGTTCTCCTGATGATCTGTAAAATGCAATTGAGAAAAGTTAAGCAAAATATTCCATATTTCTAAAAAGGAGCAAACATTCTATTTTGGAAGACAAATTTGAAACCAAGATTTAATGGGTTAACAATTTTAAAAGTTCAACATGAGAAAAAAGTGGTCAGATCAGATTGCCATACAACACATTTATCGTAAGGGCTAGACTAATAAAAACTCAGTTCATTTTTTTCAGGAAAGGAAACTAAACACTATTTAGGTACCAACGTACAAACCACTGTAATAAATCATAATCATTTACAAAGTCAAATATTTATAATAAAAACATACAACTATGAAACCATCTACAGCCAAGTGTCAGTCACGTACAATATCAAAGGCATTCACTGGTATTCGTGGTCCCAAACTTTAGATAAAGTTTCAGCAAACCACTGCCTGGGATGACAGACTAAGGCCTGGGTCAGCCGCCTATTTCTGTGAACTTGTTCTGGCACAGAGGCATGCTCGTTCATTTACATACTGTCTATGGCTGCTTTTATACTACAAGAGCAGAGCTGAGAAACTTACAGACACGTGGCCCACAAAGCCTAAAATACTTATTAACTGGCCCTTTAAAAAAAAGTCTGCCAATCTCTGCTGTAGATAATACAAACTTAAACCTAAAAGCTTCATGAATTTTGAGACACTAAAGTCTGATTTACTATTCTGATCATGATTACTTTATTTCAGCGAAAGTAGCTTTCCCTGAAAATACACTGGCAGCGTGTTTACCTGTCAACTGTATTCCAGGGCATTAAAAATCTTGCTGTGGATAACTATGAATGACTTCAGCTATAAACAGTTGCCAGTTTTTTTCTACTTTTTCAATATACTGCTGCTATTTTAAGTAGAAATATTCAAAATTCTAAACCAGTAAGAAATATTCTATTTTCATTCTGGGGCATGAACCAATTCTGCCTACCCTACCCAACATGTTAAAAAAAAAAAATTCCCATTACTCTATTCACTTTTATAACCAGCATCAGTCAACATATATTAAGGTGAATCAGCATAATACTGATTTCAACACTTTCAATTCACAAATAGGTAAAATATTTTTTAGCAGTCAAAAGCTAAATTTTCAAACTGATATTACAAGGACTTGATTTATAAATTTATCACTGACTTGAGACTTCAAATTCCAAACAACTTTTAACAAAAGAATCTTAAACTCAAGAGCCACCAGAAAAGAAATAATCTGTTTCCCATATTTCTCAGTTTTAAAAAACTCACTTCTTTATCACTTTCAAAATTATTCCTCATTGCAGTGGTCCAAGGGAAAGAACGCAAAAAAAATGTAAGAGTCCAGCAGCTCAAATATTTATTTTAGATCTTCTTTGCAGTATATTCACATTTTCAATTATGCACAAAATGATATTAGAACTAAAACCTGGGGCATGCTGGAGGTGGCAGTGACTTGGCAGTGACACAAATGCAAAAATTTCACTCCACCCTCTCCCCCAGGGAGCAAACAAATCATCTTTGTGACACACCTGGTTTCCACCAGCCTTGTGGGTAAGTACCCCAAGATTGCTTCCAAACTTGTATCTCTCAGACAGAAGAGCTAAAAAGTGATGATAACCCCATGTACCAGCTGACTCATTTTTGAAAGTGCGACCGACCCTCCAGCATCAGATGTCATACTGTAAGGAGGCAGAGCAGGCTTGCAAAACAAAAAATAAACCTGCTGGCTCTAAGGGAAGAGAGGCAGATTAGAAGCTTTTAAACACGTAGGCGGCAAAATTTTCAAAATTAACAGGGAAAGAGGTGGGGAGGGGGGTACTGAGGACACATTAACAGGGAAATTAAACTACTACTACAAAAAGGTAAGATGCAAGCAAAAGGAAACACAAATCCAAGTCTCAGAAGTACAATTTGTAATTATTGTAAAGTTTTGAGATTCTGAAATGGAATAGAGATTAAATACATCAAATGGTATCTACACTGTAATTTTCAAAGTCTGTTCCCTAAACAAGAGAATATGTAAATATCAGCATCATTTAATATTAACATAATGTAACTACCAAAACCACTTTAAAGTCAAACCAAGTAGTTTAAACCAATTCAAGAAGAAAAAAAGAATATATAAATTGAAGATTACCTTAAAACAATCTACCCTAAGACTCTTAAACATAGTGCATTTGTTTTTCACTCAAAACGAAAATTGTTTTTCAATCAAGAAAAAGGTTAAGAATAAACACTGAACTAAAAGAAGCACTTTATTTTTTTAAGTGAGTAATAAGTAATAGTACCTGCCTGTATAAATTTCTAGTCATTCTGCTTATTGTATTCTGTCTGCACCAAAGAGTATCCTAAAGTTAGGATCCAAACACTCAAAATTATAAAGTACATAAGATCTGGGGGGAGAACAGATATATGTCTATGTATGGCTAAGCCCTTTTGCTGTTCACCTGAAACTCCCACCACATTGTTAACTGGCTACACCCAAATACAAAATAAGTTTAAAGTTTGGGGGAAAAAAATTCCAAAACTCCAATAAATAAAAAAAATACCTAAGATCTAACAATAGTTTCCAAGCTTTAATTTAGTCCCTGAAGAGTCTTTATTCTTTACTGTCAATGATGGGAAGTAAGGATCTGGTTGTTCAGCTGCTCAGTCGTGTCCAACTCTTTGCAACCCCATGGACTGCATGCAGCACACCAGCTTCCCTGTCCATCATCTTCTGGAGCTTGCTCAAGCTCATATCCATTGAGTCAGCTGTAATTTTACCAAATTGAGGACACAAATCAAATGAAAAAAACCCCAAAAGTACCGACTTAGGTTAACCTAAAGTTTGTCAGAAAAACAAATCAGAAGACAGATTTTTATGAGGTGCAGCTTCTCTGGACTGCAAGCCCCTCCTTTAACTTCCACTGTAACTCACTGGGCCAGAACAGTATACCGGTGTTATTAAAACTCTCATCACATGAAAAACATACTTTAAGATGCATATTAAGACTTTTTTCATAGTTTTTTTTAATCTTCATAATAAAATCTTTATTTAAAAACTTGGAAATTTTTAGAAATACTTTCCTATTTATTCATACAGATAAGTCTGGGGAAAAGGCAGTAAGTATTTCAGGAAGATTAAATGGAGAAGCAGGTCAACTCGAAGGTCCACTATTCTTAGCAGTCAGTAGCCCTGTCAACTATACATTTTCTTCCTTCTTTTTTTTAACAGCATGTATTTTACAATGGCAGCCTTTTAAAGGCTGTAAAAGAACATTCAAAATTACCTTTTACAAGCTGTGGCCATTCGGTGACATCAGGGTGATCACAGCTTTGAGTCACTGATTAAAAACAGGTTGTCACACCAGTCTAGCTGCTAACTTGATCTGAGCGTAGGTTTAATAACTCTAATAAATTAAACAAATCTTTAGTTAGAACACTTTATAAACTCAATTCATTGTTCAAAAAAAAAATCTTCACAGGTTCAAATTAGGTGACAATGTAACATTTATCAGAAGAAGAATTATAGAAATGCTTTCAAGGACTATTTTCCAGCATTTTTTCCTTAAATTATTTCTTCACTTGAGAAAACATGACAATAATCACGTACTTTTATGAAGTGTCTTAGTTTACAAAAGCACTTTGGTCAGCAGTATCTTAAATCTCAAAACAACTTTGGCTCTAACCTGTAACAAGTAGGTACGATAGAAAGAATTTTAAAAAACAGAAAAACAAAGCAGCCTTAGAGTGATTAATTGACTTGCCCAAGATTTTAGTATTAGTGTTGAAGCCAGGCCTAGGACTAAAACCTAGGTATACTGACTTCCTAACCAGAATTAGTATTTTGTGATTTTGTTTAGTTTTGCTCTAGAGCCTCATGATTTAAATATATGGAAGTAAGCAAAGATTTAAAATATAAAGTGAGAATCCACAATTACAATAGTTTAAATGGGACTAATAGTAATAGAGTTTTCCAGGTAGTCAAATGCTTAATGAAATAGTTATACACAAACACACACACGCCCCCCAAGTCTATTCCTACTTATTCCATAGGACATACACACACACACACACACCCCCCCCCAAGTCTATTCCTACTTATTCCATAGGATAATCTAACAGTAGCAAAAACTCCCTGGGTATTTCATGAATATTATATTCTCCTTATCAGTCATAAATCCACTAACATTCAATTTCATGTCCTGCAACTAGTTTTTCCTCCAGATGATTTCCCTACCAAACTATATATCCAGGCCAAATCTGAAAAGTGATCTAAGGAAACATGAGAAAATTAGGAGACAGAAACAAAAGACCCTTGACATTTATAAAATAGGAAGCTATCTGAGAATAATAAGGGATGAAACATCAATGCTTGAACCCATAACTCTGCAGCCTATGAACTTGGGCTTCAAATTCAGATAAGGGTAAGAGTTGGCCAAAGAATACATAAGTAACTTTCACGGACTCCAATACAGACATACTTCATTTTATTGCACTTCACAAATAATGTGTTTCGTCTTTGACAAACTGAAGGTTTGTGGCAGCCTGCTTCTAGCAAGTCTACACCTGCCATCCTTCCAACAGCATTTGCTCACTTCATGTCTCTGTGTCACATTTTGGTTAATTCTTGCAATATTTCACATTTTTTCCTCATTATTATATTTTCCGCGGTGATTTATGATCAGTAACTTTTGATATTACTGTAACAACTTGCTGAAGGCTCAGATGATGTTTAGCACTTTTTTTAAGCAACAAAGTATTTTTTAATTAAGGTATGTATACTATTTTTTAGACATAATGTTATAGCACACTTAATAGACTGTAGTAAGCATCTGTCAATATAACTTTCATAGGCACCGGAAAGCCAGAAACTTCACTCATTGATAAGCTTTATTTGCCTTACTGCAGTAGTCTAGAACTAAACCTGAAATACCTCTGAGGTATGCCGAAATATGTGGGATTTATAATCCATGGAAGATAGCAAATTTCCTAGATTTTCCTATCATGTTACATGCTTCCTAATAACTATCTAGAAGATTCTTGAGTTCATTTGGAAAAGAGGTAATGCACCCCCTGAAATGAATAGTATTTCCTCTGGAGTCTTCATAAGACTAATAGTGTATGTGGACTTAAAAGATCCAAGTCTAACTTTCCAACCTGTAAAACATAAAAATGAAAAAGTCAAAATACCTTTTAACTGATTAACTGAGATGAATTAATTTATTACAGAGCTACATGTTCTGTGAAAAATACCGAGGCAAGTTTTCTCTTCTAGACTTCCTTTTTCATAGTCCAGTGCTCAACAGAGCAAATAGCTCCCAAGAGTCAGTCTGGATACAAGGCCTTGTTTGGTCCCTTACTCAATGGAAAATCTTGGGCAAGTTTCTTAACCTCTCCAAGCCCGTTTCCCAATATACAGAACTAAGGTAACAGTAGTACCTATTTCAGAAGTCTGTCATGAGGATGAACAAACATGTATTTTGTTCAAAACAGTGTCTGGCACATAGAAAAAGCCCAATAAATGGAAGCTATTATTAACTCATAGCCTAACAGCCAAATTCGGCCCCTCAATCTTCTTATGCAATTATTTTACCCCTGACAGCACACTAACCTCTTCTAAACTTCTTTCCGAGTCCCACTTGGCGCCCTCACACAGTCTGCCTGGCAGCATAGTGATTTAGCACCTAGCAGAGTAACCCTTTGAAAATGGCAGTCATCCAAATCTGCTAATACATCACTATTCTCATCATGACAGTAAGATATTCATGCAATTTTGACTTTCAAAAAATAAAACAGAAACATACCATATTTCGCCAAACTTCTGAGGAGCTGGTGAATTCTAAAATCAGGCTCTTACAGATTTTTAACCTAAAACATAAAACACCTCACTCAATTCTTTTTACACAGACAACTGAACAGACAACTTTCAAAGAAAAACAATTGCTCTAAAATTACAGAAGCAAGCTCATTTGCAATATCTGTGAATATTCAAAACATATCAAGAGACAAACGCCCCTAAGTGCTGCTGCCAGGATGTATGGACAGGTAGTGAGGCAGGCCCTGTGGCCTGAGTGCTTCCAGTGGGCAGAACCATGATGCCCATTTCCAGCCACAGAGTTACTGCTCTCCATTTCCTTACTCCTCTCTCTCTCCAACAGGGCTGAAAATACATGACAACTGTTTTAAGTACGTGTCTCGAATTCCTTCAGATACCTATAGCAGTTAAGCTCTAACTAAATTCTATATGCTGAGCATCTGCTATGTTAGGTCCATATAGGAGCATCTGCCCAGCCACCTCTGAGAGTAGCAGCTTGCGAGTGTCCTGTAAGTTTTAGGTGTCAGGTTGTTGTATTAGTGAAAATATTTTGAAAGTATGTAAGACAATGTTGTCTGGAGCATAACAGGGCCTCAATGTACAGTAGCAATTATTTTTTAAATCAAACATTTAATCTATCAAAACTTCTCTCTTATCAAAAAACAAATTTTGAAGCCTTTAAGTTTCAGCATGGATCCAAATAATCACTGTAAATTCTTATCTCATTTGTACACAATCAGAGCATGTCTCAGTTGAACAGAACTGAAGCTTTTTTAAAAACACATTTCCTTTCACTTCATATGAAGAAACCAAGTTTCCCACCAAGTCAGGAAACCCAACCAGCATCCTAAAGGTTGTTGTCAGAAAATGAATATACTGCATATTATTGGAGAAGGAAATGGCAACCCACTCCAGTGTCCTTGCCTGGAGAATCCCAGGGACAGAGGAGCCTGGTGGGCTACAGTCCATGGGGTCGCACAGAGTCAGACACCACTGAAGTGACTTAGCAGCAGCAGCAGCAGCAGCATATAATTACTGTCTTTTAAATTAATCAAATGTTAAGATCTTAAAAGACTGAGTCTCAAAACTCTCTTCTATAATACAAAATCACCTAAGGAATCTGTAAAAAAAAAAAAATTGCAGATACTTACTTGATCTCAACCTCCAGAGACTGTGATTCAGTACATAAAATGAGGATATAGGGATCTGTATTTTAAAGACACATTTCACGTGATATGCATACCCCAATTTGAGATACTTTGCCTTAGAAGATTAGGAACACATAATCATCGAAGAAATATACCAAATCTATGAAGATATAGGATAAGTAACAGAAACTATAAGCACCAAAAATGCTAGTTGCACTCTGTACATTTAACCATTAGCACTTTTACACCACACCTAGTGGCTTTATTTTCTTTATATTCAACAGAGGGCTCAGTATAAACCAAAGAATAAGAAATGCATCTAAAAATAAGAAATGTCAATATGAATCTATATCCACCTGTCCTGCTATCATTTTCATTTATCCTTAAAACAGTCCATCTGCCTACTCTCACTTTTTCTCCCTCTACACAGGTGCATATATATTATTAATACATCTGTCAAGTCTTTTATCTCCTCTCCAACAGCCTATTTCCTTCACCTCCCTGTAACCCTGGGACAAACTAAATTTCCACACTACTTTTTCTATCACTTTTTCATTATGTCCACTTAGCAATCCTGTTCTCATTTATGCCATGTTTGCAGTGTCTTAAATTTATGGGAAAGCTACTTGTTGAGAAACTCATTCAGCTTTGTACATTTGTAAATTTCTCAACAGAAGTGTTCCCAGTAATTTTCTTGCATAAATCTTCCTGCCTTTAGGTTCTCCTCATTCTAGTTCACTCTGCAGTTAAGCTGAAATTTTTAAATATTACTTTCTTATAGTACTTCCATCATAATTCCCTCAACTTCATTAACACTTTACAGTACCATTACCTTCCTTTAACCACCAGAAAGACCATTACCTCAGATGCTAACAAAACTTTTCACATACTGAAAGTTTTCCTATAAAAGTCATCATCATTCTCATATATCCTACATCTTATGACCTCTTAATCCTACTTTTTCTCTGCAGTATTTCACAATGCTAACCATTTCTCAACCCTCCTGGCTTCCTGTACCTGTCAGTGTTCTACCTCTGACTGGAACTAAGTCTTCTGCTAGTTCATTTTCCTACTCCCCAGCACAGCCTCTAAGTTTCCATCAGTAGCCCTTTTCTTAACATAAGAAAAGGCGCTATTTAATTTAGGTTAATTTTCGGGACAAGGTCAGCACCTGTTCCTCTTTCACCTCTCTATATACTTAGGATCCCTAACATCTTTTACGGAGAAGGCAATGGCAACCCACTCCAGTACTCTTGCCTGCCAAATCCCATGAACGGAGGAGCCTGGTAGGCTGCAGTCCATGGGGTCACTAAGGACTGAGTGACTTCACTTTCGCTTTTTACTTTCATGCATTGGAGAAGAAGTGGCAACCCACTCCAGCATTCTTGCCTGGAGAATCCTAGGGACAAGGGAGCCTGGTGGGCTGCCGTCTATGGGGTCATACAGAGTCAGATACAACTGAAGCGACTTAGCAGCAGCTGCAACATCTTTTAAGATCCCTTACATCTTAAGAGCCCTTACACATTTTAAGCCTTGATCTTCTGAGTCATAAGCCTGCTACTCTCAGTTACCAATGGTACACATACACTTGGGATGTTTCATTAGCATATAAAATCACACTCAATTATTAAAGAAAA
The DNA here is from genome assembly GCA_006410935.1 of Redunca redunca. Lineage (NCBI taxonomy): Eukaryota > Metazoa > Chordata > Mammalia > Artiodactyla > Bovidae > Redunca > Redunca redunca. The sequence goes on from SJYQ01008483.1 coordinate 578,951, forward strand.
ACCTCACTCCATCTTGATGTGCCTACTCTTCCTACTCTTGTTGTTCTGCTAATTACAGATAAGAAAAATGGTAAAAAAAAAAAAAAAGGTGAAAAACAAGAAAAAAATGGTGCCATTCTTTATTTCCCTCCTCGTTTTTATTTAGCCCAACCATTGTACAGTTTGATATTAAAGATCATTCAAGAATGTCTACTACCTAAAGCTAATACAATGTTATATGTCAATTACAGCCCGAATTGTAAAATATGTTTGAAGGTCTGCAAGTGGATGAAGACATACTGGTGAGGAAAACTAGACATGCTCTGACACAGACATAAAGAGCAGCCTTTTGGCCTCTGTGGGAGAAGGCAAGGGCGGGATGGCTTGAGAGAGCAGCACTGAGACATGCGTATCACCGAACGTGAAGCGGACCGCCAGGCCAAGCTGGGCGCGCAGCGGGGCCCTGGGAGCCGGCGCACTAGGACAGCGCTGAGGGGCGGCGCGGGAGGGCCGGGCGGGTGCAGACGGGACCGGCCGCGCGGCGGGGTCAGCCAGTGACGCCAAACCACTGTGAGTACTGCAACGTAGTTAGCTCCAATTAAAACCAATTAATTTTAAAAATTAAATTCAAAATTCAGTCTATGAATGAAGTTTTAGTGATCCCCCTCCCCAGAATTGGAAACTAGACTTGCTCTTATTCCCATGGAATGGGGGAAATGGGCACAAACAATGAAAACCACAATAAAGTAGGTAACTGCAATGTACAGTTAAGTGTTGTGAAGAAGAAACCACAACATTAACTGCACAAATAAAGTATTCTGACTTAAGTTTGGGAAAAAAAGTAAAGATGTTCTTTATAAAGTAACATATAAACAGAGCACTGAGGCATGAATAATGTTTATCCCAGACATCAATTCTATCTCTGAAATTCCCCCACACTCCAATACTTCCCCCAATTATTCTGTTGTTGGTTTTGTTCCAGAGTAGCATTTCAGATGAAACTGTACACGATTAGGAAAAAACCTGCCAGTCCAGCCTCTTCTCTCAGACTAGACCACACTTTTAGAAAACACACATATAATTTGTTTTTATACTTCCACTACTTGAAAATGTTCACAAAATATACTTCTCAGGATAAACATCTTACAAAAGAGGAATATTTCCTTTTAGGTGACTTGCTTTAGGTCACTTAACTAGTAACTATAAGGTTAAGATCAAGTTGTCTGATTCTAAAGACCATGTTTTTTTCCTCCATTGTTGATCAGTCACTAAGTTGTGTCCAACTCTGTGCCCCACCCACACGAGGCTTCCCTGTCCCTCATATCTCCTGGAGCTTGCTCAAGCTCATGTCCATTGAGTAAGCGATGCCATCCAACCACCTCATTCTCTGTTGCCCCCTTGCCCTCAATCTTTCCCAGCATCAGGGTCCTGGCCAACGAGTTGGCTCTTCTCATCAGGTGGCCAAAGTACTGCAGCTTTAGCTTCATCACCAATTGAATATTCGCGGTTGATTTTCTTTAGGATTGACTTTTCTGATGTCTTTGCAGTCCAAGGGACTCTTAAGAGTCTTCTCCAACACCACAGTTCAAAACCATCAATTCTTCAGAGCTCAGCTTTCTTTATGGTCCAATTCTCACATCCATACATGACCACTGGAAAAACCACAGCTTTGACCATATGGACCTTTGTTGGCAAATTAATATCTTTGTTTTTTAATATGCTGTCTAGGTTGGTCATAACTTTCCTTCTAAGAAGTAAGCATCTTTTAATTTCATGGCTGCAATCACCATCTGCAGTGATTTTGGAGCCCCAAAAAATAAAGTCTGACACTGTTGCTACTGTTTCCCCATCTATTTTCCATGAAGTGATGGGACCAGATGCCATGATCTTAGTTTTCTGAATGTTGAGCTTTAAGCCAACTTTTTCACTCTCCTCTTTCACTTTCATCAAGAGGCTCTTTAGTTCCTCTTCACTTTCTGCCATAAGGGTGGTGTCATCTGCATATCTGAGGTTATTGATATTTCTCCCGGCAATCTTGATTCCAGCTTGTGCTTCATCCAGCCCAGCATTTCTCATGATGTATTCTGCATATTGGAACCAGGCTGTTGTTCCACGTCCAGTTCTAACTGTTGCTTACTAGTCATCTGTATTTCTGACTTCAATGCTTTTGTTTCTCACAACACTTTACCCTGAAATACTTCTCTTTTACTGACCTTTATCTCCCACCCACCTATTATGCCCTGTTAAAAAATACTCATTTTAAATACTGTACCACACAATTCTCTAATCTCTTCTGTAAATAATCATTTACTATATATTCCTAACTATATTAATTTCTATCTTAAGTTTATTATTTTATATATTATAGCTAACTGCATACATTTCACAGTGCTTCTAATTATAAGCTGGTTGAGGGGAAGGCGCATATCCTTCATGTTTACTTTCATCATATTGGGGACTGTTTTCTTGCCTCCACACCTCCCGTGTATAAGGGGGGGGGGGGGAAGTAAAGCCCATGGCCTGACAAAGGATTTTGAACTAGTTGCAAATGCAATTCATGGACGAATAAACAAGAGTATCCCTTAATTCCAAAATAACACAACTTAACCCCAAGTGAATTTAATGAAAGTATATTCTGAAGCTCAAAGATGTAAGAATCATGAAGAAAATTTCATTTTCTAAAAGAAACGTCTCTCTTTCCAAAGAACTTGTTCTACCAGGGACTAAGGCGTAGGATATGAAATAATATAATTAAAATTGATACAACCCCTTCAAAAAATTTTGACAGTTATCTACTAAAACTAAATGGATACATATCCTATAACTTAAAAATTACACTAGGTACATCAAACAGAAAGGAGAACACACGTTCACTAGAAGACATTTAGTGGAAAATTGAGAGTAACAAAAGTCTTTAGTCACCCTAAACCAAAAATGACTAAAATGTCCATCAGCAGCAGAATGAAAAACAAAATACAGCGGATTCTCGAACAACCCAAGTCTGAACTATGCAGGTCCACTTAGAAGTGGATTTTTCTTCAGAAAATACACTAATATAGTAACACTATTTACAGGTGGTTGAAGTCACAGAAGTGTCAAGTCTGCAAGGCCTGCTGTAAGGCCATACATGCAGCTTTCTGACTGTGCAGGGGATGGGCACCCCGAGCCCCACACCTTCTCAAGGGCAACTGTACCATACAGACATGATGAGCAACCAGCAACAACCAACAGTGTGGATGAACTGCACAGATATGCTGTGTGAGCTAAGTCAGATACAACTACATGCGACTGTTTCTAGTTACATAAAATATAAAAACAGGAAAATCTCATCTAGGCCAGTAGAAGTCAGGATACTGGTTACTCTCGGGGAAAGAGAATTAATGACAAAAAGAGCACAAGGGGCTTCAGAGGACCTGATCTTATTCCTTGATCTGAATGCAGGCTTACATCTGTGTGCTCAGTGTGTGAAAGTTCAACAACCTATGCGCACACTCATATCCTTTTGTATGTGTATCATACTTGAGTCAAAAATTTATTTTAAAAAGCACAGTATGGTATAAATACTGTGCACTTGATAAGTAAATGTAGATGAAACAGAAAGTAAGTCCAGAGAAAGACCCAAAAAGTACCTAACAGTTACTTCTTATCAAAAACAAGAAAACTGGACAACATACACGAAAAAATGTTTTCAGACCCTGGGTACAAGGCAGTGTGAGACTGTGATCCATAAGAATAAACAGAGTTAAGGTGAACCCTCTGAATGCTTGAATTTCGGCCTAAAGGCAACTTTCTGCTAGAGTCAATGGAGGGAAACCCAGACAGAAGACAGCAGTCTCACTGGGGTGTGAAGCAAGAGGTCAGAGTTGAGTAGGCTAAAATGGCTAGGATATTTAGTAAGACTGAGTGCCAGAGAGGGGAGCTAAGCAGAGAAAAGTTTCCATAAGCCTGCCACTCGAGGGTCCTTTCAAGTCTGTCACTATATACTAAACTGGGCGTGAATAAAGTGAAAGACTCCATGAAGCTGAAGAAAGAGCAGCTGTGAGCTGAAATATTCCCAGTGCTCATACAAGACTGGGAGATCCCTAAGTTCCTCCCAATCAGAATGAAGAGAACATGTTGACGCTTAGAACATTTCGTAGACATTTACAGGACATGTAGCAGAAAATTAAGAAAGGCCATGCCGTTCTAGTAGCTACCAGCCCAAAAGTACAGCCTTTTCTAGACACACTCTACCAGAGCCTGGAAGGAATCAAGCTGAGCAACAAGTTACTTTGCTGGCTGCCAAAACAAAATTTAATATTCGAAAAGACAACAAAATCCAGCCACTCAACAATAGAATACTACAATATTCAGTATCCAGTAGTAAACTACTGAATTTACAAACAGGAAAACAAGACCAATAACCAACAGAAAAACCAGTCAAAAGACCCTGAAGTGAATCAGTAGATGAGAACTTTTAAAATAGATATTATAAATATGATCAAGGATTCAAAAGGATATATGAAAAGGAAACTTTTAGAAATACAAAATAATGTATATAAACATATATAAATATATAGTATTTACTTAAATATATAAATCATCTCAAAGTATTTGACACTGCAGGGGGAAAAAACAGTAAAATACAAGACAAAGTAAGCAGAAGCAGAAAGAGACAAAAAGAGAACTAAAAATGTTAATGATCTAACATTATACATATAACCAGAGTCCCTGGAAAACAATGGACAAGGAAGAGAAGTGACTTCAAAAAAATACTCGTGAAGAAATAATGACTGACACTTTTCCAAATTTGATCAAAGCATAAGCACATAGACCAAAACAAACCAAAAAAAAAAAAAAAAAAACCACACACACATACCCAAAGTCAATAAATCCTAAGCAGGATAAACACAAAGAAAATCAGGGATAAAGAGAAAATCTAAAAGAGACACCAGAGGGCGAGGGGAAAGACTTTATGAACAGAGGAAGAAACGTTAAGTATAACCACAGACTTCTCATCAGAAACAAATGCAGAAAGAAAAATGTCAACCTAGAGTTACGTATCAAGTGATAAATACCCTTCAAAATGTTAAGATAAAGCATTATATGTCGACTAGAACGGCTACATCAGTAAGACCGAGAGTCCCAAATGCTGGTAACAATGTAGAGCAACTGGAAATTTGTAATTGTTGGTAAGAGTATAAAACAAAACAACCAATTTGGGGAAGCCAAGACAAGCTATCCTGGCCAATCTCTGCCCAAAGTACAGCTTCATAAGCAAAATAAATAAATGCAGATGTTTCAGGTACACTAAGTTTGGGGTAATCTGTTACGTACCAACAGATAACCAGAAAAATATACTAAATTTAGTTAAGTGCAATACACTAAATTAATAATAATACATTTCATAAGTTCTAGTTAACTATATATGATGAAATTAAGGATGAGATATTCTAACATCGGCAACTTATTGATTAGCCAAAAAGTTCATTTGGAGTTTTCTATAACTTTTTGGCAAAAACAAAACTTTGAAAAGTATCCAAAAAAAAAAAAGAAATAAAACAAGTTAACAGATAGATAGGTATGAGACATTAAATAAAGTAAAATATTAAGTGTACAACTACATTCTACAATTATTTCATACCTGTGTAAGTTTGAAAATTTTCCTAATAGAATTTTTACAAGTGAAATAAAAACATTTTCATACAAATAGAAGCTGAAAGGTTTTTTTTTGGCCAACAGACTTAGTGCTCTAGAAATTTTTTTATTTTTTCAAGTAGAAGGAAAATAGTATCAGATAGAAGTTTGGGTTCATGAAAAAAATCTACACAAAAGAAATGAAATGAAAACATGAACAAAACATCAAAGAATATTGCTCCTGGTTCTTAAAACTTCTTTATGTAACAGCTGACTATTTAAAGAAATAATCAGAAACTCTACTGTGGAATTTATAGCTTACATAAAAGCAAAACATAAGATTAAAATGGCAAAAAAGGATGAAGAAAGGCAAACAAATTTATAATGTTCTAGAATTCCTGTACTCTAAGAAGTCTTATTTTAAAGGCAGAGATAAACTAAGGTGCATACTGTAAATACTAGTGAAACCAACTGAGGAAAAAACAGAGATACAAGCTAATAGTGGAGATAAAACAGACTTCTAAATAATGCTTAATCCAAAAGAAAGCAGGAAGTGGGGGAGGAAATTAGTATAAATAACACAACTAAAAAACAAACAGTAACCTGATACTCTTAAACTCAACCATATTGACAATTACAATAAATAGAAATGGATCAAAAAGTCAAAAAGCAGAGATTGTAATCAATCAAAATGGATGTAACTACAAACTATAAAAGACATATTAAATATAATGGCATATAAGCTGAAAGTAAAGAAACAGAAACATGTAAACACGAATCGTAAGAAAGGAGGAGTAGCTATATTGACACCAGACAAAGCAGACTTCAGGCCAAGGAACATTACTAAGAGAAGAGACGCATTTCTTAGTGATAAAGAATCAATCCATCAAGGAGATGTAACAACAGTCCTAAATGTGAAATGCATCTAACAACAGAACTTGAAAATAGATGAAACAAAAAGGAACAGAATTGAAAGAAAACATAGCAGATTCACAATTATAGTTAAACATTTCAACACTACTCTCTTCTTAATTAGGGCTTCCCTGAAAGCTCAGTCGGTAAAGAATCTGCCTGCAATGCAGGAGACCTGGGTTCAATCCCTGGATTGGGAAGATCCCCTGGATAAGGGAACGGCTACCCACTCCAGCATTCTGGCCTGGAGAATTCCACGGACTACAGTCCCCAGGGTCATAAAGACTTGGACACGACTGAGCATTTTCACTCAGTTTCACTTCATTTTCACTGATTTAATAAAGTAATTACCCTGCCCCCAAATCAGTAATGATACAGAAAACATGCCTGTCTAAAAAAGAACTTGTACCCTGTATGCGAGACAACAAAAGAGACTCAGATCTATAGAGTGAACTTTTGGACTCTGCGGGAGAGAGAGAGGGAGAGGGTGGGATGAGATGGGAGAATGGCATTGAAACATGCATACTATCATGTGAGAAACGAATCGCCAGTCGATGTCCGATGCAGGATGCAGGATGCAGGATGCAGGATGCAGGATGCTTGGGACTGGTCCAAGGAGAGAACCCAGAGAGATGGTATGGGGTGGGAGGTGGGAGGGGATTCATGTTTGGGAACGCATGTACACTCGTGGTGAATTCATGTCAATGTTTGGCAAAACCAATACAGTAATGTAAAGTAAACTAAAGTTAAAATAAAAATTAAAAAAAAAAAAAAGAACTTGTAGCCTGAAAGGAAAAAGAATGAAAATAGTTGGATATTCACAAAAAGACATACACATGGCCAATAAATATATGAAAACTTCAATATCATTAATCAGGGAAATGCAAATTAAAATAACAATGACACCTCATACCCATTATATGACAATTACTTTTTAAAAATAACATTAGCAAGGTATTAGCAAAGATGTGAAGAAATTGGAATCCTTGTGGGAAGGTAAAAAAGTACAACTGCCATAGAAAATGGTATATTGGTTTTCAAAATAATTAAACATAGAATTACCATATGACGCAGCAATTCCATTCCTAGCTATATTACCAAAAGAAAACGAAAGCAGGGACTTTGAAGAAATTTTTACACCCCATGTTTATAGTAGCACTATTCACAATAGCCAAAGGAAGGAACTCAAGTCTCAATGAATGAATGATTAAACAAAATGTGGTAATATAGACACAGTGGATATTATTCAGCTTTGAAATAGAAATTCTGATATATGATGTAACATGGGTCAACCTTGAGAACTTCATGCTAGCTGGAATAAACCAAAAGCAAAAAAAAAGAACATCGCATGATTCCACTTACACGAGTACCTACAACAGCCAAATTCATAGTCAGAAAGTAGAAGAGAGGCTGGAGGGAAGGGAAGAAATTAGCTGGTTACTATTTAATGGGGACAGAGTTTCAGTTTGGAATGACAAACAAGTTTTAAAAATGGGTTAAGAGTGATGGTCGCCCAAAGTGAGTGTACTTTATGCCACTGAACTGCACAATTAAAATGGTTAAATGATAAATTTTATGTTATGCATATTTTATTACAGTTAAAGAGAAACTGCAATGGGATATCACTACACGCCCATCAGTGTCTGCAATTTGAGAGTATCAAATGTTGACAAGGATCTGGAAGAAATGGAACTCTAGTATGCTGCTGGTGAGAATGCATAATGGCATAACCATATGGAAAGGTTCATCAGTTCTTTATAAATTTAAACATAAAACTAACATGTGCATACTAAGTTGCTTCAGTCGTGTCCAGCTCTTTGTGATCTTACGGATTGTAGCCTACCAGGCTCCTCTGTCCATGCGATTCCCCAGGCAAGAATACCGGAGTGGATTGCCACACCTCCTCCAGGGGATCTTCCCAACCCAGCTATCAAACCCACATCTCTCATGTCTCCTGCACTGGCAGGCAGGTTGCCACCAGCACCACCTGGGAAGCACATGACCCAGTAATTCCAATTTAAGGCCTCTAACTCTGAGGAATAAAAACATGCTCACGTACCAAAAGACACACATGTGCAAAGAGGACCTTTATTCACAACAGCCTAAAACTGGAAAATATGCAAATATTCACTAGATAACTAAATAATAAATAAATACACTTTCGTATAGCCATATTGTATTTAACAAAAAAAAAAATCAGTGATAAAATACAAAGTAGAGAAATCTCAATTATCTGTAGTTATGTGGGTATATGATAGCATACACAGATTTGATGCAATGATTAAAAAGTACTGTTCAACTCCATTCTGTCAGTTGTTCTAGCCAAAACCTCAGTGTCATCTTTTACTTCTCCCTTTATTCCACACTTAAATCCGACCGATCACCAAATCCTACAGACTAGAACTTCAACACGTATCAGTGATTCAACCTCTTCTCACCAACCTCATCAGCCTCACCCTGTCCAAGCCCCCATCATCACCTCTTACATGTATTCCTGTAGTAGCCTATCAACTGGCCTCCTGATTCTGCCTTTCAACCTACACTAACCATGGCAGCCAGAGGGATCTTCTGACATAAGTCAGAACTTTCCACTCTGCTCAAAAACTTTCAAGGGCTTCCCATCTCACTCAAAAGTAAACTTCAAACCCCTTATTATGACCAAATGCTATGTGCCCTACATTCCCCTTTCTGACTTGATCTCCGTCATTTACCTTTCTAAAGCCTCACCGGCCACCTTGCAGTTTCTCAAACAAACGAGGCACTCTCCCACCTCACTGTTCCCTTATGCACTATCCTCTGTGTCTGAAATGCTCTCCCCTCAGTTATCCATATGGCTAGCTTTCTCATCCCCTTCAGTTCTTTACTCATATCACCATCTCACTGAGATTTTCTCCGGCCATACTAAAGTTTGCATTGCCCCCTGCATGCTCAAATATTTCATCTCCCACTCCTTTTTCTCCTCAGAAGTACAATATACTGCAACTGCATACAAACGGCAACATACAATATATTCTACATATCTTGTTTTTGCTGTTTCCCTACTAAGCAAAAGTCCATCAAAACAGGAGCTTTGGTGGATTTTGTACACTGCTGTCTCTACTACCATCTAGAAAAATGCCCATGACACAGTAGGTGCTTAAAAAATATTTGCTAAATGAATGAGGTAGAGATGCACATGTAACCATTCACAGGGAAAAGATTTCTATAATGAATTGCTAAGAAGCAGGGGAGGAACCAAGTTGTACCGAAAACAAATACACAAGCAATGAACAATTTGAAAATTAAATTTTAGAACTTTCATTAGTAGTTCAGTATCAAAAAGAATGAATCTTAGAAATACAAACAAAATACATTTCTTTCTGAACAGAAGTGTCAAATGGGTACAACGCAAACTACAAAACACAAAAAAATTAAAGACCTAAATAAACAGAAAGACATTCCATGTTCATGAATTGAAAAATATTAATGCAAGAAAACTCCTTAAAGAGATCAAGAGATTCAACACGAATTTTATCAAAATCCTGGCTCCCCTTTTAGCAGAAATTGACAATCTAACTCTAAAATTCACACAGAAATTCAGAGAATGCAGATAGCCAAGAGAGGAGCCAAGTTTGAATATTCACATTTTTCAAGTTTAAAATTTACTACAAATCTACAGCAATCAAGAATGTGCGTGAATGGCTGAAGAACAGACATAACGGATGGAAGAGAATTCACAGTCTAGAAACACACTCTTACATTTATGGCCAACTGATTTTCAACAAGGGTGCCAAGACAATTCAATGGGAAAGAACAGGTTTAACAAATGGTTTTGGGACAACAGGATATCTACATGGAAAAAAATAAAGTTGGACCCTTACTTCATATAACATCATACACAAAAATTAACTCAAAACAGATGACAAACAAAAATCTAAGAACTAAGACTACAAAACTCTCAGAAGCAAACAGGTATAAATCTGCATGGCCTTGGTTAGGCAATGGTTTCTTAAATAACAAACACCAAAGACATCAAAAGAAAAACAGTAAACTGGACTTAACTTGTATGCCTCAGAGGAAAAAAAACCACGAAACTGAAAAAACAACTTTTTTGGGGGGGGGGGAATACTTAGAAATCATGTATCTGATAAGGGACGTGCATCCAGAATAATAAAAAGAAAAATGACCAGATTTTAAAATAGCAAAGGATCTAAATAGATCTCCAAAGATGGATAATCAGTACAAATGTTAGTTATCTGAGCATGCATGCGTGCTAAGTCGCTTCAGTCGTGTCCAACTCTTTGTGACCCTATGGAGCATAGCCCACCAGGCTCCTCTGACATGGGATTTTCCAGGCAAGAATGCTGGAGTGGGTTGCCATGCCTTGCTCCAGGTGGCGTAACGATCCAGGGATTGAACCTGTGTCTTGTACATCTCTTGCACTGGTAGGCAGATTCTTGACTACTAGTGTCACTTGGTAGGCTCTGTTAGTCATTTAGCAAATGCAAATCAAAATCACAGAGACCTTCACATCCACAAGACAACTGGTTTGGCAGGGAAGTAATCAGAAATGAACTCTCACGCATTACTAATACAACTGTAAAATAGTGCAGCCACTTTGGAAAAAGAGTTTGGCAGTTCCTTGAAATGATAAACACAGTTAAGTCCAAAAAGTTTCACTCCTAGTTATGTACTCAAGAAAATGAATATGTATGTCCACATAAAAGCTTATATGTGAATATTCATAACATGATTCATAATAAAAAAATGGAAACAATCCAAAATTATAAACTGATGACTGAATAACCATGACTATGTGTATACTCATACAATGCAGTATTAATGAACCTTCAAAATATCATTTAAGTAAAGGAATCCATACACAAACATATGCATACTTTACAATCCCATTTATATGAAATATCCAGAAAAGGGAACCCACAAAGAAAGACAGACAATCATGGCTGCCAGGGGCTTAAGCAAAGAATGGCTCATGACAGGAATGAAGGAAAGAATGGCGAATAACAGGTATAGGGTTTCTCTTGGGGACGATTAACATGTTTTAAAATTTATAGATAACGGTGACGGTTGCCAAGTGAATATTCTAAAACCCACTATAAAGGGTAGATTTTATGGCACATGAATTATATCTCACAAGTTGGAAATTACATAAAGTATATGGAATGATTTTTATAAACCACTACAAATACCTGTACTTACAGTTACATCTGTTTGGTATTCACCAGGTGCTGTGATGCTTTTCTATACTTAAATTTAACAACTGTTCAGTTTTGGAATTGGCTAGTAAGAAAGGAAGAGGAAACTCACTGTTTTATACTTCAAAAAATACATATTACTTTTTGTATTTCCTTATTCTCAAAAGTAATTCTATACACCAATATTTGACAGGATGCGCAACCAACCATGAAATATTAAAGAGCTCTCTGGAAATGTTAAAGTGCTAGAAGTTCTGATTTTATGATTTACAAGAATAACTTACTATTTACAATTGAGGCCATGCTGGCAAATCTAAGTTTTATACAGTGACATTTATATATACAGGAGTAGAATTTCAGATCAAAATCACAGAACTGGAAGAGAACTGAACTCTCTAATGTGACCCCTGACCCTCCCCACCATCTGGGTTCTGTGAACATTTCCAAAAGTAAATAAACTATGCTTATTTACCTAGCTGAAAAACTATAAAAGGTGAACAAAACTCATGATCTGCCAACATTAAAATGCCATCTCACCAATGTTTCATTTCAGTTCAGTTGCTCAGACATCTCCGACTCTGCGACCCCATGAAGTGCAGCACGCCAGGCCTCCCTGTCCATCACGAACTCCCGGAGTTCACTCAGACTCACGTCCATCGAGTCAGTGATGCCATCCAGCCATCTCATCCTCTGTCATCCCCTTCTCCTCCTGCTCCCAATCCCTCCCAGCATTAGAGTCTTTTCCCGAAGTGTTTATTACGTGACTTATTAGCAGTGAGAGAATCTTATCTTAGTGTAGATCTCAAATGTCATTTACAGAGACCCTTTAGAAATTACCAAAATTATGTCAATTTCCTAGCTTTTAATGATAAATCACTTATTCCAGTCAAAAACTCCATATTCTGAAAACAGAAGCAAATGTGCCACACACATAGTACAAATGACTTATTATTTTGAAATTTTCATCTGCACAACAGTTAAACTGAGTTCAACCTTATGTAGAATTTAATCTAAAATAAAACCAAAAATCACATTAGTATTCAGCACACAGACAAAAAATATTCATAATGCAATATACCAGAAGAACTAAAGGTAGGTGGATTTTCCCTGAAATGATCATGAACACATATTTTCAGTTTATTACATTTCACCTATCAAATGTAAGCAACTAAACTCCTAAAATCTAAATTAAGAATAACAAAAGACCATTAGCTTCTAATTTAACTTCAAAATGCTTTTAAAATTTCACAAAATATAATTTTANACTGTATCTATTAAAAGACAGAAAATTGTATTTCTAAAGACCATCTCTACTTGAAGGATGTAAGATTAAACACTGAGCACATTTAATCATCTATTAATGTAGGGTAAAATACTTGACTGTAGCCTAATTACAAATTTTCTTTTGAGCAGTTATCATAATATTTCTCTAATTGGAGGGGAAAAAATGCAATTTTGATCAATCAGTATATGAACATTCATTCATCCAACACTCACAAATGCCTGAATCTGCAATAAAAAAAAAAAAACATTCATTTTTCTCATTGAATCTTCAATTCAAAAGTAATTATTTAGTATCAGATAAGTTAAGTACTTACTGAGGAAAAGCAGAATTCAATAACCGTACCATACAAGACAGCCCTATACTAGTAAATACAACAAGATTCTCAAGGACAGTTCCCTGAGTAATATTTAAGCTGAGCACAAAAGGATGGATAAAAATTGATGCTGCTCTGCTGCTAAGTCGCTTCAGTCTTGTATGACTCTGTGTGACCCCATAGATGGCAGCCCACCAGGCTCCCTCGGCCCTGGGATTCTCAAGGCAAGAACACTGGAGTGGGTTGCCATTTCCTTCTCCAATGCATGAAACTGAAAAGTGAAAGTGAAGTCACTCAGTTGTGTCCGATTCTTAGTGACCCCATGGACTGCAGCCCATCAGGCTCCTCCATCCATGGGATTTTCCAGGCAAGAGTAATGGAGTGGGGTGTCATTGCCTAGGTAACTGTATACTCAGTTCATTCAGTCGCTCAGTCATGTCCAACTCTTTGAAACCCCATGGACTGCAACATGCCAGGCTTCCCTGTCCATCACCAACTCCCAGATCTTGTTCAAACTCACGTCCATCAAGTCAATGATACCATGCAACCATCTCATCCTCTATCATCCCTTTCTCCTCCTGCCTTCAGTCTTTCCCAACATCAAGATCTTTGCCAATGAGTCAGTTCTTTGCATCAGGTGGACAAAATATTGAAGCTTCAATTTTAGCATCAGACTTTCCAATGAATATTCAGGACTGATTTCCTATAGGATGGGCTGGTTTGATCTCCTTGCTGTGCAAGGGACTCTTCTCAAGAGTCTTCTCCAACACTACAGTTCAAAAGAATCAATTCTTCGGCGCTCAGGTATCTTCATGGTCCAACTCTCACATCTACACCTGACTACTGGAAAAACCACAGCTTATTTGAACCTTTGTCGGTAAAGTAATGTCTGCTTTTTAATATGCTGTCTAGGTTTGTCATAGCTTTTCTTCCAAAGAGCAAGCATCTTTTAATTTTATATGGCTGCAGTCACCATCTGCAGTGATTCTAGAGCCCAAGAAAATAAAGTCTGTAATTGCTTCCCTTCTTTCCCATCTATGAGCTATGAAATGATGGGACCAGATGCCATGATCTTCATTTTTTGAATGCTGAGTTTTAAACCAGCTTTTTCACTCTCCTATTCTTTCATCAAGAGGCTCTTTATTTCTTCTTCACTTTCTGCCACAAGGGTGGTGTCATCTGCATATCTGAGGTCATTGATATTTCTCCCGGTAATCTTGATTCCAGCTTGTGCTTCTTCCAGCCCAGCGTTTCTCATGATGTATTCTGCATATAAGTTAAATAAGCAGGGTGACAATATACAGCGTTGACGTACTCCTTTTCCTATTTGGAACCAGGCTGTTGTTCCATGTCCGGTTCTAACTGTTGCTTCTTGACCTGCATACAGATTTCTCACGAAGCAGGTAAGATGGTGAGGTATCCCCATCTCTTGAAGAATTTTCCACAGTTTGCTATGATCCAAACAGTCAAAGGCTTTATCATAGTAAATGAAGCAGAAGTAGATGTTTTTCTGAAACTCTCTTGCTTTTTCAATGATCTAACTGATATTAGCAATTGGATCTGGTTCCTCTGCCTTTTCTAAATCCAGCTTGAACATCTGGAAGTTCTCGGTTCACGTATTGCTGAAGCGTGGCTTGGAGAATTTTGAGCATTACTTTGCTATCATGTGAGATGAGTGCAACTGTGCAGTAGTTTGAGCATTCTTTGGCATTGCCTTTCTTTGGGATTGGAATGAAAACTGACCTTTTCCAGTTCTGTGGCCACTGCTGAGTTTTCCAAATTTGCTGGCATATTGAGTGCAGAGCTTTCACAGCATCATCTTTGAGGATTTGAAATAGCTCAGCTAGTATTTCATCACCCCCACTACCTTTGTTCGTAACGATGCTTCCTAAGGCCAACTTCACTTTGCATTCCAGGATGTGTGGCTCTAGGTGAGATCAGACCATTGTCATTATCTGGGTCATGAAGATCTTTTTTGTACAGCTCTTCTGTGTATTCTTGCCACCTCTTCTT
>SJYQ01008483.1:594605-604882 GCA_006410935.1 Redunca redunca
ATTATGGAAGAATTAAAGTCTAAGAAAAATAGACAGCTCTGAAAATAAGAGTAAGTTCTGACTCACAGATTTCAAAGCTTAATTTATATAAAGTTATTTGAAACAAAGTAATACAGTAACAGTGCTTAAAGAAAATAAAATAAAGAAATTAAAACCAAACCCTAACATTTGGTAGCTGATACAGGTGATACTAAAGAAAATAATGAGGAAAGGATCCAATGCTTAATGCTGATACTAGTTTTCCATACAAAAAAAAACCCTGATTCCTAACTTCCCCCCAGACTGACCTAATAGCTAAAAGATAAATAACAAAAACCTCTCAATGATTAGCAAACATTCAAATTAAAATTTTAAATTAAATTAAAACATTAAAATCCAATAAAAACAGAAATCATAAAAAGACTCATGAGCTTCAATTGAAAAATTGGAATATTATATCCCAGAAGAGAATGGATAATAAGTACCATTTTCTATGTGATTATTACTCTAATGACTAACCTTAAGTCTCTTGGCTGCATTATAAATTAAGATGCTGGATGAGATGATCTCCAAGATCCTTTATAACACAAGTGTTTTATAACAGTATCTTTTTTCCTTTTAAAACATTAATTCATGAAACATTTAAAACACATAATAATAAACTTCATATCCATATATCCAGCACCCAGAATTAATAAATCAGGCAAATAAAAATTATAATGAGATATCATTTCACACCCTTCAAATCTGCAAAAATGTTAAAATCTGACGATTTCAAGTATAGGCTAGGACACTAGAAAAAGAAATGTCCATATACTGCTGATAAGCATATACTGACATTTTAGAGAATTTAGCAACATCTAGAAAAGTTAAAGATATTCACAATCTATTTCCCAGCAGTTTCACTTCCACCAATCTTTCTATGAAGAAACACATGCACAAAGCATGTGTACAAATGATCACTGCAGCACTGCAACAGAAAAGGAAACAACTCAAATATCCATTAACAGCGAGACACACATATTTGATATATTGTACAATGGAGTACTATACAGCAGTTAAACTAAATAAACTAGAGCTACATGTATCAACATACATATGCCAAAAAATAGTAAAAAAAAAAAAACAAAAAACTGAAAGATACACACAATACCACTTCACAAAAATTTTAAAACACAAAATCCAACACTACGTATATCATTCACAGATACAAGTACATACATACAGTAAAAGTATAAACAAGGGTATGAAATTCAAGAACCCCGGAATCATCATTACCTTAGGTAAAGAGAGAATTAATAGAACTTGGGCATGAGGTGGCTACAAGTGAATATGTAAGACTGCATTTGTTTCTCAAAGGATCAAAATTTGCATAATTTATAGTTCTGAGTGGTGACTAAATGAGTATTTGCTATATTATTTACTCTGTGTTTTAAATGTTTTTAATTAAAATATACACATATATTTTCAAAAGAAGAAAGTGAACATATAATATCCAAGCTGAAAATTACCTGGGAGATCACCTGTTTCCTTTATAAAAAAGAACTAAGGAAAGATGTTAGAGTAAGAACACAAAATGAATACTATTGTAAATTATTGCCATTTTAAACACAGTAGGTAGCTAAACAAGCACATACAGGAATTAAATCTTAATTGTTTGAAAGAAAACCTTAGTAGGCTGAAGAGTGATCAGCTCCAATTTCTCAAAATCTGGTGCACGCGCACACACACACACCTTCCTAGAAATGCCTTGTCAATTCACAGGCAGTGAAGTGGGTCTCTGGCCCCAAGCCCAGGCTGACCTCTAGCTCATCTTTACTTAAAAGTATTAAAAGTTCTGAAGCCTAGAGTTCATTAGTCCCAAGAGCTAGCTAAAGTAGTCCTGAACTAACTATAAGGCAGTTCATTTATCCAATACATACAAATATCTATAAGATTACATGAAGAAAAAAGAGACAGCAAGTACTTACTGTTCATGTTGAATTTTAAATCCATAAGTAAATAAATCATTTAATTTTAGCGGAGATATGTGACCTACCTATTTTCCAACTGAGAACCATCTATTTTTAAATTCACCCCTCCCTACCTTTCATCTACCCAAAAGATCAAAGAGGAATTTTGAGAGGGAGGGAGTAGACTGACTCTTCATTGAGTTAAGTGAAACCTAAGATTTTGCTTTTTCATTTTGAAGATAATTTGAAATATACTACACTGGGTAATAGTTAAATTTAAAGAAATAGAAGACTTTAAATGCAGAAATCTAGTTTTATGTATATAGAAGTCTAACATCAGTTCAGCTTTTCTATTACACTTAAGTGTTCTCAATTTCAATATTATATCAACTTTTAAGAAGCAGTTCCATTTTAACAAGCACACTATACCCCTATGTTAGCTATCAATTTTATCCATTTAATTTTCTATTTTCCTTTTCTATCCTTTAAACATGTTTAATATGCCCTAGTCCATTTCAGCTGCTTATTTAAGAAAATATCATAGACTTGATGGTGTATAAACAACAGAAATTTATTTCTCAGAGTTCTGAGCTAGGAAGTCCAAATTAAAGCCCCAACAGATTTGATATCTGGGGAGAATCAGCATCCTGCTTCATAGATGATGATCCTCTGGCTATATCCTCACATGACAGAAAAAGGGAAGGAGCTCTTTGGAGTTTTTCAAAGGACACTAATTCCATCAGAAGGGCTCCATTCTGAAAACCTTATCACCTCCCAAAGGCCTCCACCACTTAATGCCATCACAATGGCAGCAGGTTAGGAGGGGTGTTAGGATTTCAATATATGAGTTGGGGGTGAGGGTGGGGCGCTACAGAAACTCTCTCATAGTCACAGCAAAATGTATGCAAAATTTAGTATGAATGATGCAGCTTCACTAATTAGGAAAGCATCTCATTTTTAAAGAGCGCTACATTTGGATTATCTTTAACAGCACAGGTTTCCATCATCAACACAGAATACAACTCACCTCAGAAAACTAGGAACGAAAAATTCTCTCATTATTCTTCGTATGAAATAGGGTTTATCAATCAGTATACATGTCAAATATAACAGCTGCTCAGAAGACACCTTTTAATTCTCAAAACAAAAACTTATTAGCAAAGGTAAATATTTAGTATCCTTATTCATGGCACACCATAAGGTTATCAATATTGACAAATACACACAAGGCACAATAAATAGAATTCCCCCTCAAAAAAAAATACTAAGGTAATAAGCTGGAAATTAACCTATATTTCTCCCTGTGACCTATTAGCTGTATATCGAAAACACTGCTGAGCGTCTCATTCTTTCCCTTCTGAAGAACAGAATTATGTTTTACATATAGATTAAGAAAGTATTTTTTGGAAAGTATGAAGAAATTCCTGTAGTGGCATCTGCAGTGCTAAAGCAATCATCTGAGAGGAAAATAAAGAACATCACTTTTAGAAAGGGTGCTAGAGAGTACAAAGAAGTGACAAAATGTGACACTGGTCCATACAGACTGGTACACACATAATCATTATAGTATTCTCTGTACTGTCTGTATGTTTAATTTGGAAGGAAAATTCAGGATTTACTCTGCATCACAAAGAATATAAAAGTTAGCATAATGGCTAAATCTCACAAGGGCAATTTTTTTCTTAACTGAAGGATAGATGCTTTACAGTATTACATTGGTTTCTATCAAATATCAACATGAATCAGCCATAGGTTGACCCATGCCCCTCCCACTTGAGTATCTGTTTTAAAACAGGGTAAAAACTCATCTGCATGGGATAAATACATATACCTCCCCATTCCAGCCCTGTAGGTTGTTACAGAGCCCCATTAGAGTTCCCTGAGTCACAGAGCAAATTCCCATTGGCTATGTACACATGGTAATACCATTTCCACCTTACTCTCTCAGCCACACCTCCCACCCTTTCCTCTCCCCCCACCCCATCCTCAAGCCGCCTGGGTAAGTCTGTTCTCAACATCTGTGTTTCCATTGCTGCTCTGCAAATAGGGTCATCAGTACCATCTTTCTAGATTCCAAATACATGCTTTAGTATACAATAACTGTTTTTCTCTTTCTGATTTACTTCACTCTGTATAATAGGCTCTAGGTTCATCTACCTCATTAGGACTGACTCAAATGTGTGCCTTTTTATGGCTGAGTAATGCAGGTCAGGAAGCAACAGTTAGAACTGGACATGGAACAACAGACTGGTTCCAAATAGGAAAAGGAGTACGTCAGGGCTGTATATTGTCACCATGCTTATTTAACTTATATGCAGAGTACATCATGAGAACGCTGGGCTGGAAGATGCACAAGCTGGATAGATTGCCAGGAGAAATATCAATAACCGCAGATATGCAGATGATACCACCCTTACGGCAGAAAGTGAAGAGGAACTTAAAAGCCTCTTGATGAGAGTTAAGAGGAGAGTGAAAAAGTTGGCTTAAAGCTCAACATTCAGAAAACGAAGATCATGGCATCTGGTCCCATCACTTCATGGCAAATAGATGGGCAAACAGTGGAAACAGTGTCAGACTTTATTTTGGGGGGCTCCAAAATCACTGCAGATTGTGACTACAGCCATCAAATTAAAAGACGCCTACTCCTTGGAAGAAAAGTTATGACCAACCTAGATAGCATATTCAAAAGCAGAGACATTACTTTGCCAACAGAGGTCCGTCTAGTCAAGGCGATGGTTTTTCCTGTGGTCATGTATGGATGTGACAGTTGGACAGTGAAGAAAGCTGAGTGCCGAAGAATTGATGCTTTTGAACTGTGATGTTGGAGAAGACTCTTGAGAGTCCCTTGGACTGCAAGAAGATCCAACCAGTCTATTCTGAAGGAGATCAGCCCTGGGATTTCTTTAGAAGGAATGATGCTAAAGCTGAAATTCAGTACTTTGGCCACCTTATGTAGAGTTGACTCATTGGAAAAGACTCTGATGCTGGGAGGGAATGGGGGCAGGAGGAGAAGAGGACGACAGAGGATGAGATGGCTGGATGGCATCACTGACTCGATGGACGTGAGTCTGAGTGAACTCTGGGAGTTGGTGATGGACAGGGAGGCCTGGCGTGCTGCGGTTCATGGGGTCGCAAAGAGTCGGACACGGCTGAGTGACTGAACTGAACTGAATATTCCATTGTATATATGCACCACAGCTTCTTTATCCATTTATCTGCTGATGGCCATCTAGGTTGCTTCCATGTCCTAGCTACTGTAAATAGGGCTGCAATGAATACTGGGTCACGTGTCTTTTTTCAATTTTAGTTTCCTCAAGGTATATGCCTAGTAGTGGGATTGCTGGGTCATACGGTTTTATTCCTAGTTTTTTAAGGAATCTCCACACTGTTCCCCATATCAATTTGCATTTCCACCAACAGTGCCAAGTTTTCTCCATACCCACTGTAGCACTTACTGTTTGTGGATTTTTTGATGACAGCCATTCTGACAGGTCACAGGGGCAATTCTAAGAGTACCTTCTCATGTTCAAGAGGGAGGCTGCTGTCCATGTGCCACAACTACTGAGCCTGCACGCTCCAGAGCCCACACATCGTAACGAGAGAAGCCACACAGCAATGAAGACCCAACACAACCAAACCAGAGACAAAAAAAAGAGGGAAGCTGCTGAGGTAGAAGTCTATTAGAAACTTGAAATGGATGACCTGTTCTTTTTGATACAAGGAGACAAAAGTTATCAAATGAAAAATTATGGGTAAAGTACTGGCAGCATCTTCATTCAGCCTCTAGCTACATAATTCATGTGCAGCACTACTTTTCTTAAATGTGAAATTTTGAATTACTGAAATTATGTAAAAAGGGCACCACCTATTAAGAACTAAAGAGAGCTACAAACCTACACACCACAAAGAGGTCAAAAAAAGTTTCATGTTTTATTTCTGTAACATAAAGGGATCTGTGCTTGACTAACCTCAACTGATTACCAGAGGGTACAGGAGACCAACTTCTGGAACACAATGAGAGAAAAGTCACCCCAGTGTTCTCCACCCTGGCTGGCCAAGAATTTCTCTGAACGAGGAGTTTTATCCTACTTGTGTAAGTGTTTAGAGCTCCTATACCACCACCTTCGTGCTTTATTTGCAGCACAGATGCTGACTTTAATTAATGAAGTCTTACATAGGATTATCTTCTACAATCCACATATGACAGAAGATTCCAGCAGATTTCCTAAAACGGAACTTCAGGAATAATCTTATCTAGTAAGATTCTAGGAAGACTGGAATAGGAAATGGCAACCCACTCCAGGATTCTTGCCTGGAAAATTCCATGGACAGAGGAACCTTGCAGGCTTCAGTCCAAAGGGTCGCTGAGAGGAAAGAGGACAGAACCATTGAGCAAAGCACAGTAAGAGTCTGTCTCCAAAACTTTTTCTTTCAGGTCAACCTTATAATTCACTTGCTATTGTCACATCAACAAGAGAGGTCAAAAGTAAAGCAAATTACAGAAGTGATTTGACTTTGGACTAACAATACTAACTATTAAGATCTGCTGTTTATTTCTAATGTATTACCAAATATAAAGTAAATTCACATACTAAGTACTTCCCCAAATAATATTTCTATGGAAAGGTTAAAAATTTAAGTAGAGAAAACATGAAAATATACCAAGGTTCCAATAACCTGTCCATTACTAATCAACTTGTTTTCTCGGGCAAAACACTAACTCAGTTATAAGGTCACTTTGTAGTTATGAATCTACTTTTTCGAGAATGATCTCATTTGAAAATCATAACCCTCAGAAACAAAGAAAGTATCACCTTTACTTGACAGCAGAGCCAAGGCTTTGAATGCTAAATGGCTTGTTCATACCCACTAGGAAATTAGAGAAGAATGAACCCACGATCTTCTGACACCAAACTTAGTGTTTCTTCCTCCACATCAATGGTTCTCGAGACTCTGAAGCACTTAGAATTTCATATATAATTTTACGATGTTCACAGTCACAAGACTTAGAATCAAGCAGTAATAACGGTCAGCTAAATTTCATGTGCAAAATGTAGTAGTCAAAAAGGAAAATACTAGCCTTATTTCTTTTTCAAATAGACCTATACTTAATGATCTTTTAACTTCCTATCCATAATGCTATTTACATGTTACAGATAAGAGATAACTTAGATCAAAGCACTTTAAGTGACATTTCTGAGATTACATGAAAAGTTAGCAAAGAAATTTATCATGTATTTATTAATAAGTCATCTCATTAAAAATCTGTTTAAATAGAATCTTTAAGTATTTCAAACACTGCACATTTTTAACATGAGAATATAGGCTTGTATATTAACACTACTTCCACTTACTATAATTTTTCTTTATTTCCTATATTAGAAGAAAAAGTCCCATTTCCTCCAGTAACTGCTATGGTCAGAAAAGGAATCTTGTTAAAGGTTGTTTTCTACTAATATCATGTGTGTGTGCTGTCATATTGTCAACCCCATGGACTGTAGACAGCCAGGCTCCTCTGTCCATGGAATTTTCCAAGCAAGAATACTGGAGTGGGTTGCCATTTCCTATTCCAGGGCATCTTCCCAACCCCTGTTTCTTGGGTCTCCTGCATTGGCAGGCAGATTCTTTACCACTATGCCACTTGGGCAGTGATATTCTACTAATGGTATGATATTGTACTAATATTATAGAAAGTATGTAATCGTCAAAAGGTAGGTGAGTATTCTCAAAACAAAGTTTAACACTCCTCCCAACAGAGAGATAGGACAAAACAGTACCATTGTGTGCAGAGTCCTAACTAGGGTCCAGAGGCTCAAAATGTGCCCTGGCTCTGCCACCTGGTGACTTTAAGAAAATCATTTTAAAGGTCTGCAATTCAATTTCCTCATGTATAAAACAAGAATAGCCCCACTTAGGCCTACAATGGGCTTCCCTGATAGCTCAGTTGGTAAAGAATCCACCTGAAATGCAGGAGACCCCGGTTCAATTCCTTGGTTCGGAAGATTCCCTAGAGAAGGGATAGGCTACCCACTCCAGTATTCTTGGGTTTCCCTTGTGGCTCAGCTGGTAAAGAATCCACCTGCAATGGGGGAGACCTGGGTTCGATCCCTGGGTTGGGAAGATCCCCTAGAGAAAGGAAAGGCTACTCTCTCCAGTATTCTGGCCTGGAGAACTCCTTTAGGGTCGCAAGAAGTCAGATACAACTTAGTGACTTTCACTTTCAGGACTACAACTCCTATGAATTTGTAACCAGATGACAGAATGACAATCATCTCAGAAAAATACCAGAGAATATACAGGCCAAAGTAAGTTTATTTTCTTTATACATATATACACACACACACACACTCACACACTATGTGCCAGATTGGAGTGGAGGATTGCCACTGAAATACGAAGAATCTAACATGTGACAGTATGTAAAGGGAGGAGTGCAGCAATATTCTTTGGAATAAGAGCTGGGAGTAGGAGGTGTTGAGGCCACAGACCTGCCGAAGGATTAGAAGGGTGCCAGGAGAATGTAGTTCCATTGTTTGACAAACTTTCACAAAACACGGTGTTATGTGGAGGATGTCACTAGGATGGTGCACTTTCAAAAAACAGAGACCTAAGTCTTGTCTTTGTAGTCCTTATACCTAGCTCAGCTCAGAGTAGCCACAGTAGATGCCTAATAAATGTTAGCTAACTATTTACTGATAACTAAGTCACCCATACTCTGGTAACACATGCTCTGGTAAACAACAGGAGTCCTTGCCCTTAAAGACTGAGTTCAAAACCAGTGAGCAAGAAAAACAATGTAGAGGATAATATGCTAGAGTCCACTATAGATAAGGTGATTTAAAAACATTTAGAAAAATTAGGTAGGAAGACGTCAAAGGATAATACTTCAATGTGCCTATGTGATGAGCATTTCACATACTTTAATCCTCACAACTCTAAGTTTCACCACCCCATTTTACAGATGACAAAACTTGCAGCTCAAAATTAAGTCACTTGTCAAGTGTCAGACAACTAGGGAAAGCCAGAATCAGGATCTAATTCCAAAGCTATTTTCACTATACACACCATAAGGTCTTTGGTTTTTATACATTTGTAGTGGAGAGAGAGCACGTACTGCCAAAATCAGCCAAAGCTTTGTTGTCTTGCATCATCATGAAAAGAGCATCTAAGACTTTACCCAAGCATTTTAACTGAAAAAAAAAATAACTTCTGAAAATTTGTCTTCATAAAAATGAGAAAATTAATTTTTTTAATAGCTGCATGTGTACTTAATGTCATGTTTCTACATTTTGACCTATATAAGTATAGGTCTAAACAAAAGGGCAAAACATGACTGAAGAACATTACAAGTAATCGTTTAGGAAAACAGAAACTTACTTGTAAACTTGTAAGTACCATTTCAACTACTCAGGTTGAAAAAAACTTAGGTTTTGATCCAAAGTTTTGGATTATTCCACTGACTGCATATTGAGAGAAACCATAAATTATTCCAAATATTTAAGGGGAGAGAGGACTGTTTTTGGAGGGGAGAGTGGAGGAGTCATTTAGAAACCATCTATAGTGTAGGGAATAAAACTGATTAAATATTACACGTCAGAGACACCACTTAGGTACCCAACAAATCCTGTTAAGTGGACTGTGCAAGTGGGGTAACAAAGTATCTTCCTTTCACTTCTAACTAACTACGTTATTTTTTAAAACATGGAAAAAAAAACCCTGCAAATTTAAGAAATATGAAAGAAAAGCAGCTCATAAAACTTGTGAAAAAAAATTACAATATTGTAATTTATATCTCTGTGTAAAGCTAAAACTCCTCAGTAACCCAGCAATGTCAGAGGATGGTGTACATGCTAGTAACCAAATTAATGCTAGTTAGCAAATACTGACACAGTAAGACTTTCATAGTTTACATTGTAATTTTTAAACAGACATCATTATTTCTTGAAGCCACCTCTTTTTTCTGTTCTGTCATGATTACCAGCTTAACGGGGTTCTGGTCATTCTTAGGGCTTTATTAGCACCATCATTAATATTCATTTCATTAAAAACGTGATAAGTAGTTCAGACTTACAAGCAGGATCTAATTCTAAAGTTATTTCCACTTCTTTTTATCTTCCTAAATTCTAAACTTTTTCACGTGGTTTACAAAACAATCTCTTAGGTAAGGGTACTTACTAGTGAAGAGGTGTGAGATAAACACTTCTCATCCTTCTTTTCCAATTCATTTGACATGATTTACTGGGTACTTCAAGTGCATTTCACAGGTAACTTTTTAACAGATGCACTTCTGAAGTTTAGGTCATTTCCATTTCAACCTCCCTTCTCCGCCCCCCGCCCCACCCCCCA
>SJYQ01008491.1:0-18519 GCA_006410935.1 Redunca redunca
TTGTTGCAGAGCACAGACTCTAGGCCCGAGGGCTTAATGGGCTTCAGTAGTTGGAGCATGCAGGCTCTCAGTAGTTGTGGCCCACAGGCTTAGTTGCTCCATGGCATGCGGGCTCTCCCTGGACCTGGGATCGAACTCCTGTCCCCTGCATTGGCAGGCAGATTCTTATCCACTGGACCACCAGGGAATTCCCAGACATTTATTTCACATACTTCTGGATAGTGGAAGTCCAAGATCAGGGTGCCAGTGCTGCAGGGGTCTTGGTGAAGTCCCTGTTCCTGGTTACGTCCTCACATGGCCTATCCTTAGTGCACTGCACACAGAAAGAAATACCTTGTTTCTCTTCCTCTTCATAAGGGCATTAATCTAATTATGGGGGCTGTACCCTCAAGTCCTCATCTAACCCCAATCAATTCCCAAAGGCCCCACCTCCTAATAACTTCACATAAGGAAGTTGGTGTCGCAAAGAGTCGGACATGACTGAGCGACTGAACTGAATTGAAGGAAGATGGATTTCAAAATATGAATTTGGGAGAGGGGACACAAACTTTCAGACCAAAGCACTGATCTTCTATTTATATATAATTCTTATTATTTTATACCCACTGTCCCCACTACACCACGAGGGCAGACATCTCTGTCCATCTTGGTCACTGCTGACTCCTCAACCCTCAACATGGGCCTGGCATACGTAGGTGCTCAAGCAACTTGTGGAATGCAAGGAGAGTTTATAGCCTCTCGGGAGCAGGCTGACTGGGGTAGCCACAGGTGACCCCCTTCTGTTTGATTTCCTGCCTGGACCCCCTCCCACCACGGCCACCACTGTTGATGGAAACTGCCCACCTTGGCCAGGCAGGATGATAACCACTTGCATGCGTGGTCTCACAACAGGAGATTCCAATAAAGAATACAGCGCTGCCGCCAAAACTAACCAGGAGAATTCTGGAGGAGCCAAAAGGAGGGAGGAGATGCCAGTCCATCATATGTCCTACCAACCTCCAGGGATCCTTTGCACTGAAGTCCCTCTTGGCTGAGAGATTCAAACCACCAGGAAGGACCCTGAGTCAGACCAAATACGGGCCAAGCAAGATGACTGGCCTGGAGAAGGAAATGGCAACCCACTCCAGTGTTCTTGCCTGGAGAATCCCAGGGATGGGGGCGCCTGGTGGGCTGCCGTCTATGGGGTCGCACAGAGTTTGACACGACTGAAGTGACTTAGCAGCAGCAGCAGCAGCAGCGACATGACTGGCCAGAGACAACTCAGAAACTAACCCCATCACCAGAAAACATGAGACTTTGAGCCATGTGCTAGAGCACTTCTCCTGGGTTCCCTTACCCTGCTGCTCTCTGCCTGAGCGCGCCTTGCCAATAAAGTCTTCTGCTTTGTCAGCACGCATGTCTCCTCAGACAATTCATTTCCAAGTGTTAGACAAGAGCCCATTCTTGGGCCCTGGAATGGGTCCCCCTTCCTGCAACAGTTCCTGCCTGGAGGAGGGCAGTGATTTACTGTGACCCTCAATTCCTTCCCCTTACCCCCATTTCATGCAAGTATAGCCACAATCTCAGCTCTCCACCTGGTGTCCCCACCTAGCATCCAGTTGCCACTTGTATCCCCCCTTGGAGGTCCTCCAGGCTCCCCAGGTTTGGTGCACCCTTAATTGATCCTGTCTTTCACCACCACTGGCTTTTCCTCCCATGCCCTTGGCTCCCTCATACCCAGGCTTCATTGTCTCCCTTCCCAGGGTTGGTCAGTCCACCTACTAATCTGTCCGTAATTGTCCTCGTGTCCCCAAAGAGGCATAGGCTGCAACCAGGTGTCTTAAACAGATGACCTTGCTTCTCTATACCTCAGTTTCTTCATCTGCCAAATGGGATAGTAATTGTTCCTACTTCCTAGGGCTTCGGAGAAGAATAAAATGAACATGCAAAATGCTTACAACACAGCACCTACCACTTTACTGTGAATTGTTACTGCTATTGTCACTCTTACTCCCAACATTGCCCTCTGAGGTCTGGCCCCCACCATCGCTGTGCATCCTTCTCGGCCTCCTGAATGCCATCGTTGACCCTTCGAATCCACACAACAGTTGGAAGAAACTATTTTTAAATATTTCTTTATTTATTTGGCTGCGCTGAGTCTCCGTTGTGGCATGCAGGATCTTTGATCTTTGTTGTATCATGTGGGAGTTTTAGTCGTGGCAACCAGGTTTGTTTCATTTATTATTACTGATAGTTGTGGCATGTGAGGTCTTTAGTTGCGGCATATGGAATCTAGCTACCCGATCAGGTATCAGACCCTGGGTCCCCTGCATAGGGAGCTCAGAGTCTTAGCCACTGGACTACCAGGGAAGTCCTAGGAACATGCCTATATATAAAATTATTTTCCTGAACAATTTCCACCACACACACAAAAATCTAGAGCAGCATTGTTCAACAGAAACATGAAGTACATTTTTCAATATTCTAGTAGCCATGTAAAAAAAAAATACGGATAACTGGATTAAAAAGCGGGCATGTGGGTCTCCCCTGGTGGTCTAGTGGTTAAGAATCTGCCTGGCCATTCAGGGGACACAGGTCTGATCCTGGTTGAGGAATTAAGTAGAGAAAGAAATGGCAACCTACTCCAGTATTCTTGCCTGGAGAGTCCCATGGACAGAGGAGCCCGGCAGGCTACAGTCCATAGGGTTGCAAAGAGTCTGGCAGGACTGAAGTGGCACAGCAAGCATGCATGCCTGAGGAACGAAGATCCCACATGCTGGGGCAACTGAGCCCGAGTGCTACAGCGAAAGATACTGTGTGAAGGAATGAAGATCCCAAAACTAAGACTCACTGCTGCTGACACGTGCTCCGTCGTCATGTCCAGTTCTTGAGACCCCATGGACTGTAGCCCACCAGGCTCCTCTGTCCATGGGATTTCCCCGGCAAGAATACTGCATGGGTTGCCATTTCCTTCTCCAGGAAGACCCACTACCGCTAAATTAAAAAAAAAAAAATTAAGTGGGCTTTAAGCAGACAGGGTAGAGATCCCTGGAGGAAAAGAACCAAATACACCTTTTTGACATAAGAAAAGTGAAACTGAAAGTCATTCAGCCCTGTCCTACTCTTTGTGACCCCAGAGACTGTAGCTCACCAGGCTCCTCTGTCCATGGGATTTCCCAAGGTAGGACACTGGAATGGGTAGCCATTCCCTTCTCCAGGGGATCTTCCCAACTCGGAATTGAACCCAGGTCTCCCGCATTACAGGCAGATTCTTTACTGTCTGACCCACCAGGGAAGCCCTTTGACATAAGAGAAGCCTTTTTTTTTTTTTCCCCTAAGGCATTTTGAGATCTAAGCCTGGCTACAAGCTTGCCCTTGATCAGGTCTCAGTAATTAATGATCATAAGGGAAGGAAAGATAGAGAAACATACAACTGTTATAAGGCAAGAGAAGTAACAACAGTGAAGGTAATAAATTAGTTGTAAAGACTTCCAGTTCTGTTTCAGTGGTAAGGATTAGCCTGAAGCACTATCCTGAAGCATTTTTGCAAAATTCAAACCTCCCTCAAGCGCTCAACCACCAGATTAACTAGACCCTAAAATCAAATTGCCAACATCCACTGGATCATCAAAAAAGCAAGAGAGTTCCAGAAAAACATCTATTTCTGCTTTATTGACTATGCCAAAGCCTTTGACTGTGTGGATCCCAATAAACTGTGGAAAATTCTTAAAGAGATGGGAATACCAGACCACCTAACCTGCCTGTTGAGAAACCTGTATGCAGGTTAGGAAGCAACAGTTAGAATTGGACATGGAACAACAGACTGGTTCCAAATAGGAAAAGGAGTAGTACATCAAGGCTGTATATTGTCACCCTACTTATTTAACTTCTATGCAGAGTACATCACGAGAAACGTTGGGCTGGAAGAAGCACAAGCTGGAATCAAGATTGCTGGGAGAAATATCAATAACCTCAGATATGCAGATGACACCACCCTTATGGCAGAAAGTGAAGAGTAACTAAAAAGCCTCTTGATGAAAGTGAAAGAGGAGAGTGGAAAAAGTTGGCTTAAAGCTCAACATTCAGAAAACTAAAATCATGGCATCCGGTCCCATCACTTCATGGGAAATAGATGGGGAAACAGTAGCAACAGTAGCTGACTTTACTTTTTTGGGCTCCAAAATCACTGCAGATGGTGATTTTCATGGCTGCACTATGAAATTAAAAGACGCTTATTCCTTGGAAGGAAAGTTATCACCAACCTAGATAGTATATTAAAAAGCAGAGACATTACTTTGTCAACAAAGGTCTGTCTAGTCAAGGCTATGGTTTTTCCAATAGTCATGTATGGATGTGAGAGCTGAACTATAAAGAAAGCTGAGTGCCAAAGAACTGATGCTTTTGAACTGTGGTGTGTTGGAGAAGACTCGAGTCCCTTGGACTGCATGAACCAGTCCGTCCTAAAGGACAGTCCTGGGTGTTCATTGGAAGGACTGATGTTGCGGCTGAAACTCCAGTACTTTGGCCACCTGATGCGAAGAGCTGACTTATTTGAAAAGACCCTGATGTTGGGAAAGATTGAGGGCAGGAGGAGAGGGGGACGACAGAGGATGAGATGGTTGGATGGCATCACCGACTCAATGGACATGAGTTTGGGTAAACTCCGGGAGTTCGTGGTGGACAGGGAGGCCTGGCATGCTGTGGTTCATGGGGTCACAAAGAGTTGGACACAACTGAGAGACTGAAATGAACTGAAGGAATAATGATGTTGACCTTTTCTAATCCTCCTGATTTCAATTAACTAAAGCTTGGACTAGGCTTCCCTGATAGCTCAGTTGGTAAAGAATCCGCCTGCAATGCAGGAGACTCCAGTTTGACTGCTGGGTCGGGAAGCTCTGCTGGAGAAGGGATAGGCTACCCACTTCAGTATTCTGGCCTGGAGAATTCCATGGACTATATAGTCCATGGGGTCTCAAAGAATCAGACACGACTGAGTGACTTTCACTTTCAAAGCTTGGACTCTGTTAACCTTTGTCCAAATTCTATGCTGAATTCTCCTTTGCTCAAGCCCCTTCATGCATATGTACATAATCTTAGCATAAAAGGTCCCCAATTTTTCTGCTTTGAGAAAGATTTCTGGTTGTGTCTTTGGGCTCGACACTCACCAAGAGGCAGGTTTTCCAGTAACAGGCAGAGGATCTGAATAGATAGTCTTTGAAGAAGACATACGGATGGCTAACTGGTATGTGAAAAGGTGCTTGGCAACACTAATCATCAGAGAAATGCTTACCAAAACCACAATGAGATAGCACCTCATGCCTCTTAGAATGACGATTATCAAGAAGGCAAGAGATAACAAGTGTTGGTGAGAATGTGGAGAAAAGGAACCCTTCAGCCCTGTTGGTAGGAACGCAAATTAGTGGAGCCATTATCAAAACCTCTATGTTGGTTCCTCAAAAAAGTAAAAATAGGACTATCATATGATCCAACTACTTCTGGATATTTATCTGAAAAATATGATGTCACTATCTCAAAAAGACATGCACACCCTCACGTTTATTACAGTATTACTTACAGTAGCCAGCATGTGGAAGCAGGCAACATAAATTTCCACCAATGGATGAATGGATAAAGGAAGTGTGATATAGGGGAGTTCCCTGGCAGTCCAGTGGTTAGAGCTCGGGACTTCCATTCCAGGGCATGGGTTAGATCCCTGGTCAGAGAACTAAGATCCCACAAGCCAAGAAGTATGGGGGGAAAGTTATATATATGTATATATTAATATATAAATTTGACTGTATGGATCATAACAAACTGTGGACAATTCTTAAAGAGATGGGACTACCAGACCATCTTACCTGCATGCTAAGGAATCTGTGAAGTAACAGTTAGAACTGAACATGAAACAGCAGACTGGTTCAAAATTGGGACAGGAATCAAGCCTGTATATTGTCACCCTGCTTATTTAACTTATATACAGAGAACATCATTTGAAATGCTGAGCTAGATGAATCACAAGTTAGGAGAAACATTGCCGGGAGAAAAATCAATAAACTCAGATATGCAGATGACGCCACACTTATGGCAGAAAGCAAAGAGGCACTAAAGATGAAGGTGAAAGAGGAGATGGAAAAAACTGTCTTAAAACTCAACATTCAGAAAATGAAGATCATGGCATCCGATCCAATCACTTCATGGTAACTGATGGGGAAACAACAGAAACCATGACAGACTTTATTTTCTTGGGCTCCAAAATCACTGCAGATGGTGATTGCAGCCATGAAATTAAGACACTTGCTCCTTGGAAGAAAAGCTGTGATAAGCCTAAAAAGCATATTAAAAAGCAGAGACATTACTTTACCAACAAAGGTCCATATAGTCAAAGCTATGGTTTTTCCAATAGGCATGCACGGATGTGAGAGTTGGACCATAAAGAAAACTGAGCACTGAAGGATTGCTGCTTTTGAACTGTGGTGCTGGAGGAGACTTTGAAAGTCCCTTGGACAGCAAGGAGATTAAACAAGTCAATCCTAAATGAAATTAACCTTGCATATTCACTGGAAGGACTGATGCTGAAGCTGAAGCTCCAACACTTTGGCCATCTGATGTGAAGAACTGACTCACTGGAAAAGATGATGGGAAAGATTGAAAGCAGGAGAAGGGGACAACAAAAGATGAGATGGTTGGATGGTACCACCGACTCAAGGGACATGAGTTTGAGCAAAATCCAGGAGATGGTGAAGGACAGGAAAGCCTGGGGTGCTGCAGTCCATGGGATCACAAAGAGTCGGACACAACTGAGAGACTGAACAACAACAATATAAATATATTCATATCTATATAAATTTATATTGCATAAACATACAGACAGAGAAAGACACTGCAGGATCTCACTTATATGTGGAATCGTAAAAAAAAAACAAACAAACTCAGATACAGAGAACAGATAAGTGGCTGCCAGAAGCAATGAGTGGTGGATGAAATCAGTGAACAGAGTCAAAGGTACAAACTTTCAGCTGTAAGACAAATAAGTCAAGGGAATGTCATGTACAGCTCGGTGATTATAGTTAATAATACTGTATTGTGTTTGAAAGTTGCTAAGAGAGTAGTTCTTAAAAATCTTCATCACAAGAAAAAAAACTGAACTATATGTGGTGATTTAGTTGAGAAGTCATGTCTGACTCTTGCAACCCCATGGGTTATAGCCTGCCAGGCTCCTCCGTCCATGGAATTCTCCAGGCAAGAATACTGGAGTGGGTTGCCATTTCCTTCTCTAGGGGATCTTTCTGGCCCAGGAATCGAACCCAGGTCCCCTGCATTACAGGCAAGCCCTTTATTGGAGTGGGCAGTTGTTCCTTTCCCCAGGGGTCTTCCCAACCCAGAGATTGAACCCAGGTCTGCCACATTGCAGGCAGATTCTTCACTGTCTGAGCCACCAGGGAAGCCCAAGAATACCGCTGTGGGTAGCCTATCCCTTCTCCAGAGGACCTTCCCAATCCAGGAATTGAACCTGGGTCTCCTGCATTGCAGGCGGATTCTTTGCTAGCTGAGCCCCCAGGTGGTGTTGGTTTAGTTTAATCGTTAAGTTGTGTCCGACTCTTTTCGACCCAGTGGACTATAGCCCACCAGGCTCCTCTGTCCATGGGATTCTCCAGGCAAGAATACTGGAGTGGGTTGCCATTTCCTTCTCCAGGGGATCTTCCCAACCCAGGAATCGAACATGGGTCTCCTACATTGCAGGCAGATTCTTTACCAACTGAGCCATGAGGGAAGCCCAAAATATGTGGTAGTGGATGTTAATTAAACTTATTGCGAACACTCCAGATTATATACATATAGCAAATTGTACTGTTGCATACTTAAATACTTTAAAAATGAATAGTGTTACATGTCAATTCTAACTTCATTAAAAAATTAAAAGATGTGAAATTAATTTTAATACTATTTTTTTTGGCGGGGGGAGGAGCACATGGCTTGTAGAATCTTAGTTCCCCAATCAGGGATTGCAGGCTTCCCTTGTAGCTCAGTCAGTAAAGAATCTGCCTGCAATACAGGAGACCGGGTTCGATTCCTGGGTCAGGAAGATCCCCTGGAGAAAGAAATGGCAACCCACTCCAGTATTCTTCCCTGGAGAATCCCATGGACAGAGGAGCCTGGCACGCTATAGTCTACGGGGACACAAGAGTTGGACATGACTTAGCAATTAAACCACCACCAGGGACTGAACCCAGGCCCTTGGCAGTGAGAGCACGGAGTCTTGACAAAGTGGCCACCAGGAAATTCCCAATAATACTCTTTACTGAACACAATATACACAAAATATGATCATTTCAGCATGTAACAAGTATAAACAATTATCATGGAGCTGTTTTATCTTTTTTTGGTAGTGTTCTCTAAGTCTGATAACACTTCATGTGTGTTTTACAACCACAGAACATCTCAATTAGACTGACCATATTTCAAGTTCTCCACGGCCACATGCAGATGGTGGCTGCTGTATTCATGCGGAAAATGTAACTACAGCCCAGGTAATGACAGGGGACATACCAGATACAGTTGAAACCCTGGGTTCTTCCCTCTGTGTCCCCAGACAACCTCTGCCTGTGTCAGGGTGGACCACCTGGTATAGGGTTGGCACCCAGGCTGTATCTTCAAAGGTGCTGACTGCTCTTTTTAAAACATTTTTGTTTATTAGTTTTTTGGCTGTGCTGGGCCTTTGTTGCTGTGTGTGGGCTTTCTGTAGTTGCAGCAGGTGGGGGCTACTCTCTAGTTGCAGTGAGCGGTCTTCTCACGACAGTGGCTTCTCTTGGTGTAGAGCAGAGGCTCTAGGATGCACGAGCCTCAGTATTTGTGGTGCTCAGGCTCAGCAGTTGGAGCACTCGGGCTTAGTTGCCCGCAACATGTGGGATCTTCCCAGACCAGGGATCGAACCCACGTCCCCTGCATTGGCAAGTGGATTCTTAACCACTGGACCACCAGGGAAATGCCCCCGTCTGTACCTTCAGACAGTAGCCACTAGTGCATGTGGCCGTGGAGAACTTGAAATATGGCCAGTCGGAACTGAGATGTTCTAACAGAGTCAGTTAGGTGCTACTTTGCTCTTTGAACCCCTTCTCCTCTTTTCCCTCCTCCTCCTGCAAGGTCCCACTACTTTAAGCAAACCAGATGCCAGGCACCCCCACTAGGCCAGCCCAGGCTTGTCTGGATCCACCTGGGGGCCACTACCTCAGATTCCAACTAACAATGACTGTCACAGACCAGCCTGTCTTCTGGGCTCTATTGTTTCTCCAGAAAAGATGTGTTGAAATCCAAACCCCAGGTACTTATGGTTGGGACCTTATTTGGAAACAGAGTCTTTGCAGATGTAATTAAGACGAGATCAATACTGAACTAGAGCGGGTCCTGAGTCCAATATGACTGCTGTCTTTATAAGAAGAGAAGACAGAGATGCAGACAGACACAGAGGAAGGAGGTCATGTGAACAGAAGCCAAGATTCGGGTGATGCACTTGCACGCAAACCAAAGAAGGCCTGTAACCACCAGAAGTTAGGACAGGATACGGAATGATTCTCCCCTCAAGCCTGCAGAGAGAGCTTAGCCCTGCTGATAACTTTGACTTTGCACCTCCAACTCCCAGCCCTTTGGGAGAATCTACTTCTGTCTCAAGACACACGGTCTGTGGGAATAGCATCCTTAGGAAACCAATGCAGCCTGTTTATTCCTTCTCGTCCTCAGGTTTTGGCTTGCCCATCGCCTGCTCTTAGAGATCTGCCCTGACCTCCAGCTTGGGCCAGGCTCTCTTTATTCTCAGGCTCCTCCTAACACAAATGAATTATTGTGGTGATGGTTTCAGTCGCTAAGTCGTGTCCGACTCTTTGCGACCCCTTGGACTGTAGACTGCCAGGGTCCTCTATCTAGGGGATTTCCCAAGCAAGAATACTAGAGTGGGTTGCCATTTCCTTCTCCAGGGGATCTTCCTGACCCAGGAATTGAACTTGTGTCTCCTGCATTGCAGGCAGCTGCATTCCAGACAGATTCTTTCACTGCTGAGCTACCTTACATCATTACAATCAACTGTGTCATTGCTTATTAATCCTAGCATCTCCCGTGAGAGCAGAAGCTCCATGAAGACAAGAATCACAGTGGTCCTAACTCCATTACTCTTTTAAGAACATCCCTGGCAAAGAATGAAATCCTGCTATTTGCAACTACATGGATAGACCTGAAGGGTATCAGGCTTTAGTGAAATAAATCAGACAGACAAAGCAAAGAGTTATAGGTGGGATCTAAAAAAGCAATGCAAATAAATGAATATAACAAAACAGAAACAAACTCACAGATACAGAGAATGAACTAGTGCTTGCCAGTGGGCTGGGGAAGGAGGGAGGGGCAGCATACGCACGGGGATTAAGAGGTATAAACTACTCTTATAAAATAAATAAGCTACAAGGATACATTGTACAATGCAGGGAAGATAGCCAATATTTTATAATGACTTTTTAAAAGAAATGTTTTGGCCACACCACGTGGCTTGTGTAGTAATTCCCCAGTGAATGATTGAACCCATGCCTGCTGCAGTAGAAGCGTGGAGTCTTAACCACTGGACCGTCAGGGAGTTCCCTGCAACGACTTTGTATACTTATTTATTTTTGGTTGCACTGGGTTTTCACTGCTGCGTGGGCTTTCTATAATTGCAGCAAGTGGGGGCTACTCTCTGGTTGCTGTGCGTGGGCTTCTTGCAGTGGCTTCTCCTGTTGTGGCGCACAGGCTCTAGGGCGCATGGGCTTCAGTAATCCTGGCACGTGGGGTTAGTTGCTCCAAGGCAGGTGGAATCTTCCTTGACCAGGGATTGAACTCCTGTCCCCTGCATTGGCAGGTGGATTCTTAACCACTGGACCACCAGGGAAGTCCTCCTATAACGACTTTAAATGGAGTATTCTACAAAAATACCGAATCACTAAGTTGTACATCTGAAACTAATATTTTAAATCAACTGCACTTCAATTAAGAAAAAGAAGAGGATTTCCCTGGTGGTACAGTGGATAAGAATCCGCCTGTCAGTGCCAGGGACACGGGTTCAATCCTCGGTCTGAGAAGACCGCTCGGAGCTCCTAAAGCTGCTGCACCACAACTACTTAGCCTGCTCTCTAGAGCCCGGGCGGCGAGCCATAGCTACGAAAGCCCACACGCCCCAGAGTCTGTGCTCTGCAACAAGAGAAGCCATTGAAACGAAAAGCCCGAGCTTCTAGAGAAAGGCGATTCACAGCAATGAAGACCCAATGCAGACAAAAAAATGAAAGAAAAAAAAAAGTGGGGTAGTTTTTTGTATGTCAGTGACACCCCAATAAAGCTGAAAGAACAAATCACTATGGTAACGTTAGGACACAGGAACAAGATTGCATTTGAGTGGAATCCAATGAGGTAGGCTTGTCTTCTGGTGACTGTATTTTGGCTTCAGTGCATGAATTTCATCCTGGGTTCCTCAGCAATTCCAGGAATGTTTCTGGAACGTTTCTGTGTCTCTCCACCCAGTTCTCATGCCCTTTTCTGCAGTAACTCCCCCCCAGGCTGAGCTGACTAAATCACACACTCTTGAAAGAAACACAAATACGTGCAAAGATGCTTTCTCGTGAGAGATCATTTTCCTCATCAAACTTCCTTGCCTTGTTGGAGCCACCTTGTTCTCTCTTTCATGCTTCTATTATACATGAGATTTGCATGACAGAATGTTTTAGAAATGAACTCTGTTTGTACATGTGTGTTAGTCATGTCCGACTCTGTGACCCCATGGACTGTACCCTGACTGGCTCCTCTGTCCATGAATACTGGAATGGGTTGCCATTTCCTTCTCCAGGGGATCTTCCCAAGCCAGGGATAGATCCTGCATCCCCTGCATGGCAGGCAGATTCTTTATCATCTGAGCCACTAGGGAAGCTCTCTGTTTACAGCTGCCTTTTGGGCTGCTGCTGCTGCTAAGTCGCTTCGGTCGTGTCTGACTCTGTGCGACCCCACAGACGGCAGCCCACCAGGCTCCCCAGTCTCTGGGATTCTCCAGGCAAGAACCCTGGAGTGGGCTGCCATTTCCTTCTCCAATGCATGAGAGTGAAAAGTGCAAGTGAAGTCCCTCAGTCGTCTCCGACTCTTAGCGACCCCATGGACTGCAGCCCACCAGGCTCCTCTATCCATGGGATTTTCCAGGCAAGAGTACTGGAGTGGGGTGCCATTGCCTTCTCCCCTTTTTGGCTGAAAGAATGCTAAACTCTTCTTTCATTCAACAAATGTATCCTGGGGGGAGGGACAGATTAGGAGTTTGGGATTAAAATATACACACTACTATAAATAAAATGGGGCTTCCCAGGTGGTGCTAGTGGTCAAGAGTCCCAACGCAGGAGACACAGGAGACCCAGGTTCAATCTCTGAGTTGGGAAGATCCCATGGACAGATGAGCTTGGCGGGCTACGGTCCAAGGAGTCAGAGTCATACACGACTGAGCTACCGAGCACAACCAACAAGGACCTACTGAGGAGGACAGGGAACTATATGCAATATCTTGTAATAACCTATGATGGAAAAAAAAAATCTAAAAAAGAATACATATACACACGACTGATTGTCTGTGCCATACATATATAGACATATAACTGAATCATTTTGCTGTACTTCTGAAACTAACACAACATTGTAAATCAACTCTACATCAATAAAGATTTTAATTAAAATAAAAATTAAAACAATGTTATGAAAACGAAAACCAAAAAAAAGCACAAGTGTATCCTGAGCATTTATTGTGTGCCAAGCTCTGCTAGGTATGAACAGGAACAAAAACATCTTTGTCTCCTCTTGGGGTTCTGGAGGTGAGATAAAGGAGAAAGATGTTTTCTTTATTTTCTTTCTTTCTTTCTGTACTGAGATGTGGTTGCAGCATGTGGGATCTAATTTCCTGACCAGGGATTGAATCCCAGCCCCCTGATTTGGGAATGGAGAGTCTTAGCTGCTGGACTACAAGGGAAGTCCCAGGAGATAGATATTGAATTCATTACACAAATAATTACATAGTTAATGATTACAATATGGGTCACATAGGAAAATGAAAGCTTGCAATGGTGGGAAATAGAATAGTTCAGGGGTTGTGATTCAGGAGGACTTCTGAGGAAGCTTATTAGTCAGAAGAGGCTGACGTTGGTCAGAAAAGGTCGTTTCCCTGCAGTAACAAACAAGTCCAAAGTTCAGTGGTTCAACTCAACCAAAGTTTTACTTCTCCCTCGTGTTACTCATCCGACATGAGCTGCAGGGGCTTAACTCCACAGTCGTGCTGGGGTCCAGGTTGACCAGATATCCACCATCTTGCAGCTGCACCATCAGGAAGAAATCACTGTCTCAGTTGCTGTGGAGGGATGAGAGAGAGACTGGAGAAGCTTGTATGGGCTTTTTCATGCCCCCTCAGAAGTGACTGACATACAGAAGTGAAGTGTCATTTCCACTCACATTTCAATAGCCAAAAATAGTCAAGAGAGTCACTGAATTGAAGTTGTTTTTCATTCAAAAGATAGTGATCTCTAAAAATGTTTATCATAGGAGCTAAAACATGGTGGGAATTGGAAAAAGAGAGGAGGACTGCTCTGGTGGTCCAGTGGATAAGAATCTGCCTGCCAATGCAGGGGACATGGGTTCAATCCCTGGTCCGGGAATTAAGATTCCACAGTGCTGCAGAGTAACTAAGGCTGTGCACCGCCACTACTGAGCCCACCCACTGGAACCCGAGCGCTGCAACTACTGAAGCTCACGTGCCCGAGAGCTGGTGCTCAGCAACCAGAGAAGCCCCACAACTAGAGAGCAGCTCCCACTTGCCTCAACTAGAGAAAGCCCACATGCAGCAACGAAGACTCAGCACAGCCAAATAAATAAATAAGAAAAGAGAGGAAGGAAGTGCATTCTTGGTAGAACAAACAACACGTTCAAAGACGCCAGAAACAAAGAGACAATGGGGGTTGGGAACTCATGTACACCTTTGGTGGATTCATGTCAATGTATGGCAAAACCAACACGGTATTGTAAAGTAAAAACAAAAAAAATAAAATTTTTTAAAAATTAAAAAAATTAAAATTTTTTTTAAAAAGGAAAAATAAAAAAAAGAGAGACAATGGGTTGTTGTTGTCCAGTCATTAAGTCGTGTCTAATTCTTAGCAATCCCATAAACTGCAGCACACCAGGCTTTCCTGTCCTACACTATCTTCCAGAGT
The DNA here is from genome assembly GCA_006410935.1 of Redunca redunca. NCBI lineage: Eukaryota > Metazoa > Chordata > Mammalia > Artiodactyla > Bovidae > Redunca > Redunca redunca. Next base: position 14,220 of record SJYQ01008491.1, read on the forward strand.
TTGCTCAAACTCATGTCCATTAAGTCAGTGATGCCATTCAACCATCTCATCCTCTGTCCTCCCCTTCTCCTCTTGCCCTCAATCTTTCCTAGCATCAGGGTCTTTTCCAGTGAGTCAGCTCTTTGTAACAGGTGGCTAAATTATTGAGCTTCAGCATCAGCCCTTCCAATGAATATTCAGGGTTGATTTCCTTCAGGATTGACTGGTTTGATCTCCTTGCTGTCCAAGAGACTCTCAAGAGTCTTCTCCAGCACCACAATTCAAAAACATCAATTCTTTGGCACTCAGCCTTCTTTATAGTCCAACTCTCACATCCATACATGACTACTGGAAAAACCCCAGTTTTGACTACACAGACTTTGACAATGGAGATATGGATTCAAAATTCTGACAGAAAACCATATTTCATCTAGATTACTATCTAGAGCCAAAATGTCAATCAAACACGAGGCGCAAGTAAAGGCGCATTCCAAAACATGGAAAGGCTCAAAAATGTTCTCTCTTGTGCCCTTATGTTTTCGGAAATTTACTGTGGGATGAACTCCACAAAGGGCTTTCCACGTGACTCAGTGGTAAAGAATCCGCTTGCCGATGCAGGAGATTCAGGAGACTCCGGTTTGATCCCTGGGTGGGGAAGGTCTCCTGGAGGAGGAAATGGTAACCCACTCCAGTCTTCTTGCCTAGAGAATCCCCATGGAGAGAGGAGCCTGGTGGGCTACAGTCCGTGGGGTCACAAAGAGTCAGATACGACTGAGCACGGCACGGCCACAGCAGTCCACAACAATGGAAGCGTGAACAAAGACAAAGAGAAGACACGAGAGTGAGGAAAGAATTCTGACTTAGGAAAGGGATAAACAAAATTCCTAGGGGGTTTTCCTGGTGATCCAGTGGTTAAGAATCTACCTTCCAATGCAGGGGACTCAGGTTCCATCCCTTGTGGGGGTACTAAGATCCCACCTGCCTTGGGGCAACTAAGTTCAAGCACCTACTACTCAGTCCAAGCACTCTGGAGCCCATGCTGGGAAACAAACATCCTTCAAGGAGCAACTAAGACCCAATACAAGCAAAAATAAATTAACTGGGAAAAAAACCCCAATTAAACAATAAGGAGAATTCCTAGGATCGTGACAGGAAGAAATCCCCAACAAAAAGAACCCAGGAGGAAAACAGAATGCTACATCTATATTAGGCTTCCCAGGTGGCACTAAAGATAAAGAACCTGCCTGCTAATGCAAGTGACATAAGAGACATGGATTCAGTCCCTGAGTCGGGAAGATCCCCTGGAGAAGAGCATGGCAACCCACTCCAGTATGTTTGCCTGGAGAACCCTGTGGGCAGAGAAGCCTGGGGGTAGGAGGACTACAGTCTGTACGGTCACAAAGAGTTGGACATCACTGAAGGGACTTATCAGGCACACATTCACCTCTAGATTATTGGATGAATTTTATCATTTGGAAAGTTGAATTGAGATAAATTGCTAGAACTTCTAAGAAAGAGAACCAAAGGGAAAAAAAGGAAATTAACTCCAGTGGAGAAATTATATATCATAATAATTACACTTCTTAAGGGTATCCTTCAAAAGGAAATTATATTTCCATAAAATCAATAAAAACAACTTGAGCCACCAAGACACCAGGTGAATGCATGTCTCATATTCAATTGATGACTCAGTGATACCACCTGATGGCTGGGAGGCATCTCAAACTCAACTGGCCCTAAACTGAACTCCCAGAATTTAACTTCTGCCTTTTCTGTTGTTCCGTGACCTTCCCATCTCAGATTCCTGAAAAAAAAAACACCTAGCAAGATTTGGGGACTCCTAATGGCCCACATGAAAAGGCTCAGATCAACTTTGGGTTGACCCCGCCCATATTTTCCAGCCTGACCAATCAGAGTAGTCCGTCCCCACCCACCCACTGCCACCCCGAACCCCGCGCTAGGAGATTGGTTAAGTTATGACATGTGATCCTAGAAAGGCCCATGAGATTCAGTACTGGGACTTCTGGTGGAACCCTAGAGCAATTGGATATCTCTTTCCAAGTTGCTACTGAGTGGGAATAATGAATCTGTAGCACCAAGAAGAATCTCTGCCACCCAAAAGGGAGCTTGATGAAATCAAAGTCAAGAGAGAGTTGGATTCCTGGTGCTATCAGAGCTTCTTGATCCAGCCATGCCTGAAGTTAACTCAACTCCCAGATACCCAGATTTTCAGCTACAGGAGTCAGTTCATTCCTAACCACAGCCTTCACGCTTGTTTGAGTTGTTTTTGAGTTGGACTTAATTTTTTTTCTGGAACTTTCAGCTAAACAAATCCTGATAAATACAGCCCCTACTCCATGCCAGGAACTGCACTAAAGAGTTGACACGAGGGACTTCCCTGGTGGTCCAGTGGCTAAGACTCAGAGCTCTTAATGCAGGGAGCCCAGGTTTCATTCCCTGGCCAGAGAACTAGAAAGAGGAGAGTGAAAAAGCTGGCTTAAAACTCAACATTCAAAAAACTAAGATCATGGCATCTGGCCCCATCACTTCATGGCAAATAGATGGGGAAAAGTGGAAACAGTGACAGATTTTATTTTCCTGGGCTCCAGAATCACTACGTACGGTGACTGCAGCCATGAAATTAAAAGATGCTTGCTCCTTGGAAGGACAAACTTATGACAAACCTAGACAGCATATTAAAAAATAGCGACATTTTGCCGACAAAGATCCATATAGCCCAAGCTATGAGTTTTTCCAGTAGTCAGGAATGGATGTGAGAGTTGGACCGTAAGGAATGCTAGGTGTCGAAAGACTGATTCTTTCAAATTGTGGTGCTAGAAAAGACTCTTGAGAGTTCCTTAACTTGCAAAGAGATCAAACCAGTCAATCCTAAATGAAATTAATCTTGCATATTCACTGGAGGGACTGATGCGGAAGCTGAAGCTCCAATACTTTGGCCACCTGACGGGAAGAGTCGACTCACTGGAAAAGACACTGATGCTGGGAAAGATTGAAGGCAAGAGAAGAAGGGGGTGGCAGAGGATGAGATGTTTAGAAGGCATCATCGACTCAATGGACATGAGTTTGAGCAAACTCCGGGAGATAGTGAAGGACAGTGAAGCCTGCAGTTCATGGGGTCGCAAAGAGCTGGACACAACTTAGTAACTGAACAACAGTGACAGGGAACTAGATCCCACATGTCACAACTAAAGATCCCACTTGCTGCAACTGGGACCTGGTGTTGCCAAGTTAAAAAAAAAAAGAGTTGACATGACCTAGCTCATTGAACCCTGTGAGAGAGGGAATAATTAGGATTCCTATTTACTGATAAGGAAACTGAGGCTCACAGAAATGAATCCATCTGCTGATCACTGGAGACAGAATTCCAACCCACGTCTGTCTGACCCCAAGTCTTGCTTCTCTGATCATGAGGAACAGTTGTCAGATTTGAAGATTCAAAGATAGACCATGGTATGATGAGGGGTGGGGAGGAGGGCAAGGGCCAGTTGCCAATGGCCTGGTTTGCTTGAGCTTTCTTTTTTCTCTTTTTAGATTGAAGTATAGTTTATTTACAATGTTGGGTTGACTTCAGATGTACAGAAAAGTGATTCAGTTATACATACATATATATCTCCCCCCCGCAGATGCTTCTTTTTTTTTAAAACTATTTTTATATATGGCTGCATGGACTTCCCTGGTGGCTCAGAGGGTAAAGAATCTGCCTTCAATGCAGGAGACCCCTGGCTTATATCTCTGGGTTGGGAAGATCCCCTGGAGGAGGGAAACTGCAACTCACTCCAGTATTCTTGCCTGCAGAATACCATGGACAGAGGAGCCTGGAGGACTGTAATCTATGGGGTGGCAAAGAGTTGGACACGACTGAATGACTAACACACACACACACACACACACTGAGTGACTAACACACATACACATACAGGGTCTTAGTTGAGGCATCCAGCATCTTAGTTGCAGTGGGATCTAGTTCCCTGACCAGGGATTGAACCCAGGTCCCCTCCAGTGAAACCACTGAGTCTTAACTGTTGGACCACCAGGGAACTCCCCAGAATCATATACTTTAAATGGGTGAATTGTGTGGTATGTGAATTATATCTCAATAAAGTTGTTAAAAATAAATAATGTCTGACATTTATCAAGTGGTTAAGCTCTGGGTTTGGGCAATGTGTTAGCTCTTTACACCAATAAGGGTGCTCGTATCCCAAGATCACTGTGAGAAGGAAAAAGACTTTCATGACTTCATTTTACAGACGGGAGACTGAGGTCAGAGAGGTTAAGCAAGTCATACAGCAAAATGATGATC
>SJYQ01008491.1:18546-32821 GCA_006410935.1 Redunca redunca
CCCCGCCCCCAGCTTCACCCCCCACCCCTGCTCTTTCCTTCCCTTTTGCCACAATTCTGCCCTACTGACCTGATTTCTATTTCTTTTACTTACACATTCTTTCCAGCCTCCAGATTTTTGCATATGCTGACTCAATCCTTCTGCCCAGCTCTTCTTTCCCTTTCCCTCCAAATCTAGTTTGAGAAATGAATGTCTAAGTGTGAAGGGGAAGAGAGAGAGAAGGTTCTGATTTCAAGTTTCAAGGCTCATTTGGAAGTGAGGGATGCATAGAGGGGTGCCCCTGCCCCCTCTGCCTCCAGGGGACTCAGTTCCCCCATCCACACCTACAGTTTTTGGATCCCTTGTTGTTTAGTCAGTCAGTCATATCCAACTCTTGAAGACCACATGGACTCTAGCCAGCCAGGCTTCTCTGTCCAAGGGACTTCCCAGGCAAGAATACTGGAGCGGGTTGCCATTTCCTCCTCCAGGGGATCTTCCCTTCCCTCGGCCTGGGTTTAATCCTAGCAGTAACTGGGGACACGTGTGTGGGAGGGTGAGGTCAGATTTTCCCCTGGGCAGCTCACAAGGTCCGAAGTGAGCAGGTGAGAAAAGCATGGCTCTGCCCAGTTTGTGCCCAGCACCTGGGGACTAGGTGATTTCCCCCCTACCCCATCCCTACGAAGCTGCGTTTTCCTCCCTTCCTCCTCCCAACTCAAAGCCTCTTCTCAGAGCCTTTAAAAATCTTTAGCACTTCCGACGGCAGGGTCTGGGGAAGGGGCAGCAGGCACCATATTGGGCTGTAAAGGTGGCAAGAAGAATCCCCTGAAGCAGCCCAGGAAGCAAGCCAAGGAACGGATGAGGAAGATAAGACATTCAAGCAGAAACAGAAGGAGGAGCAGAAGAAAGTGGAGGAGCTAAAAGCAAAGGCCTCGGGGAAAGGCCCTCTGGCCAGAGGTGGAATTAAGAAATTTGGCAAACAGTAAGCTGTTCCTTCAGAGAAGGCAATGGTACCCCACTCCAGTACCCTTGCCTGGAGAATCCCATGGATGGAGGAGTCCATGGGGTCTCGAAGGGTTGGACACGACTGAGGGACTTCACTTTCACTTTTCACTTTCATGCATTGGAGAAGGAAATGGCAACCCACTCCAGTGTTCTTGCCTGGAGAATCCCAGGGACAGGGGAGCCTGGTAGGCTGCCATCTATGGGGTTGCACAGAGTCGGACACAACTGAAGTGACTTAGCAGCAGCAGCAGCAGCAAGCTGTTCCTTGTGTCTGAGGCAATGAAGACCCTTATTTCTATTCCTGTTTAAAAATCTGGATTCCCTGCCATAATATCTGTTGCCACCTATAGCTAGAATGAAGTGTTGTCTTAGAACCTATTGTACATTTAAGAATAAACTTTGGTAAAAAATTAAAAAAAAAAAAACTTTAATAAGGACATTCAGACGATAGTACTATTCAGTCACAAAACGAAACGAAAGAAAAAAAGCGAAATGAAGGGACTTCCCTTCCCTGTGGTTCAGTGGCTAAGGCTCCAGGCTGTAAGTGCAGGGGAACTGGGTTGGACCCCTGGTCAGGGAACTAGATCCCACACGCCTCGACTAAGACTTGGCCCAGCAAATAAATAAGGATATAAACATTAAAAAAAAAACAAACCCTGTGCTCCTCACAGCACAGTCAGGCATTTCAAATTCAAATACCTTCAGAGGCCAGGCTGGCAATAGAAATACCCAAAGCCACCCAGCAGAGTGACCTGGGGGCCTATATCCACCCAAGGATTTCTCAAGCAAATGCTTTTTCTGTATTTTTTAAAATTATTTTATATTGAAGTATAGCTGATTTGGGCTTCCCTGGTGGTTCAGACTGTGAAGCATCTGCCTGCAATGGGGGAGATCTGGGTTCAATCCCTGGGTGAGGAAGATCTCCTGGAGAAGGGAATGGCTACGAACTCCAGTATTCTTGCCTGGAGAATTCCATGGAGAGAGGAGCCTGGGGGGCTCCAGTCCATGGAGTCGCAAAGAGTCACAGAGAACTGAGCAACTAGCATTTCATTTTCATAGCTGATTTATAACGTTGTGTTAGTTTCAGGCGTATAGCAAAGTGATTCAGTTACATCCATTCTTTTTCAGCTTCTCTTCCCATACAGGTTATCACAGAATATTGAATAGAATTTCCTGTGCTATACAGGAGGTCCTTGTTGATTATCTATTTTATCTATAGTGGTGTGTATATCGGAGAAAGCGATGGCACCCCACTCCAGTACTCTTGCCTGGAGAATCCCATGGACGGAGGAGTCTGGTGGGCTGCAGTCCATGGGGTCGCCAAGGGTCAGACACGACTGAGCGACTTCCCTTTCACTTTTCACTTTCATGCATTGGAGAAGGAAATGGCAACCCACTCCAGTGTTCTTGCCTTGAGAATCCCAGGGACAGTGTGTGTGGGGGGGCCTGGTGGGCTGCCATCTATGGGGTCGCACGGAGTCAGACACAACTGAAGCAACTTAGCAGTAGCAGCAGTGTGTATATATTAATCCCAAACTCCTAATTTATCCCCCTCCTTTTCTTGATTAATAAATTTTATATTTTTATAGCAGTTTTAGTTTCACAGCAAAATTGAGCAGAAAGTACAGAGATCTCCCATATACACCCAGCTCTCCCACCCTAGTCCTCTCCCTCTATGGACATCCCACACAACAGTAGTGTATTTTGAACCACTGGTGAATCTACATGACCCATGAACACATTATTATCACCCAAAGTGCATAGTGATTTTTTTTTTTTGCTGCATCCCACAGCTTGTGGGATCTCACTTTGCTAAGGATTGAAACTATGACCCCTGCAATGGAAGCTCTTTGTTCTAAGCACTGGACCACCAAGGAAGCCCCTCATTATCCTTTTCTTAATTGGAATTCTTCTGTCAGAAAGAGTTGTTCCTTCTCCCTCATCTTAAAATAGACTCACTCATGTATTTAAATCAGTTTGGACTTATGGTTATTTATTCTTTGGGTTATAATTCAATTCTAATGCTGTCTAGTTTGTTCAAATTGTTCCAGCTTTGGCCAGCAGGAGTTCTTTTCAGGCTGGCTCCTGTCCTTTTGCCTTTTTTTATTTTTCCACTTCTGGCTCTGGAAGATGCTCCAGTGTCCTTGTGGATTTTCTCTGCCCTACTCCTAGGAGCAGTCATTTCTCCAAGGAGTCCTGGTTCCTCCTACTGGAAAAAGGTATTTAGAAACCAGATCTGGATGCTGAGTGTACTCATTGTTTCTAGGGTGTCGTTGCTTCTGGACACACGGCAGACAGAGCTAGGAAATCTGTATACACTCAAACCTATATTTATTTAAAAAAATTTTTTATTGGAGTGTAGCTGCATTATAATGTTGTGTTCNTTTTTTTTCTGCATCCCACAGCTTGTGGGATCTCACTTTGCTAAGGATTGAAACTATGACCCCTGCAATGGAAGCTCTTTGTTCTAAGCACTGGACCACCAAGGAAGCCCCTCATTATCCTTTTCTTAATTGGAATTCTTCTGTCAGAAAGAGTTGTTCCTTCTCCCTCATCTTAAAATAGACTCACTCATGTATTTAAATCAGTTTGGACTTATGGTTATTTATTCTTTGGGTTATAATTCAATTCTAATGCTGTCTAGTTGGTTCAAATTGTTCCAGCTTTGGCCAGCAGGAGTTCTTTTCAGGCTGGCTCCTATCCTTTTGCCTTTTTTTATTTTTCCACTTCTGGCTCTGGAAGATGCTCCAGTGTCCTTGTGGATTTTCTCTGCCCTAATCCTAGGAGCAGTCATTTCTCCAAGGAGTCCTGGTTCCTCCTACTGGAAAAAGGTATTTAGAAACCAGATCTGGATGCTGAGTGTACTCATTGTTTCTAGGGTGTCGTTGCTTCTGGACACACGGCAGACAGAGCTAGGAAATCTGTATACACTCAAACCTATATTTATTTAAAAAAATTTTTTATTGGAGTGTAGCTGCATTATAATGTTGTGTTCATTTCTGCTGTACAGCAGAGTGAATCAGCTCTATGTATATATCCACTCCTTTTTGGATTTCCTTCCCACTGAGGTCACCACAGAGCATTAAGCAGAGTTCCCTGTGCTATATACAGTAGGCTCTCGTTAGTTATCTATTTGTACACAGTATCAGTACTGTATCTGTGTCAGTCTCAGTCTCCCAGTTCATCCCACCCCCCCTTCCCCTGCCTTGGCATCTGTGTGTTTGTTCTCTGCCTCTGTGTGTCTATTTCCACTTTGCAAATAGGTTCATCTCTATTAAACATTTCATAATGATAACCCCATCTAGCACCACATTGCTTATTTGCAACTTCCTCTCCAACAGTATGAACACTGCTTGTCAGTATCTACAATCTATGTACTTATTTGTTCAATGCTAGTACATAGCTATTCCCAAATTAAGCTCTACCCCTGTGAGACACAAACTCACTCACCCGAGTACAGTGTTTCTATACAGTGCAGACAGACATTTGAAGGGGAAACCTTGGAGCCAGGCAGGCAAATCTTAGAGTTGTGAGGCAGAGTTGGCCCTCTGACCTACAGTTTGAGACACCACCCCCTCCCTTCCTTGCGGAAACATGACTGCTCTGGTCTTTAGTCGTGGGAAAGTTGTCAGTTTGCAGCTCCCTGCAGCCACATTCAAGCCTCAGAACTGGTAGGTGGGAGATAGATAGAGATGGGGGAATGGGAAGTCTTGCCGCAGCCCTCTGCCTCTCTGGATGGGTGGAGGTGTGAGGGGGCTGTGGGAGGCATTTTGCTCTTTTAGAGCCGAGGCTACAGCTCAGGGAGAATGGGTACAGATTGGGTGGAGCAGCCCCTGTGAGTGACGGCCCTGGCAGCAGAACTTGCCAGGCAGGTGTGCCAGCCCAGGCATGCATCAGGCGGGCAGGCTGTGGCAGGGGTGCCCTTCCCTGGGAAGAGACCAGGCATGGGTGGGGGGCAAGGGGTGGGGCAGGCTGGGCTAGTGGTGGTACGTGGGGCGGGTGGGGCCTGAGCTGAACCCCTTCTAATTCCTCCTCGGGGATACAGTGGTGCCCAGGAGCGCCTGTGCATGCGTGCTGAGTCGCTTCAGTTGTGTCCGACTGTGGACTGTAGCCTGCCAGGCTCCTCTGTCCATGGGATTCTCCAGGCAAAGAATACTGGAGTGGGTTGCCATGACTTCCTCCAGGGGATCTTCCCTACCCCGGGGTCGAACTCACATCTCTTAAGTCTACCTGCACTGACAGATAGGTTCTTTCCCACTAGTGCCCTAGCCAACATTTATTGAACACTCACCTGTGTCTTGAAGCTCCATTCCTTCCCTTCTTCCTCAAGGGCATCTCTCAGAGTGGAAACGGTCATTATCCATTTTACAAAAGAGGCCACCAAGGCTCCGAGGAGAGTGTCACTTGTCTGGAGGTCTAGATTACAAAGTAACTCCAAGATTCCAAGCTCTTAATCTTTACTCAATGCCTGGGCAGAAGAACAGACAGGGCCCCTGCCTTTCTGGAGCTGGGAGTCCAGGGCAGAGACATATGATGTACCACATGAATCAGTAAATAATGAAGGTCATTTCAGACGGTACCAACTGTAGTGTGAGATTGGGGAGGAGGAGGACACAGACCGGAAGGCCTCTCTGAGGAAGTGACTGCCTGGGAAGGGCTGGGGGCAGGGTGTTCCGGGCATGCTGATCCCCAAGTCCCAAGGTCTTGAAGAGTGTGAGGAACTGGTGTGTGTGTTGAGGGGAGACAGTGGGGCTGGATTAGGAAGAACGGAGATAAAAGAGGGAGAGACTGTGCCAGGCCTTGTGGGCTTTGAAGGCCTGGTATTTTTTGAATTTGGACTTCCTCCAGGGGACCTTCCCTACCCCAGGATCGAACTCACATCTCTTGAGTCTACCTGCATTGACATAGGGGGCCACATAGGGAGCCGTGGGACCATCTGGACAGAAGAAGGCTGTGATCTTGTGGGATCTCATGCATGAAGTGGCACAAGTTGGGGGTGCTGGGCCAGGGACCGGGGGCCGGAAGCCCCCCTCTACTGTATATAGGGCCCGTGGGAGGTGAGATTGCCACTTGGGAGGTGAGAAGCAGCCACATTCCCACCCTAGGGTGTGGCTTCCCCTTTGCAGAAGGTGGTCATTTATCAAGCACATGGCCCTGACACTTGGGGGAATCTTCAGGGCTCATCCTCGATGGCTTGGTGGGGGAGGCTGGGGGCTCCAGCATTCAAATCTTTCCACACCCACCCCACCCAACAACCATCTCCGCGCCCCCCAACTCTGGCTTCCCTGGCTGCATTGCCCCAGTGCCTGATCTGTTGGAGCAGGCAAAGAGAAGTCACTCAGTTCTGCTGACTCTTTGCGACCCCATGGACTGCACCTACCAGGCTCCTCCATCCATGGGATTTTCCAGGCAAGAGTACTGGAGTGAGTTGCCATTTCCTTCTCCAGGGGATCTACCCAACCCAGGTTTCCAGCGTTGCAGGCAGACGCTTTACCGTCTGACCCACCAGAGAAGGAGCAGGGAACAGTGGTTCTATTTGGAGCCACTGGGATCCCTAAGAGGCGACAGGAGGATGCAACCTAGCCTGGGTGCCCCAAGGGGTCTCTCTCCCGGGGGGCGCCTCTCTGACCCATCTGATCCATCCGCTGATCCTCTCTCGGCTGCCCTCACCCCATCGGGGGTGCCGAGGCCATCAGAACCTGAGGCAGCCGGTGCAAAGGGCACAGTCCTAGCGAAGGTCACAGCAGCCAGGCCCAGCCCCCACTTCCCGGCTGTGGCCTCTGATCCGAGGGAGCTTCCCAGCCTGGAAGCTCCTGGGAAGTGGGGGTGGCGGGTGCGGGGCCAGCTGGGACTGGCCCATTGGAGGAGCTGAGGCCTGGGAGAGGCGTGAGAGAGACACAGACGGAGAAAGACAAAAGAAGAGACTGAGAGAGAGACACACACACACAGAGACGGGGAGAAACAGAGACGGAGAGACCCTGAGAAATCAGAAGGGAGACACACACGGAGAAAGTGAGGGAGACAGTCATTCATTCACTCACTCACTCCGCGGCTGCTTATTGGGCACGGGCTTGTGTCCAGGCAGTGCCCAGAGCAGACACAAATCTCTGCTCCGGTGGGGTTGACTGGTGGGGACACAGCCCAGAAACCTGATAATCGAGTAAATCATTTTGTCGAGAGTGATAAGGGCGAGAGATACGGGGTGGGGGAAGCGGGACAACCAGGGGGACTTACGAGCCAGATTCTTCTTATCTGGGGAGGAGAAGATTCCCACCAGCATCTTGACTGCGCCTGACCCTCCCCCACCCGCCCCAAACTGGGGATGGGAGAGGGGAAAGGGGGTGGGGCCTGCGCCCGGAAGCCGACGGCTCTATCTGGTTGGGGCAGGGGGGAGGGGAATTGAGGCTATGGCTGCTAAAGACCCTTCTTAACCCGGGTTGCGGGGGTTCCTCCGCCAACTGGACGTCCTTGGGGTGCAGCCCAGGATGTTCAATCAGAAGGTAGGTGGAAAAAGGGGAGGGATCAGTGCCCAGAGTACAGAGGGGACCCCTCTATTAGGTGTTGGGGGGACGAAGGGAAAGAAACTCAGGTTGCTGCCGCCCGGGGTGAAGAACCCTCCCCCTGCTCGTGTCTCCGGATCCTCCCACCGCGACGGATCATCCCTGGGAGGGCCGCCCGGGCCCGGAGCGGGGAGCCGAGGGCTGGCCAGTGCCAGTCGGCGCCGAGGGCGCGTTCCGTTGCCGCGGCGGGTGGTACAGGCTGGCAGACACGCGCTGGCAGCCGCGGGCTGGCAGCCTGTACCCCAAGAGGAGGAGGGGGCAACTGCTGGCGATCTCCAGCGCTCTGCCTTGGGGGCCGCCCCCTCGCCTGCCCCCAGCCTCGCCTCCCGAACGGGGGCCGCTCTCTCCGCTCCCCGCAGCGCGACTGTCGAGCGCGCACTACCTGGGCGCAGGGGTGAGTGTCCACCACTGGGTCCTTTCGCGCGCGGGGCTCGTCCCGGCCTGGGGGTGGGGGTTGCCCTGGCCACCACCTTTGTCCCCTTGGCTTGGATTTCTCGGGCCTTTCCCCAAGTCTCTTGGAAGGGGAAAACCTGAGATTTCAGGACTGGGTGCGGGGACCCGGGATGGGGGTGGAAGGCACCCGGAATCCCCCCGCCTCGTCCTCTACCAGCCACACCGCTGCAAGTTTCGCTACCTCACTCTTGTCTCCAGGCAAAAGGAGAGGTGGGAGGTACACAGGCTGTGAACCACTGCGCAGTGTCCCCAGCGCAGCGAGTGTGACCCTGGGGTGACCCTCATCTGCGTGTATTTGGTGTCCCCTTCCCTCCAGCATGGCTGAGTCCGTGACTTGCTGTGAGTCTGTATTTGCGCCTGGTTCCCTGTGTGCAGCTCAAGCCGTCTGGGAGGCATTTGTTTCTGCCCTGTCCAATTAAATCCGTTCCCCTCCCCAGGCCCTGGTTTTCTTGTCTGTTCAGTGGGACTTCCGTGACTGTGTCTCAGTTTCTGCGTGGATGTGTTTGTGTGGAGCATGAAAATCTTTGTGTCTGCTTCTCTGCGAGGTGCTTCGTCTGAGCCTCAGTTTCCTCGTCTGTAAATTGGGGTTAAGGGGAGAGCTGCCCAGGGTATGTTAGCGCGAAGTCACAGTTAGGAGGTATTATTATACTTTAATGACGTGTATGTCCCTCTTCAAGAGTCTAAGAGAGGTGAATTCCGTCTGCTGCCCTCAGGCTCTGGCCCTGCAAAATGGGTGGAGTTTTCTCTGCCTTCTCATTGGGGTTTTGCAGCGAATGAAGGGGGTAGTTCGAAGGGAAAAAACCTCTGTGCAGCGAGGCGTGTAGATTGGGGGATTCTGGGTCCCAGGAGGGGGGTGGAGGTTGTGAAATTGTGGCCTGTGAGACTAGGCATAAGATCCTGTCTGTGTGTGGGGGAATTTGTATATATCTTTCAGTGTCCGTGTGTGAATGTACTTCCTTTTTTAAAAATTTTATTTTTCTGCTTTCTTTTAAAAGAAAATATTTTTATTTATTTTTGGCTGTGCTGGGCCTTTGTTGCGTGAGCTTTTCGCTAGTTGCACCCAGTGGGGACTACTCTAGTTGCCCAGCGCGGACTTCTCCTTGCGCGGGTTCTTTTGTTGCAGAACACCGGCTCTAGGGTGCTGGGTTTTCAGTAGTTGCGGTGCGTGGGCTCAATAGCTGTGGCGCACAAGCTCAGTTGCTCTGCGGCCTGTGGTATCCTCCCGGACCAGGGATTGAACCCTTGTCTCCTGCACAGGCCGGCGGTGGATTCTTATCCACTGGACCACCAGGGAAGACCTGAACGCACTTTCATGGTTCCCTGAGAGGCTGTAACTGCGCATTTTGCTCTAGTTTGTGACTATCTGTGCACATGTCCTTGTCAATGCGTCATTGTATTTGTCCCGTTCTCTGTGTGTCTGTTTCTGTCTGTTTTTGACTAAGATGGCTCTGGATATCCGTGCCTGTGTATGAATTATTAGTGTCCCTTTCATGTGGGACTCTGTTACCCTGTCCCCTTGTGATATGATTTGTCTCCTTGTGTCGGCCTGTCTCCAAGGACACCCCCCTTCTATCCGAAATTTCCCCTGGGCCTCAGCGTGCATGTAAGGTAGGGAGTAGGGGGTTAGAACCCCTTCCCAGGTCAGGCGCCCCTTATGCCTGCCTTCGCAGGCCGCCGGGGATGGTGCGCATCAGGCCTGACATTGCTCCCACCTCTCCGCAGCCCTGGGGCGGGCGGCCCATGGAGCCGGGGCTGCTGCGGCCCGCGCCGGTGAGCGAGGTCATCGTCCAGCATTATAACTACACCGGCAAGCTCCGCGGTGCGCGCTACCAGCCTGGCGCGGGACTGCGTGCAGACGCCGTCGTATGCCTGGCGGTGTGCGCGCTCATCGTGTTGGAGAACTTAGCCGTGCTGGTCGTGCTCGGACGCCACCCGCGCTTCCATGCGCCCATGTTCCTGCTTCTGGGCAGCCTCACGCTGTCCGACCTGCTGGCCGGCGCCGCCTATGCCGCCAACATCCTGCTGTCGGGGCCGCTCACGCTGCGCCTGTCGCCCGCGCTCTGGTTCGCCCGTGAGGGAGGCGTCTTCGTGGCGCTCTCCGCGTCCGTGCTGAGCCTTCTGGCCATTGCACTCGAGCGCCTCCTCACCATGGAGCGTCGGGGACCCGCGCCCGCCGCCCGCCGGGGGCGTACGTTGGCGCTGGCGGCCGCCGCCTGGGGCTTGTCGCTGCTCCTCGGACTACTGCCAGCGCTCGGCTGGAATTGTCTGGGCCGTCTGGAGGCCTGCTCCACGGTCCTGCCGCTCTACGCCAAGGCCTACGTGCTCTTCTGCGTGCTCGCCTTTCTCGGTATTCTGGCCGCCATCTGCTCGCTCTACGTGAGGATATACTGCCAGGTGCGCGCCAAGGCGCGGCGCCTCCGGGCGCACCCCGGGACTGGCGAGGGCGCCTCCATGCGCGCGCGCCACACGCCGCGCTCCTTGGCGCTCTTGCGCACGCTCAGCGTGGTGCTCGTGGCCTTCGTGGCTTGTTGGGGCCCCCTCTTCCTGCTGCTCTTGCTGGACGTGGCGTGCCCGGCGCGCGCCTGCCCTGTGCTGCTGCAAGCGGACCCCTTCCTGGGCCTGGCCATGGCCAACTCGCTCCTGAACCCCATCATCTACACGTTCACTAACCGCGACCTGCGTCACGCGCTCCTGCGCCTCGTCTGCTGCAACCGGGGCCCCTGCTGCCGAGACCCAGGTGCCTCCCGGCGGTCGGGGAGCGCCCCTGGGGCTTCGGGCGACCTGCACCGCTGGCTGCCTCCCGGCCTGGATGGCAGCTCCAGCCGCTCCGAGCGCTCCTCGCCCCAGCGGGACGGGTTAGAGACCAGCGGTTCCACCGGCTGCCCTGGTGCACCCACGGTCGCCGGGACCCTGGTAACCCCGCCAGCTACAGACTGACGCCCTTTGACCGCCATTGCCCTCCCTAAGAGCTCTTTTGCAGACTTTCTTTTTAAATAAAGGAATTTATAGGAAAAAGCAGCCAAAGATGAAGATGGTGGAGGCAGAAAAGACATAGGAAAATATATTTTATTGACGCTAAACTCCACAGGAATGAACAAAACAGACAAAAATCCCTGCTTTTGTGGAATTGATGTTCTTGTGTCGGACTCAGAGATGATAACGGAGTGAAGAAGTGTGGAGATGATTCCGGTGACAATGCGATGGTGGTCAGGTGATGCCGTTTTGAAGAGGTGGTGACATGTGATGTGAGCTGAGGTGATTATTATCCTGGGAACTTTTATTTTTGGCATGTGGGATCTTAGTTCCCTAATCTGGAATGAACCCACAACCCCTGCAGTGAAAGCAGGGAGTCCTAACTGTGGACTGCTAGGGAATTCCCTGTCCTGGGAACTTCTGAAGGAAGAGCATTTCAGAATGGGGGAACAGCAGGTGCAAAGGTCCTAAGGCTAGAATATGCCTGTGTGTTCTCTCAAAAGCAAAGATCTTAGTGCCGTTGGAGCAAGGATGGAGAGGCAGACAAGAAACAAAGACAGGAAGATAATGGGGCAGGTGGGGCAAAGCCTTATGGACCCAGGGGAGAAACTTCTTCTGCTCTGAGTGAAGTAGTACTCCTGGAAGGTTCTAGGCAGAGGACTCTCTGTAAAGGGTGAAGCCAGGAGAGCTGGGTGATGGTAACTGCCTAGGGGAGTGATGACAAGGACTGGGACGGTATGGATTTTCCACAGACTTGGGAGGGATTGGACAGAATTATTGAGGAATTGGGTGTGGGGGAGAAAGGAGTCAAGGACAGGTGTTCACTTTTAGAGGAGAGGCCAAAGATGGAGCACCCCGAAACTTGACTCTAGGAGACTCAGCCTGTTCCTCTGTGAAACAAGATTTTTTTTTTTGAAAGTGGTATCAGATCCTTCATAAAAGAATAAAAATATAATTGAATAATAAGAGTAATAACAGTTGATTTTACCCGTGGTGGCTCAGCTGGTAAAGAATCTGCCTGCAATGAGGGAGACCTGGGCTCGATCCCTGGGTTGGGAAGATCCCCTGGAGGAGGGCATGGCAACCCACTCCAGTATTCTTGCCTGGAGAATCCCCATGGACAGAGGAACCTGTTGGGGTGCAGTCCATGGGGTTACAAAGAGTCGGACGCAACCGATTGACTAAGCACAGAACAGCACAGTTACTCCCGTAGTATTCTAGGCCTGGGACATGCCTTTTTCTCACCTTTCCTACAATCTTGTAAGGTAGGTTTTCTCACTCCCATTTGACAGATGAGGAGAATCCAGGAACTGAGTATTTTGTCCTATTTTCTGAGCCAGGATATTAGCCAAGGAGGTTAGGCACCACGGTTCCAAAAGGTCTGTTAAGCCCAGACCAATACTCCTTTGTTCAAGGGTCTGCATTTTCAGCCAGGGGTGATATTAGGGCCCCGGCTGTGCCCGTGAAAGGTTCCAGGCATCCTGACCACGGTTCCCAGCTGTCTCAGGCTCCCAGCTGTCCCCAGGCACATTCCTAACCTCGGTGTGGAGAGGCAGGCTGGAGAGGGGCAGGGTGGGTTTGGGGAAAGGGCCTGGGGCTTCGGGTTCAGATTGTGGCACACCACTTGCCGGAACACAGCGGAACTGCAGGCAGCTGAAAAGTACGTGGTGTGTAGGGGTGGGGGTGAGGGGCACTGACCAGCCAGGGGACCTGAGTTCCCTTGGGCCACGCTCACACCGTCCCTGCACGCTGTAAGCACTGAGAAAACCAACCTATTTCCTGTAACATAAACACTCAAGCCTGGGGTCACATGCCAGTGCGCTTTGAGAACTGATTCTAATTTCCTACCTGGTTCCAGTATCCCCAGGCTCCTGTAATCTTCCAGGGCAACCTGAGCCACCCCACCCCATTGCTCAGTTGTTTGATGATGGTGTGATAGCAGAAGAGTTATTTACTTGTTCACATTCTACAAAATTCAAAAAGCACCAGTTTCCACTCCTGGATATATACACTTGGGAAACTTGCAGAGCCATTCTGTGGGTAAATGAGCTGAAATGTAAATACATCTCTCTTTTTACACAACTTTAGCATTGCTCTCCACCTTGCTTTGATCGTTTAATAGTATCATCTTGGAAATTGTTGCATGTCTAGATTTTGTACTTTGTTAATTGGAACAGCTTAGGTGCCTTAAACAACCAAAGTTTATTTCTCATAGTTCTGAAGGCTGGAAGTCCAAGATCAAGGTGTCAGCATGGAAAGCTTCTGGTGAGAACTCTCTTCCTAGCTTATAGACAGCTGCCTTCCGGCTGTGTCCTCACATGGTGGAGAAAGAGATCTAAGTTTTCTGGTGTTTCTTCTGATAAAGGCACTAATGCCATCATGAGGGTCCCACCCTCATAACCTCATCTAAATCTACCTCCCCAAGCCCCCATCTCCAAATAACATCACTTATTTTTATATGTGGGCTCAGTCGCTCAATTGTGCCTGACTCTGCAACCCCATGGACTAGCCTGCCAGGCTCCTCTGTCCATGGATTTTCCCAGGAAGAATACTGGAATGGGTTGCCATTTCTTCCTTCAGGAGATTTTCCTGACCGAGAGATCAAACCCTAGTCTCCTGCATTGGTAGGCAGATTCTTTACCACTGTGCCACCTTGGAAGCCCAAATACCATCATTTGTTATGTTAGGGCTTCAATATATGATGGGGGGAGGGGGCACAGACCATAACATTTTTTTATGTCACTTTATTTTTTAATTGAAGAATAATTGCTTTATAGAGCATTTTTTTTCACATTTAAAAATATTGGGGTAAAACATTTACAAAGCTAATGGCTTCTTTTTACTGGCTGCATAGTATTTCATAGCATAGATTACACCAGGGCCCTAGAAATGCACACATGTTGAGTCCAACATTTGGCATTTAAACACAGTATTGCAATAAACATCTGTGTACATACATCCTCCTAAACGTGTGCAAGGGTACCTTGGATAAATTACTGCACATGTCACTGCTGGGTCTCAGGGCTTGTAGATGTTAATTTTGAGATATACCAGAGGTTTCCTTTGGCATGTGGAAAAGGGTGTGGGTTTGCTCACAGCCTCAGCCACTCCCCATACAGTATTTGGCAGTTATGCTATGGCACCACCTCTGGAGCCACTCAGAACCACAGTTTCACCACTGCCACTGGCATGGGAGGAGAAGCAAGGAACCCCACCCCAGCCTTCTTCTGCGTGGGATTAATCCCAAACTCAGAGCAGGGAGGCAGAATCTTCCAAATTCACCCCGGGGCCGGGAGGTGGGGGGGAGG
>SJYQ01008500.1:0-73230 GCA_006410935.1 Redunca redunca
CTTCAACATCAGTCCTTCCAATGAACACTCAGGACTAATCTCCTTTAGGATGGACTGGTTGGATCTCCTTGCAGTCCAAGGGACTCTCAAGAGTCTTCTCTAAAACCACAATTCAAAAGCATCAGTTCTTCGGCTCTCAGCTTTCTTTATAATCCAACTCTCACATCCATACATGACTACTGGAAAAACCATAGCTTTGACTAGACGGACCTTTGTTGGCAAAGTAATGTCTCTGCTTTTTAATATTCTGTTTAGGTTGGTCATAACTTTCCTTCCAAAGAGTAAGTGTCTTTTAATTTCATGGCTGCAGTCACCATCTGCAGTGATTTTGGACCCCCCTCCCCCAAATAAAGTCAGCCACTGTTTCCACTGTTTCCCCATCTATTTGCCATGAAGTGATGGGACCAAATGCCACGACCTTAGTTTTCTGAATGTTGAAGCAACTTTTTCACTCTCCTCTTTCACTTTCATCAAGAGGCTCTTTAGTTCTTCTTCACTTTCTGCCATAAGGGTGGTGTCATCTGCATATCTGAGGTTCTTGATATTTCTCCCGGCAATCTTGATTCCAGCCTGTGCTTTTTCCAGCCCAGCGTTTCTCATGATGTACTCTGCATATAAGTTAAATAAGTAGGGTGGCAATATACAGGCTTGGCATACTCCTTTTCCTATTTGGAACCAGTCTGTTGTTCCATGTCCAGTTCTAACTGTTGCTTCCTGACCTGCATACAGACTTCTCAAAAGGCAGGTCAGGTGGTCTGTTATTTCCATCTCTTTCAGATAATTTTCCACAGTTTATTATGATCCACACAGTCCAAGTCTTTGGCATAGTTAATAAAGCAGAAGTAGATATTTTTCTGGAACTCTCTTACTTTTTTGATGATCCAGTGGACGTTGGCAATTTGATCTCTGGTTCTTCTGCCTTTTCTAAAACCAGCTTGAACGTTAAAATAACAGTTACCATTTGAAGATACCAAGTAGACTAGCAAGTCAGTCCCTTCTGAAATTTTGGCTTGATAGTTTAATTTTCACATTTAAAATTTGTTTCAGTCTTGGGAGACCTGGAGCAATCCTTGTCAAGATCTAGCTGAAGAAATTGCCAGATGAGAAACAGTGACAAGGTAAAGTCTTGTTTCTGTTTTTTGCTTCCTTTCCACTCTCCTTCAGTTCAGTTCAGTTCAGTTCAGTTGCTCAGTCGTGTCTGACTCTTTGCAGTCCCATGGACTGCAGCATGCCGTGGAGCTTGCTCAAACTCAAATGTCCACTGAGTCGGTGCTGCCATCCAGCCATCTCATCCTCTGGGCTGCCTTACCTGGGCTCTAATCCTGCACCATGGCTTCCCTGGTGGCACAGCAGTAAAGAATACACCTGCAGTGCAGGAGACGCGGGTTTGATCCCTGGGTCGGGAAGATCCCCTGGAAAAGGAAATGGCAACTTGCTCCAATATTCTTGCCTGGAGAATTACATGGACAGAGGAGCCTGGTGAGCTACAGTCCATGGGGTTGCAAACAGTCAGACACGACTGAGTGATTAAACAACAGCAACAATCCTGCACCACATTCATGTCAAAAAGCTCTGTCCTCTAAAGGAGAGGGAAAAAATGGCTTCTCCCTTTTCCCATACCCACATAACCTCTGTGTTACTCCACCTCACGTATATTCTGTGAAATCTGTGAAAAGAATGGTTTCTGGCTTGCATCACTGAAACCAAACTACTTACTATGGACATACCCAGTGCACAAACCACACAGGGAACTGTACTCAATATCTTGTAATAACCTGTAATGGAAAAAAAGCTGAAAATGAATATACGTGTCACTTTGCTGTACACTTGAAACTAGCACAGCATTGTAAGTCAACTTTACTGCAATAAAAATTGTAAAAGGGAGTCCTACCTGTGCTTATCCATGCTGGATGATAATGGTCAACAAATGTGAAATATTTTAAAATTTGGAATAAATAAACAGAAGTCTCAGAAATCTTCAACAGATCTTGAAACATCTAAGGAAAATCATGGAAAATGCTTTTCTTGCCTAGATGGATTGATGGAGTGTGTGTGTATGTAGTTGGGGGAGATGAAGCTTACTACCCAAGACCTCACTGAGAAACTCAAGGAAAAAAGTCTAAGTGGACACGTCAAGTACCTTTAAAATTCTGGAAAATGGCCCCCAAGACTATCCTCTGGTCTCCACCCTACCCTACACTTGACTAGAGCATAAATCAGGTCATTTAGGCTTCTCTCCTTCTCTGCTCCCCAAATCCCCTAGATCCTCCCTGTTCTGACCCTTTAGGAGCCTCTCAGTTAACTATCCCCTGAGACTCCAGGATCCCATACATCAGGTTGCCTCAATATGAATAAGTTTGAGACTTCAAGGCATTATCTCTAAAATCTCAAAACATTTTGGAAGAACCACTCTGGAAATAATGGACTCAGTACCTGGAAGATTTGATCTCCATAGTTGGAAACTAGAAATAGTCAACATGAAGTAGCTCCATCCTCAGGCTAAGCCTAGGATAGAGGATAGAGCATCCGCTTTATCAAATAATTTGAGTCTAACAAGTTGCAATGATTCTGAGACTTGAGTAAGTGTAACTGGGAGCAACTTGGCCTTTACATGTGAAGTAATGTTTGTTTTTACAGATTTAATTCCACAGGAACTTAGATATAATAACATATTAGTACTTTATAATTATAGAATATTAGAGGCAGAATTGGTTTGCCCTGCTGGGACTTAAGCATTTGAATCTTAAACATATCATTCATTTAGTTACTGGTGATGGTGGCTTGAATGAAATTTTTCTTTTTTTTTTTTTTTGAATGAAATTTATACACAGAACTTTACAGATTCAGTAGCTGACTTTTCCCTTCCTGTCTCTTAAGGGACTTCTGTTCTCTGAAATAAAGCTAAAATTCTTCTAAAACCTGAGAATGTCACCATAGGAATATGAACAACCTCAAATTGAAAAGGAACAAACAATCGCACATTAGGTGTTTTATAACATGTTAAGAAATGAGTGATTGTGAATGATTATAGGCCAAAATAAGCTGGCAATGTATTCATAGTGAGATGTATAACAACAAGTGAAAGAAAATTGTGAACTTCATCCTATCATCTCTTTTAAATATATAATATTATTTATTCTCACCTACGCTGGGTTTTTGTTGCTGCACTCAGGCTTTCTCTAGTTGTGAAGAGCTGGGCTACTCGTTGTTGCAGTTCATGGGCTTCTCATCACGGTTGTTCCTCTTGTTGCGGAGCATGGGATCTAGGACACCTGGGCTTCAGTAGTTGTGGCACACAAGCTTAGTTGCCCTGTGGGGTATGGGTCATGTGGAATGTTCCTGGATCACAGGCTGGACCTGTGTCCCCTGCACTGGCAGGCGGATTCTTTACCACTGTACAACCAGGCAAGTCCTTATCATCTTACCATTTGTATTAATGGTATTATTGTTTCAGAATCATTTTCTTTTTATAGTTAGGTAAAAACTATTAGCAATAATATTTATTTTGTTAAAAATCAAGATTTTGTTTCAGCATAAAAGAAATGGAAATAATTATATAATTTAAGAAATAACACTATAGTGTTAGAACTGAATTTGAAAGATCAATATAAACACATGCCTTAAAAGGAAGTAAAATGTATCTTTTCTAGGATAATCCACTAAACTTGATTTCTAAAACTGGCATCCCAGATGGACTGCACTACTATATACATTTAATATGCATGTTATAGTTTATAATACCATCTTTCCACCAAAACAAACCAGGGCATCTTGGAAAAATAACCAATTCCATGCCTGGACCTAGAAAGGTGTAAGAGGCAGAAGACAGGGAAACTTCCCAAGATAAACCTGCCTAGGTGCTTTAAAATTTTTTTGTTTTTTGTTTTTTGTTTTTCATTTTGATAGAATTTCTGTCTTACAGAGAAGTTGCAAGATTATTACAAAGAATTCCTGAATGCTCTTCATCCCAGCTTTCCAAATGTTAATATTTTACTGCATTTGCTTCACTTTTCTCTCTCAATATCCATTCTGAAATATTTGAAAATAAATTTGAGGCATGATACCTATTACTATTAAATACCTTTGTACATTCTTTTGTATAATCACACAATAATGAAAACCAGGAAATTAACACTGATACAATTTTGTTATCTAATATACAGATCTTTTTCTGATGTGGCAAGTTATTCTGATAATGTCTTTTATAACAAATGAAAATCTTGGATCATGCATTGCATACAATTAATATGTCATTTATGTCTCCATTAATCTGAAACGATCCCTCAGATCTCCTGTGTTTTAGGACGTAAACATTTTTGAACTGTGCGGGCCAGTTATTTTGTGGAATGTCCCTCAGCATGGGTTTGTCTGACTGTCTAACCATGGATTACTTGTCTTTGTGAGGAATATCACTCAAGTGTTGTTATCTTCTCTGTGCCTCATACCAGGAAGTCCATGATGTTGCTTTATCCCTTTACTGATGATGTTGACTTTGGCCAGTTGTTTAAAGTGGTGTGGTAAAAGTTATTTTCTGTATGTTTCTTCTTTATATTTCAGTTTGCTTTGTTGGGGGTTATAAAGGAGACAACTAAGTCATGTTTTTTAGTCAGTAAAAGTAAAAAAAAAAAATCAGAAAATTTTCTAGCAGAGATTATATTTGATAAATTAGTATATAAACTGGGAAAGCACTTAAATAAATGTAAAGGATTAAAAAATTAAAAAAAATTTTTAAAGAAACTAAAACAAACAAACAAAAATAAATAAATGTAAAGGATTGTTATTAGTTTTAATAATTACTCTTTTAACATTTCCCAAGAAAAAGTCATTTAATGTGTGAAAGAGTAAGCCACTCAGCTTTTTCACCTGGATTTTGTCAAGTAAAACAATCATGTGAAAGTAGCATCAGTCCAAAGTCAAATTAGAACTCCTGATGAAGGATAATTTCTATTTTTCTCAAAGTCTTATGTTTCATGACTCATTCACTTATACCTTGGACAAATTCCCTAGAGTCTCTGAGTTTTAATTTCTTCTTCTATAAAGCAGAGAGAGAGGAGGGGAAGAGAGAGAGAGAGAGAAAAGGGAGGGAGGGGGAGAAAAAGGGAGAGGCCCTCAGGTTCCAGAATAGTTCGGAAGAACAGATAAAAAGTACAAGGCACTGAGTGTGATGCATAATATTTGATGTGTCACTGTGAAAAAGAAGACAAATTACTGTGGAAGTGGTTCCTATTCTTAGGTTCTCTGGGTCCCTATAAGATAGGTAGGATAAGCAGTTGTTACTGTCTCCATTTTAGAAGAGGTAACTGTCTCTAAGATGACCTAAATCAAGCTAGACATGGGGCTCATGCCTGCTTTGGGGTTACCATTTTATTCTTGTTTCTTTTACATTATGGCCATGAACTTTTGTGTTTAAGGAATTCATTTCACATTTGATGTGTATATGGTTTTGTTTACATTTTTTCATAGATTTCACTCAGATAAAAAGTGATCATCCAGGGAATTCTCTGGTGGTCCAGTGGTTAGAACTTGGCGCTTTTACTGTCATTGCCCAGTTTCAATTTCTGGTTAGGGAACTAAGATCTGCAAGCCATGAGGCATGGGCAAAGAAAAAGAGGAAGTGATCTTGCAAAAGATAATAATAGCCTCTACTTCTCTATTTAATATAAATTAAACCATTTTGTTCACTTATCTGCTTTATTGACTAAGTCAAAGCCTTTGACTGTGTGGATCACAATAAACTGTGGAAAATTCTGAAAGAGATACGAATACCAGACCACCTGACCTGCCTCTTGAGAAACCTGTATACAGGTCAGGAAGCAACAGTTAGAGCTGGACATGGAACAACAGACTGGTTACAAATAGGGAAAGGAGTATGTCAAGGCTATATATTGTCACCCTACTCATTTAACTCACATGCAAAGTACATCATGAGAAACGCTGGGGTGGAAGAAGCACAAGCTGCAATCAAGATTGCCAGGAGAAATCTCAATAACCTCAGATATGCAGATGACACCACCCTTATGGCAGAAAGTGAAGAGGAACTAAAAAGCCTCTTGATGAGAGTGAAAGAGGAGAGTGAAAAAGTTGTCTTAAAGCTCAACATCAGAAAACTAAGATCATGGCATCTGGTCCCATCACTTCATGGGAAATAGATGGGGAAACAGTGGAAACAGTGGCTGACTTTATTTTTGGAGGGTCCAAAATCACTGCAGATTGGTGACTGCAGCCATGAAATTAAAAGACACTCACTAGTTGGAAGGAAAGTTATGACCAACCTAGACAGCATATTCAAAAGCAGGGACATTACTTTGTCAACAAATGTCCATCCAGTCAAGTCTATGGTTTTTCCAGTAGTCATGTATGGATGTGAGAGTTGGACTAAGAAGAAAGCTGAGGGCTGAAGAATTGATGCTTTTGAACTGTGGTACTGGAGAAGACGCTTGCAAGTCCCTTGGACTGCAAGGAGATCCAACTAGTCCATCCTAAAGGAGATCAGTCCTGGGTGTTCATTGGAAGGACTGATGTTGAAGCTGAAACTCCAATACTTTGGCCACCTGATGCAAAGAGCTGACTCATTTGAAAAGACCCTGATGCTGGGAAAGAATGAAGGCAGGAGAAGAAGGGGATGACAAAGGATGAGACGGTTGGGTGGCATCACCGACACAATGGACATGGGTTTGGGTGAATTGCGGGAGTTGGTTATGGACAGGGAAGCCTGGCACGCTGTGGTTCATGGGGTCACCAAGATTCAGACACGACTGAGCAACTGAACTGAACTGTTCGCTTATCATCTGCATTGAAAAGAAAGTTCTCAATACCATGAGAGGTGACCTGAATATGACTGCAAAACAAAGTCATATATCAGTATTGCAGGTAACAGCAGTAAATAATCCTCTAATCTGAATTCAGGGGCATTCTCACCAATTATGCTGGCAGAAAGTACAGCAACATTTCTGTTACCCAGAGCAATCTCCACTTGACTAGTAACCATGAAGATATGTGATTCATTCTGCTGAAAATATATTAACTTGAAATCTCACCCAGGAGAGACCAGTAAGTATGTTTCTGTGGCATTCCATTTCCTAATTACAACTTCACTTTTATCAAACTCTTTCTCATATCTAGATCTTTAACTTATAAATACAGTTGCCAAAACGTGAAGAAAAATATATTAGTTTTCTTTGGTTGGCCATTTTCTTTGGCTTGGTGTTACATAATCCAGAAGTGAAAGAGAATTAGAACATTGATAAATAGTTAAACTTCAATTGTTTAACAATTTGAAAAAGGCCCAATTAGTACGAAAAAATTCTCATAGGAGGCTCTCAAGTCAGTGTCTATTCCTGGAACTTTCCCTACCTCAGGGAACCCAGGAGCAGGATAGCAAACCCACCCAATCATACCACTTCATTCCCATCCCCCATGTCACACTCCCCCCCCCTTACCCCCTTCCCCCACCTCTCTCTCTCTCCCTTTGGCTCTGCTTTCTGTTTCCTGACTCATTCCTCTTTTTGTGAAAACAATCTAGCAGCGACTTTAAAAGGAAGGTTAGATGCTGACAACCTTAAAACAATTTCTGAGAGAAAACTTGTATGTAAAAAAGTATATGTAAATGTACATGTAAATGTTTTCCTTCTTATATGTAAATGCAGATGGTTTTTGCTTCTTTAGCAACATAAGACTGTTATTAGTAGGATTCCTGATTAATTTATACTGACTTGCTTTTCATCACCAAGGCTAGCCTGTGATCAAAGTGTAAAATGGGTGAAGTTTTGTTTCATTTCCTGCCTTTCAAGAAGATGTTTTCTGTTGACTCTGATAATTATTCACAGGTATTATTCAGGTATTCAGATTGTGTAGATTTTTTTAGTCAATGGCAAAAGCACTTAGACAAATTCATTCCAGGTCCAGGAAGCCTAGAGAGCTTTAAATAAGGTGAACACGATGAATCCAAAGAGACCATCCTGAGACACATTATAATTAAATTGTCAAAGTTTAGAGACAAGGAGAGAATCTTAAAAGCATCAAGAGAAAGACAACCTGTATGTATAAGGGAAAGAAAGAAAGTGAAGTCGCTCAGTTGTGTCTAACTCTTTGCGACCCCATGGACTGTAGCCTACCAGGCTCCTCTGTCCATGGGATTTTCCAGGCAATAGTACTGGAGTGGATTGCCATTTCCTTCTCCAAGGGATCTTCCCGATCCAGGGATAGAACCCAGGTCTCCCGCATTGTAGACAGATGCTTTACCATCTGAGCCACCAGGGAAGTATAAGGGAATCTCCATATAACTATCAGCTGACTTTTTAGCAGAAAATTTTCAGGCCAGAAGAGAGTGGCAAAATATATTCAGAGTTTCTGAAATAAAAGAAACTGCCAACAAAAAATACTATATTCAGCAAAACTGTTTTTCAAAAATGAATAAGAGGTAGACTTTTCCAGATTAATAAAATCTGAGGAAGTTCACCACCATTAAACCCACCTTACAAGAAATACTAAAAGGAGTTCTTCAATTTGAAATAAAAACATGTTAAACAGCAACAATATGGTAGCATAAGAAAGAGTGCAAAACTTGTTGATAAAGATAAATATATGGATAAATACAGAATATTATTGTAATAATGGTAGATATTAAGAATAACTATAACTTTAAAGATGTTAATGGGCACACAGTACAAATAGATATAAATTGTGGCATTAATAACCAAGTGCATGTGGTACAGGAAATTGTTCTGGTGGATCAGATAGTAAAGTGTCTGCCTGCAACGTGGGAGACCTGGGTTCAATCCCTAGGTTGGGAAGATCCCTCAGAGAAGAAAATGGCAACCCACTCCAGTACTCTTGCCTCCTGGAAAATCCCATGGATGGAGGAGCCTGGTAGGCTACAGTCCATGGGATTGCAAAAAGCTGGAGACGACTGAGTGAAATCACTTTCACTTTCACTGTGGTACGGAGATAAGTAAATGTGTAGAGTTTTTACATGTGATTGAAAGTAAGTTCTCATCAACTTAAACTTTATAAGACTACGGTAAGCTCTATGTGAAGAAAGCTGAGTGCCGAAGAATTGATGCTTCTGAACTGTGTTGTAGGAGAAGACTCTTGAGAGTCCCTTGGACTGCCAGGAGGTCCAACCAGTCCATCCTAAAGGAGGTCCAACCAGTCCATCCTAAAGGAGATCAGTCTTGGGTGTTCATTGGAAGGACTGATGCTGAAGCTGAAACTCCAGTACTTTGGCCACCTCATGTGAAGAGTTGACTCATTGGAAAAGACTCTGATGCTGGGAGGGATTGGGGACAGGAGGAGAAGGGGATGACAGAGGATGAGATGGCTGGATGGCATCACGGACTCGATGGACATGAGTCTGAGTGAACTCCGGGAGATGGTGATGAACAGGGAGGCCTGGCGTGCTGCGATTCATGGGGTCACAAAAAGTCGGACATGACTGAGCGACTGAACTGAACTGAATCAAAAGACACAGAATGGATGAATGGATATAAGAATAAGATATAACAAAGTTGATAAACTATCAACAAGGAACTCACTTTAGGTCTAAAGACACACGTAGACTGAAAGTAAAGATATGGAAAAAGATATTCCATGCAAATTATAACCAGAAAACAGCATGAGTGGCTATACTTTTGTCAGACAAGATGGGCATTGAGTCAAAAACTATCCCCCCAAAAAAACCCTGTAACCCTGTGACCTTATCATGTGGCCCTGTAACAGACAAAGAAAGATGTTATATAATGATAAAAGATCAGTTCAACAGGAAGATACAATCTTCTTTCAATATCAGAGCCCTCAGTATATGAAGCAAACATTGACAGAACTAGAGAAGAAACAGACAGCAATACTCTAATATTATAGTATATAGACATTCAATACCTCACTTTTAATAATGGCTAGAGTAGCCAGACAGAAAAATCAACAAAGAAACAGTGGACTTTAAGAATACTATAGACCAAATAGACCTCACAGATGGATATAGAACATCCCACCCACAGCAGCAGCATATACATTCTTCTCAAGTGTTCACAGAACATTTTCAAGGATAGACCACATACTGATCACAAAACAAGCAGACAACTTATCTGATTCCACAGGTTCGAAGCTGGAAAGGAATTTTGCTTCAGGATGAATCATACCTCAAGTCTCACCCATACTTGATTTAGATATTTAGATGAGATTTGGGATTTAGAGTTGATGTTCAGAGTCAAGACTTTGGCACTGTTGGAACTGGGGGGGTGAATGTATTTTGTATGTGAAAGGACATGAACTGGGCGAAGCAGAATATTATGGGCTGGATCGCGTGCCCCCAAAATTCATAAGTTGAAGCTCTAACCCTTAGTGCTTCAGAATGTATATGTGGAGATCAGACTTCTAAAGATTAAGTTAAAATGAGGCATCACGCTATGCCCTAATCCAATCTGACTGGTATCTCTATAAGAAGAGAAAATTTAGACTCACAGACACCAGATATGCGCATGCACAGAGGAAAGATCATGTGGAGACATAGCAAAAGGCAGTCATCTGCAAGCCTAGGAGAGAAGTTTCAGAAAAAACCAAACCTGCTGACATCTCAGTCTTTGAGTGCTAGTCTCTAGAACTATGAGAAGATTCATCTCCATTGTTTAAGCCACGCAGTCCATGGTGTTTTGTTATGGTAGCCCTAGTGGACTAATACAGGAGTCTACTGTGGACCTCTATCTCACCATGTGACCTTATCAGGACCCTCCTGCTCTCCAGGCTGCGGCTTCCACATCTGAAAATGACAGTTTGGATTCAGCGGAATATGAAGCCATCACCTTCCCTGGTGGCTCAGACAGTAAAGACTCTGCCTGCAATGCAAGAGACCCAAGTGCGATCCCTGGGTCAGGAAGATCCCCTGGAGAAGGGAATGGCAACCCACTCCAGTATTCATGCCTGGAGAATTCCATGGACAGAGGTACCGCCCATGGGGTCACAAAGAGCTGGATATGACTAACACTTTCACTTTCAGAATTATCATTGATTTTGATCTGATAAATGTTACTGTGAGAGGATAATCACTAAACAGGTGTGCTCCTGTTTTTAATTTGACTTCCCATCGTTTCTTATCTCTAAAAGCAGAGAGGTTATAATTAGGTGCATGTGTCTAAAATCCCTCAGCCTTTGTTCTTATTTGCCAGGCCTGCTATAACAGTATCACAAAGTTGATAGATAGCTTAAACAACAGAAATTTGTTGTCTCGTTGCTCTGGAGGCTGCACGTCTGAGGTGTTAGCAGGGTTGGCTCCTTCTGAGGGCTGTAAGAAAGAATCTGTTACCGCCTCTCCACTAGCTTCTGGAGTTTTGCTGACAGTTTTTGGCATTCCTTGGTGTATAGAAGCATCACCCTGATCTCCGTTTCTGCCTTCAGCTTCAGGTGGCATTCTTCTGTATGCGTGTCTGTACCAAATGCCCTCAGCACCAATCATTGGATTAAGTTGTGTATTAGTCGCTCAATTGTGTCTGACCCTTTGCAACCTATGGACTGTAGACCACCAGGCTCCTCTGTCCATGGGATTTTCCAGGCAAGAATATTGGAGTGGGTTGCCATTTCCTCTTCCAGGGGATCTTCCCAACCCAGGGATCAAACCCACGTCTCCTGTGTCTCCTGCATTGCAGGCATATTCTTTACCCGCTGAGCCATCGAGGGTCTACTCTAATGACCTCATTTAACTTAATTACCTCTGTAGTGACCCTGTCTCCAAATGAGGTCACATTCTGAGGTACTAGGTATTAGGACTCCCCCATAAGAATTTGGGAGTGAACACAATCCAACCCATAAAAAACAGCATCCCTAATGGTTCACCTCCCATCTACCAAAGAAATGATTGCAGAGAATCTTCCAGGTCAGCTTCCTGCCACGGTTCATCTCACATCCACATGTCCATCCTGGGTTCTCTTGCCTGCTGCTTTGTGTCTATTACCTGATTCTTTCTTTCTTTCTGAAAGCTCCAGAGTCAGCAACAACTCAATCCGTTTGATAATCATCCTCACCTTCCACTGGAGGTTATGACAGAGCAGGTGCATATTTTCCCCAGCCTCCCCTAGATCCATATTCTTCAGCCCATGGACATGCCCATTTTCAAAAACCCATGCAGGCCAAAACTCCCCACCTGAGTCAAAACTCTAGATCCCACCATCCCAACCCTACGCTCATCTGAGAGGAGGGTGTGAACCAGAAAATTCACAGATCCTGAGAAGGTAGATTTAAAAATGACCTCTAAACAATAGGCAGATACAGGCCAAGGAGAAACACCTCAGTTTGTAAAAACATTTATTTGGCCATGCCCTATCTCCTTCCTATTGTTGCACCACTAAGTCCTGTCTGACTCTTTGCAACCCCATGGACTACAGCATGTCCACCTTCCTTGTCCTTCACTATCTCCCTGAGTTTGCTCAGATACATGTCCATTGAGTTGGTGATGCTATCTAACCATCTCGTTCTCTGTCGCCATCTTTTCTCTTTGCCTTCAATCTTTCGCAGCATCAGGGTCTTTTCCAATGAGTCATCTCTTTGCATCAGATGGCCAAAGTATTGGAGCTACAGCTTCAGCATCAGTCCTTCCAATGAATATTCAGGGTTGATTACCTTTAGGATAGGCTGGTTTGATCTCCTTGATGTCCAAGAGACTCTCAAGAGTATTTCCCAGCACCACAGTTTGAAAGCATCAATTCTTCAGCGCTCAGCCTTCTTTATGGTCCAGTTCTCACATCCATATATGACTATTGGAAAAACCATAGCTCTGACTAGACAGACCTTTGTCGGCAAAGTGATATCTCTGCTTTTTAATACACTATCTAGATTTGTCACAGCTTTTCTTCCAAAGAGCAAGTGTCTTTTAATTTCATGGCTGCAATCAACATCCACAGTGATTTTGGAGCCTAAGAAAATAAAATCTGTCACTGCTTCCACTTTTTCACCATCTATTTGCCATGAAGTGATGGAATAAGATGCCATGATCTCAATTTTTTTGAATGTTAGGTTTTAAGCCAGTTTTTTCAGTCTCCTCTTTCATCTTCATCAAGAGACTCTTTGTTTCTCTTCACTTTCTGCTGTTAGAGTGGTATCATCTGCATATCTGAGGTTGTTGATAATTCTCCCAGCAATCTTGATTCCCGCTTATGCTTCATCCAGCCTGGCATTTCACATGATGTACTCTGTATATAAGTTAAATAAGCAGGGTGACAATATACATCCTTGATGTACTTCTTTCCCAATTTTGAACCAGGCCATTGTTCCATGTACAGTTCTAACTGCTTCTTGACCTGCATACAGGTTTCTCAGGAGACAAGTAAGATGGTCTGGTATTCCCATCTCTTTAAGAATTTTCTAGTTTGTTGTGATCCGTGCTGTCAAAGGCTTTAGTGTAGTCAATGAAGCATAAGTAGATGTTTTTCTGGAACTCCCTTGCTTTCTCTGTGACCCAAGGGATGTTGGCAATTTGATCTCTGGCTCCTCTGCCTTTTCTAAATCCAGCTTGAACATCTGGAAGTTCTTGTTTCACATACTGCTGAAGCCTTGTTTGAAGAATTTTGAGCATAACCTTACTAGCATGCGAAATGAACACAATAGTATGGTGATTTGTACATTCTTTGGCATTGCCATCTTTGGAGAATTGAATGAAAACTGATCTTTTCCAGTCTTGTGGCCACTGCTGAGTTTTCCAAATTTGCTGCTATATTGAATGCAGCACTTAAACAGCATCATCTTTCAGGATTTGAAATAGCTCAGCTGGAATTCCATCACCTCCACTGGCTTTGTTTGTAGTAATGCTTCCTAATGCCCATTTGACTTCACATTCCAGGATATCTGGCTCTAGGTTGAGTGACCACACCATCATGCTTATCCAGGTCATTAAGACCTTTTTTGTATAGTTCTTCTGTATATTCTTGCCACCTCTTTTAATCTCTTTTGCTTCATTAGGTCCTTGCCACTTCTGTCCTTTATTGTGCCCATCCATGAATGAAATGCTCCCTTGATATCTCCAATTTTCTTGAAAAGATCTCTAGCCTTTCCCATTCTATTTTTCCCTCCACTTCTTTGCACTGTTCATTTAAAAAGGCCTTCTTACCTCTCCTTGCTGTTCTCCGGAACTCTGCATTCAGTTGGGTATATGTTTCCTTTTATCCCTTGAATTTTGCTTCTCTTCTTTTCTCAGCTATATGTAAAGCCTCCTCAAACAACCATTTTTCCTACTTGCATTTATATTTTTCTTCTGGATGGTTTTGGTCACTGCCTTCTGTACAGGGTTATGAACTTCTGTCCATAGTTCTTCAGGCACTCTATCAGATCTAATCCCTTGAATCTATTCATCACTTCAACTGTATAAGCATAAGAGATTTGATTTAGGTCATACCTGGATGGCCTAGTGGTTTTCCCTACTTTTTTCAGTGTAAGCCTAAATTTTGTAATAAGGAGGTCATGATTTGAGCTACAGTCATTTCCAGTCTTTTTTTGTAGTTTGGTGATCTCCATGTGTAGAGTTGTTTCTTGTGTTGTTGAAAGAGGATGTTTGCTATGACCAGTGTGTTCTCTTGGCAAAACTCAGTTAGCCTTTGCCCTGCTTCATTTTGTACTCCAAGGCCAAACTTGCCTGTTACTCCAGGTATCACTCGACTTCTTACTTTTGCTTTGCTTTCCAGTTCCCTATGATGAAAAGGACACCTTTATTTGGTGTTAGTTCTAGAAGGTCTTGTAGGTCTTCATAGAACCATTCAACTTCACCTTCTTTGGAATCAGTGCTTAGGGCATAGACTTGAATTACTATGATGTTGAATGGCTTTGTCTTGGAAATGAACTGAGTTCATTCTATTGGTTTTGAGATTGCACCCAAGTACTGCATTTCAGACATTTTTTGTTGACTATGAGGGCTGCTTCATTTATTCTAAGGGATTCTTGCCCACGGTGGTAGATATAATGTTCATCTGAATTAAATTCACCCATCCTGGTCCATTGTAGTTCACTGATTCCTAAAGATGTTAATGTTCACTCTTGTCATCTCCTGCTTGACCATGTCCTATTTACCTTGATTCACCTACCTAACATTCCATGTTTCTATGCAATATTGTTTTTTACAGCATCCGACTTTACTTTCACCACCAGGCACAACCACAGCTGAGCATCATTTCTGCTTTGGCCCAGTCACTTCATTCTTTCTGGAGCACTTCATAATTGTCCTTCATTCTTCCCCAGTAGCATACTGGGCACCTTCTGACCTGGGGAGCTCATCTTCCAGTATCATATCTTTTTGCTTTATCATATTGTTCATGGGGTTCTCGCCCCAAAAATACTGGAGTGGGTTGCCATTCCCTCTTCCAGTGAACCACGTTTTGTCAGAACTCTCCCCTATGACCTTGGATTAATATGATGTTGAACTCTCCACTATGATCTTGGGTGACCTGAATGACATGGCTCAGAACTTTCCTGAGTTATGCAAGACCCTTTGCCATGACAAGGCAGTGATCCATGAAGGGCATCTCCTTCCTGACAAGCTGTTTTTTTTTAATTGGAGGACAATTGCTTTATACAATGCTGTGTTGGTTTCTGCTGTACATCACCATGAATCAGATATGAGTATACATATATCCCCTACCTCTTGAGCCTCCCTCTCACCCCACCGCCACTCCACCTCTCTAGGTTATCACAGAGCACTGAGCTGAGTTCCCTGTTATACAGCAGCTTCCTACTAGGTATCTATTTTACACATGGGCTGCCGTCTATGGGGTCGCACAGAGTCAGACATGACTGAAGCAACTTAGCAGCAGCATTGTATATATATATATATATCAATGCTACCCTCCCAATTTGTCCCACCCTTTCCTTCCCCCACTGTGTCCATAAGTCCATTCTCTGCATCTAGCAAGCTGCTTTTCATGTTCTCAGAGGCTTGGATGTGGAGAGTTCTGCAAGTCAACAGCAGCCTCCTTATTTCATAAACAAAAAGAAATGTTACTCAGGACCAGGTAAGACTAAGTCATATTCTCTCAGGCTTTTGGAAGCTCTGATTTAAGAATTCATTCACTCCACTGGGAAAGCACAGTTTTCATTTTTCACTTAAGGATGTTGGGGCACTGAAAGAGGGGAATTCAGTAACATATGTAAAAAAAAGATGATTCCTTCAAAGAAAACTGATCCCTACATAAATGTTCCTTGATACTCAGTATGCCAAGGCACAATTAGAAATGACATTTTCCAGAGCCAACATTGAGGTTGCCAGAGTAAGAGCAGTTTTTTTTTAATGCTACCTAGAGTAAAAAAAAAAGTATTAGAAACATGTACAGTTTGTTATGTTCTAAACACTAGCGTAGAGATGTTTTTCTTTTTCTACAAAGGAGAATTTAATGGAAAATAAAACTTCCTATCCTAGACCACTATTCCCCACAAAGTTTCTCATTTCAAGAACTGCAAACGTATTGAAGGGTGGGGTGGGATGCTGCACTGTAAGGCATGTCAGCGAGGGAGCAGCAGGGCTCCTTGAGTTTGGCCTGAGGTGCTGGAGAAAACCTCACCTCCCTGCCAGGGTTGTTGCAGGCCCATGCAGTCAGCAGCTATCTCCTTTTCCCCTGGTCCTTACATCTGTTATATGTTATCTCTGTTTCATGCTGGGTCAAGCTGGTCTCACAGTTTAATGCCTGTCAACTCTGAAATTGCTAAAGAGAATTCTCTTGCACAAAAGTATGTAAACTTGCTAAAAATATCAAAGGGGAAATGAACAAGATGAGTTTGCATTGCACAACTCCTCTCTCCTCATCTCATTTTTTTTTTTTTTTAATCTCTATTAGGTATTTCTTTCTTCAGTGTTCCTTCTGTAGCTGTTTTAGCCGCCAAAACCTTGACCCATGGACTTTCTGCTTCCTGGCCCAGGTATACTGGCCACTCTTTCTGTTTCTCCCAAATCCCTTCTCACCATTGTCCCACCTCCCTTCTATTTATATTTGGTAGAAGAATTCAGCTCTGTCTTTACTCCTACACCCAAAGTTGCATAGTCCAAACTGTCATGAGATTCAGGAAAAGTCCTCTGTTACATAAAGGGTAGAAACACCCTGTGTTATTTACTCCCTAGCCCCTGGTAGGCCCTCAAGAGACTAGGGTTAGTAGGCTTCTAAGGCATCACCTTCCCAGGGTCACCACTGAAGGCCCAGAGGCTACAGATGCCCTTTCATTCAAAGGAGCTGGGAACATCTTCCAGCTCTCTGAATCTCTAATAGTTGTTCAGCTCACAGCTCCCTGATGGTTTTCCTTTCCTCAGTAGTAGTACTACTTTGTCTAGCCTCGTGAAACTGCATCCAGGGAATGAGCAGGCTAGGACACAGAAGCCAAGGGACCAGTGTGTAGGTTTTTTCATGTAGCTCCCTTCTCCCTGGTGGTACTCAGCTCAGGAGGGGGCCATGCTGTACTTGGGTTTCCCATTTGTGCCCTGGTCTCAAAAGCGCCTCCAGGCACGGAGCTGGGTGATCTTTGAGTTTGCCTTGTTTGTTTCCTTCTTTCAGGGATCACTACAAGTCCCTGCTGTTCAACATCTGAAAACAGTCATTCATGCATGCATCCAGCTGTTTAATTGTAGAAAGATGGGTCGAGGACAAGTTACCACATTGTGGTTAGAATAGAAGGTTTTATTAATTTAAATCTATATTCTATCTGAATTGAGCATATACTCCTGAGATTTATAGTAACCTTTAAAAACCTACAAGTGCTTCTGCTGTGTTTCTCTTAGATCAAAAAAAGGGACCTGGTTAAGTAGCGTAATTAACTTGTAGAAATAAATTTTTCTTCAGTGCAACAAGTGGTAGTCAAGGTGTTCAGGCTCTCTGGGGATTTTGTACCTGCAATCCTGTGCCAGCCTGAACAAGGTCAAAGTATTTAATGAGACCAGTAGTCCACACCCTTTGTCATGACTCCTTAGATTTAGGATCCCAATGAATTTCTTGCCGTAGATTTCCCTGAGTATTGCTGTTCACTGACTCTCACTAGGAAGTGAGGCTGATTTCTGCCATTAGAATTTATTGAGTTTACCTGAAGTAAACGGTTTATGAAAGATGCGGGTTGAGCCCATTTTTGATAGAACAGAGTTTGGACTTCATCAAGCTAATAAGGGCAGCTGCAATAACCATTGCTGGTGTTTGTTTGTGTAGCAGAATGCTAGCTGATCCTTGACGTCATTGTTACCTGGAAGGCAGGTATGAGAAGAGGAGAGTTCTAGCCCTGAACTAAATATTAGAGGTTCCCCAAAAGAATCTGATTTCTGTAATCAGCCAAACATGCTTAAGTCAGTTCACAACACTCTTTAGCACACAGAACAGTTAGAAGTTTTCATTTTTGCTTAGATCCCCTGGGCGCCATGAATCATAGATGCATTAAAGTGGCAGTAGCTCTATTTTCTTCTGACAATTCTATCATGGATGGAGTTGAGAGGATATGTGGGAGTTGAGGATATCTCTGACTAATTTCCAGGCAGGTGCCCTGGACAAGTCCTCTACAGACTCATTTTCCTAACCATTGTCTTCTGCTGAGGTAATACTATCAGAGGAACTAATACATAATCATCTGTAGACTCAGGGGAAGTCATGCTTTTATCTTCACTTTATTTGGAATTCTTGCCTCAGACATCACCCTTCACTTATTCATCTGTACTCTCCAATCCATAACACCTGTTTTTATTTTTTGTTGTTGTTGTTGTTTTAAATACTGTTTTGCAAAGAAAATTTGGGAATGCCTGACTCTTTCAGTTTTTTCAGTAGATAATAGTAGTCACTGAAAAAGGTTGCAGTGAGTGAGGGTCATTAACTCCATGCCACTTTGCTGCCAGGTTATAAAGAAAGCCAAGTATCAGATTGTAGCCAATTTATGTATTCTAAAAACCTTCATTTCACCAGTGAAAATTAATTTCTATCATTTGTTAGGCTAGTTAATCAGCCATTATTTTCATCAAAAATTTTACAATATTTACTATGCCAAAATTGTTTGTTGTTTTTTTTTGGCCATGCCATGCAGCATGTGGGATGTTAGTTTTCTGATCCCATGCCTGCTGCAGTGGAAGTGCAGCCTTAACCACTGGACCTCCCGGCAAGTGCCAAGAGAAGCATTTGAAACAATCACTTCTGGCATTTAAAATGTTGGCTGATCAGCAATGTTGGCTGTGGCCCATTCTTTTAGGGCCAGAGTTTGAGTCCATGCTGAAGTTAAAGTGCATATATCATTACATATTTTCAGACCCAATTACAAGTATTTCTATTGTAAAAAGCTGTGCTAAATAAAACTCAACAGGTTTGAAGCCTCTTAAAACCTTTACAATGCTATCTCTGCACAGTGTAAATTTCCAAAAGGATAATCAGGAGGGTGGTGGTGGATCCAATATGCAGGGTTTCCTAAACTTAGCTGACCATGAAAACCTTTCTGATAGTATGGCTTGTGAAATTAGTGTTCCTTAGAAACCATGAGAGTGGAGCCATAAAGTTGAGCACTGAAGAATTCATGCTTTTGAATTGTGATGTTGGAGAAGACTCTTGAGAGTCCCTTGGACTGCAAAGAGATCCAACCAGTCAATCCTAAACAAAATCAGTCCTGAATATTCATTGGAAGGACTGATGCTGAAGTTCCAATACTTTGGCCACCTGATGCAAAGAACTGACTCCTTGGAAGAGACCCTGATGCTGGGAAAGATTGAAGGCAGGAAGAGAAGAGGTTGACAGAGGGTGAGATGGTTGGATGGCATCACTGACTTGATGGACATGAGTTTGAGCAAGCTCTGGGAGTTGGTGAAGAATAGGGAAGTCTGGTGTACTGGAGTCCATGGGGTTGCAAAGAGTTGGACACAACTGAGCAACTGAACTGAACTGAGAAATGTTTTGGAAAATGACAGTCCAGCTGAATTTTGTAAATAGATATCAAGAGAAAAAAACCCTAAGGACTGGCAGACTGGATATAGTGCCATAGCAGATATGACATAATAACTTAACTCAGAGTGGGGAAGTGAGACATCTTAAAAAATCCAATTAGAAACTTA
The DNA here is from genome assembly GCA_006410935.1 of Redunca redunca. Taxonomy (NCBI): domain Eukaryota; kingdom Metazoa; phylum Chordata; class Mammalia; order Artiodactyla; family Bovidae; genus Redunca; species Redunca redunca. The sequence goes on from SJYQ01008500.1 coordinate 20,021, forward strand.
AAAGAGAGAAATGAAATAACTTGGCATATTAGCATAACTCTGACTGTAGAGACAGGCTAAGCCTTTAGAGTTATGCAAACTGACATGCAATGTTATCTAAGTATTTATAAATATTGTGATCCATCTATACAGGGATAACATAAAAACAATTCAATATAGAATCCAGAAGTTACCATATGAGATGGATTCAATCAAGTGGTGAAGCCTGGTGAAGCAAGCTCTGTGTATGTGTGTGTGTGAGTGTGCTTAAGATGAGATGTGAAGCAGATTTGAATTTGCTCCCCTTCACAACAAACTCCTCAATAGAACTATTTCTTCTTACTGTCTATTTATTTTCCTCCCATCCACTGTTGCGCTGAAATCAGTCTTGTCAAGGTCATCAACTACCTAACTGCCAATGCAAGTGGGTGATTGTCAGTCAGTCTGAGTCCATCCAGTATATTATTTGTTTTCAGAAGTTCATCTACTTCATTTAAATTTTTACGTCTATTGGCATAAAATATTTCACAGTGTCCTTTTATTGTCTTTTAAACCTCTACAACAATCCCAAATTAGTTGTTGATCTCCACCTAGGTCTAGCCTCTGTGCCTGTGTGCTAAGTTGTGTCAGTCATGTCTGACTTGCTGCAACCTCATGGACTGTAGCCCTCCAGGATCTTCTGTCCATAGAATTCTCCAGGCAAGAATACTGGAGTGGGTTGCCATTTCCTCCTCCAGAGGTCTAGCTTCTAGACTCCTTAAAATATGCATATTATCTTTCATCATGGTACCTTTCCTTTAGTTCTTTGCATCATTTTCAGCCGTATTACTTATACAACTTTAGTGAACCATTAATGGTTTCCAGTATTTTACAAAATACCAAATAAATTGCAGAAAAAGAAGTTACAGTGAAGTAAATTACATGTGTTACAGAAATCAGAACTCAGAATAGCATGCCAAAGTGCTCACTGGTTAATAGTCTTTGCATTTTCAATTAAAGCTCAATGGCCAGGAGTGTACACAACATCTGTTATCCCTGTTTTTGTTTCCTGAAAATATACATAGCACTCAAAAGAACATATAAATGTTAACTTACAAATAAATATGCTACATTTGCATGAATATACACATATATTTAAATAACTTATTTCTGAGATAAATAGTATTATAACCAATCAGTGCTACTTCAACATATAATGAGGTATGCTTATATATATGAAAGACAAGAATGTCTGAAAGACAAAATTTTTAAAAAAGCCCTGAAGACCTCATAGATACAGAATTCTTATGATAGTACCAGGACACTTAGTTCCCTTCATCGATCACAGCCTTGTTGTAGAGAAGGGGTTTGTATAACTCAATAAAGCTATGAGCGGTGCTGTTCAGAGCCACCCAAGAAGGACAAGTCATAGTGAAGAGTTCTGATAACATAGTCCACTGGAGGAGGAAACGGCAAATCACTCCCGTATCCTTGCTGAGAGAACCCCATGAAGAGTGCAAAGGACGAGGAAGCCTGGTGTACTGCAGTCCAAGAGTCAGACGTGACTTAGCCTCTGAAACAACAAAAGACACTGAGTAGGGCCTGGTTACTTTAGGTGACTAGTTTTGCCCTTTGAATTTTTAGCCCATCCAATTCAACTAACAGTCCATACATATTTAGTATAAGGCACTGGCATTTGTAGCATACCTTGCAGGCTTTGATGACAATCGTTCCTTCAGCATAAAAGGCAATAGTATCTGGTCCCCAGGTGTAGGATACTAACATACCCCAATCTTGACTTATTGAGTCACCCCTCCTAGGTTTTGCCATGGAGTTAGTGCAGCCATGGTGAAAGCTGGGAATAATGATAAGGCTCTTCTGTGCTGGGCCCCAAGCAAGTGTGTGGCCAGAGCCAACTTGTCATTAGGCATAATGAGTGCCATAACTCAGGTCCAATGTGCTTTTATGGGCCCATAGAAATGGAAATTAACTTCTTTCAAAATCAGAAAAAAAAAAACCCCTAAACTTTTAGGTTAAATTAAAAAGTTTAATATGTAATATTGATATTCTTCTTTATACCAACATAGTCATAAAATGTAACTATTTTTATGAAGGAAGGGCCCATCAAGCCAAAGTGCCCTGAGCCCAGGAGAGTCATTGTGTAGTTCTGGCTTTGGCCTGAGGAGAAGGTAATTCTTTGACCTGCAATCTTTTGTAGTAGAAGACAGGGAAACCTGCAGAGAGATGGCCTTCGGAGGTTTTCCTACAGCAAAAGGAAGAAGTAATGCTTTAACAACATCCCCATATATTGGCTCTTTCTGCCCCAAATCACAGGGTTAATCCATAACATGTTGCCAAAGTATAAAGTATATAGAGCTGTTTCCTACTTAGAGAGGTGGCATGACTCAATGAGGGATAAAGAGTGGATTGGCTAGTGAATGGAGTGTGCAGTGGCAAGAAGAACACCCATGACAGGCGTGGTATAAGCATCGTCATCAAGCTTTTACACAAAGAGAATCAAATATATGATATTAATAATTTGAAATGGTGTGTGGGGGTGGTATCCAAGAACTGTTCTGTCCAGGACTAAAGCCATCCAAGAAATAGTTAGGTTAGAGAGGACGAAAGAAGTACAATGCAGAACAATGTCGCTGGATGAGCTGTTCTACCCTATCCCTCTCCTGGAAGTAAGTGGATATCAGAATCATCTAGAGAGCTTTTAAAAAGTGAGGGACCTCCTCCTTCCACATGGGAAGTCTTATACCCTCCTTTTAAAAATCACTGCCGTAATAAGCAACCATTACTGATGAGCATACTGTATTTCTCACTGTGATGAGAAAAATTAATGACTGACAAAGGAATACTGAGATATTAAGAGCCAATACTCCCCTTTCATTTGCTATGCCCAGTTATTACCGTGCTTTACATATTTCAACTCATTTAGTTTTCACAATAATCCAACAAGGGGGTTATTTATTATAACTAGTGCCATTTTGTAGATAGAAAAACTGAGACACAGCGAGGGTATGGTCACACAGCCAGTGAATGGCTATGCTGGTATGCAAACCCAGGCAGTCTGTCTCTGGAGTTAGTTCTGTTACTAGTCCCTGACTAAAGAAATCAGTAGTTAAAATGATACTCATTTATGTTAAAATAGCTGTCCATATGAACTACTTAGTAAATCACTGTGTTTTTCTCAAATCTTTGTTTTATTAAACCATAGGAAAGAAACTTACTTTATTATCACTGAAACAAGAATTCTGAAATTCCAGGTGGATCCAGCAGTCTATCTGAAGGCCCTAGCAGAGAACTATCTTGTTTCAGTCTTGCCAAATGATGAAGCAACTAAATTCATGCTTTGAGATGTCACACGCACTGAAGCAAGAATGGAATTATTCATATTTGTGATCATTTACCCTAATGTTTTGACATGTTTTTACAGTCTCCAGTGAATTTTGGAGTTTAGTCCAAGTAGATTTCTCAACAACTGGATCTAAACCTAAGTATTCAGAGGGACTCCAAGACCTTTCTCTAATATCCCAACTTGAACAGGTATTAGAAGCTCATTGCTCTTGTTCATTTTATTTTCTTATTTTTTCTGTTGCTTTACTGGGACCTCGAGTAGGTCTGCAGTGGCACCAACCTGCTCTTTCTCAGCTTTTCCTGCCCTGCCCCCTATACTGCTCTTGTATTGGCCTCTGATCAGTCTTTGTGCACGAGCCCCATGCCCTTCCCCCAATCTAATGAGAATTTTACCTCTCAGGGAAGAAGCCTGTCCTGTTGAAAGCTTCTCCTTTTTTAAAGATATTTCAACTATCTGAGAAGCATAGAGAATGCTCTTTCTGAAGGCACATCACCCCTCACCTAATTAACTGTCTAAACTAAAAGCCAACCTTGGTTTAAGGGTGGACAAGGAGATCCAACTAGTCAGTCTTAAAGGAAATCAATCAATCAATCAAGCCAAAGCTCCAGTATCTTGGTCACCTGATGCAAATAGCTGACTCATTGGAAAAGTCCCTCATGCTAGGAAAGATTGAGGGCAGAAGGAGAAGAGAGTGTCAGAGGATGAGATGGCTGGATGGCATCCCCACTGCAATGGATATGATCTTGGGCAAACTTCGGGAGACAGTGAGGGACAGGGAGGCCTGGCAAGCTGCAGTCCATGGGGTCACAAAGAGTTGGACATGACTGGGCAACTTAACAACAACAACAACAGCAACAACCATAAATTATTTTATGTCCATGACAATCTGCCTACTTGCAAATGAAAATGGCCCCATGACAAGAGTTGTGGAAAGCTGTGAGGGAAAGCAAAGTGCAAATACACTCCCATGTCTTTTTACTGAGTTGTATGTACATACTGTTATTGTTGTTTTTAGTTGCTAAGTCATATCCAACTCTTTTGAGACCTCATGGCCTGTAGACCACCAGGCTCCTTTGTCCATGAGATTTTTCAGGCAAGAATACTGGTGTGGGTGGCCAGTTCCTTCTCCAGGGGATCTTCCTGACCCAGGGATCAAACTTGCATTTCCTGCTTTGGCAGGTGGATTCTTTGCCATTGAGCCACCAGGGAAGCCCAATGTTTACAAAACTAATACATGATTACCAGGAAGACAAAGTCATAAAGATGAATATAAAATAATCCATAGTTCCATAGCCAGAGATAATACATGTTAAGTCATAGATTTATATCTATCCAGTCACTAAAATAAACATGTCCTATTCACTGTTTTGTTATGATGTTTTTCTCTAATCAGTATGTTGTGATGTTTTTTCACATCATTAAGTGTCTTTTAAATACACGATTCTTTATTGAAGTATCTGGTCTAAAATCAGATCTAACACAATATATTTAATTTATATTTAAGTTGAACTACATAAAATTGCCATTTTGCAGGTCAAAATAGTTGAATATGGGAAGATCCCTTGGAGAAGGAAATAGCTCCAGTATTCTTGTCTAGAGAATCCCATGGACAGAGGAGCCTGGCAGGCTACAGTCCATGGGGTTGCAAAGAGTCAGACATGACTGAAGCAACTTAGCACAAGTTGAATATCATCAACTTTATGTGTTTCAACCCAATATTTCCCTCTTCCTGGATTCCTAGGTTATTTCCAGTTTTTTATTTGATAAATAATGATGCAGTGGGAATTTTGCAGATAAATCTCTTTGAAGACTGTTTTCTTAGGATAAATTCCTAGTAGTGAGATTGCTAGATTAAGAAAGATGGATGTTTTTGGCCTGTATTATGGCCTGTGATAAGTGTTTCCAGTTTTTCCTCTAGATAATGCTGATTTATTTAGCATTCTCACTACTTTTAAAAAGTTATTATGTTATTGAGTTCAGCTAGGAACCCTCTCCAGTGTTCTTGCCTGGAGAGTTCCATGGACGGAGGGGTCTGGTGGCTACTGTCCGTGGGGCTGCAAAGAGTTGGACACGATTGAGCAATTAACAATTAGTCCTCATACTAATACCACAAAATCATGCAACTATTAGTCACCTTCCCAGCACAGGCTTCCAGTTTAAATTTTAGGAAACAGTATTTTTGTGTGTCCTGAACCTTTCTAAATCCTTAGTTAATGTAGATCTGAGGATGAAACTTGCTCAAATACAGTCATGCAGCTATTTAGTTCTTGAGAGCCTCTGTAAAGAACTGGGGAAATTGCCTTATCTTAAATCACCCCTGCCGGAAGCCAGCGTGAGGAATCCCACCTGTGACAAGGTCATGCAGAAGGAAGCCTGACAAACGCAAGGACGTGACGGCTTCAGGTTTTCCCCCTGGAATTTCTTGAGCATCCACCCGCCAAGACCAGAATCTGCCTGCTTTACTGTGTTATGCTTTCCACCTACTCTTCTGTCATTAACAAGGGGCTGTCCCCCCCACCACCTTTTTCTGGAAAAAATTAGAGCTTTTAGATAATAAGTCTCCTGGGCATAATACGAGTGTTTCAATCCAAAAACCCCTCTGATGGCTTTCTAGCCTGCCTGCAGGACTCCTACAGCTGCGCATGTGATTGTTTGAGGCCTCCTGACCGCAGGAGGCACAGGAAGCTTAAAACATCCTAGGAATGTAGGGGCTTCCGAAGAGTCAAAATCATTAGAATAGGACTGATTAAAGGTTTCATTTGTTGAGCCAATACTTGCTGCCAAATTTTCACATCTTTTACTTGTTGATATAGTTGGTATATAGAAAAAACAAGTAGCAACATTAGAGCTTTGAGTTAAATACCTTCTTTGTTATAACCCACTGCGCCTTTGTTCTGTAGAGATGTAACTTTAGTGCTTTAAGGAGATGCAGATTAAAGAAAAACACTTCAGGGGAAACGAAATTAACATTCATTAAGGAAGAGAGCCAAAAAGTGTTAGCAAGCCTCTTGGCCAGAAGATAATGTAAATCACCTGAGACCTTTTGTATACAAAGAGATACAGAAAGAATCTGGGGCAGCTAATGCTACATAATTTTGTATTACCCATTGATCTCTATGTATAATCAAAAGTATAAAAGGCCTATAAGGACAGTAGAGGCTGAAGCCAGTCGCTGGACTGGTTTCCCCCGTGTCTCATCTTTAGTCTGTTTCAGGCTGAATTCCCATCTGGGGCGTGGAGGCTCACCATGTGTACTTACTTGTCCTGGCTTCTAAGATCTGAAAGAGAGAGAACCCAAGGCAGGGCACTCTCTGATATTCAAACGGACGCTGGTGGCCTAACTTAGATGATGCAGGCTCCTTACCTGGAACTTTATTGGCTTTCCACGTAAACCAAGTTATTCAGCCTCTCTTCTCCACTTAATTTTCCTACTACACTATTTCTTCCTGATCTAATCTTATATTTATAATAAATAAATAAGTTTTCCTCACCAACACCGTCCACGCTTCGAATTCCCTGGATCCACTGGGGCTGGACCCCGGCAATACCCTCTAAACCAGATATGATTGTAAGCATAGTGTCCAGTGCTTAATTTATAGCTATCAAGTTAATCTGCACTGGAAGATGCAGAAGCCATACTTTTGGCTTGCTTCTTAGATACCTTAAATGGAGACTGTTGAAGGAAGGCTGAGGGGGATGTGGTATGGTAAATGTGTGTGCATAAATATGTGTATGAGTGTATATTAGGGAACCCCGAAGTTCATTCTTCTACAGGTAACAACTGACTGGGTATAAAGGAAATCTGTTATTCTCTCTAAAGTATCAAGTACAAAAAAATTTCTTCTGAAGTGTGAACCAGCCATGAAAGGTCAAAAGCTCGGGAGAAAACCTGTCTGAAATTTCACATGGAGTTACTCAGTCACACAAAGAAATTAGTCAACAGAGTATTTCTCCTTTCCTACAGTAGGCTAACTCACACTAGATATTTTTCTGATAAAGAATGTTTTTAAAATCATCGGTTCTCTTCCAACAAGTTGTGCATTTAAATCTGAAATAAAAGATGAGTGACAGCTTTAATCATCAAAGCAGAAACAGAATTTATCTTAAAGCTGGGTAAGTCATCATTGAGATAAACTATCAAGTCAGTAAAGGTTTTTAAAAAATACAATATTGAGACTGGTATTCTTATGCAGTGCTGGTGAGAATATGAATTAGTATAACCTTTCTGAAAATAACTTCACAGTATGCGTCAATAAATTTAAAATTTTTATATCTCTCAACCTAGTAGTTCTGCTACAAGGCAATTTGGTATGTGGGAAAGGAAATATTCATGAATAAATAAAATGTTCACAATATTATTTTAGTTGTAATATTTGGAAGCAATCCAAATTTTATCAGAGAAATGGATAAAAAGTTAAGTCACATGATAGAATATTATATAATAAAAATGATATCTTCAAATAGCTTTATAAAATGGAAAATTAAAATATTAAGTGGGTAAAGCAAAATGTATGATATACATATTATACATATATCGTATATATGTAAATATTTCCCTTCATTGTTAATTTATTTTCACAATTTTGTTACTACAGACTTAAATGAACAGGAAAAAATCTTGAAGGAAATATATCAAAGAAACAAAAACAAAAGACCTATGGCAAGTACAATTACTGATTGTTGCTTTCTTTTACATTTTTGTCCATTCTAATCCCTTAAAAAATATATATACATATTAAATTTTATCAAATAAAAGTTGTAAAAGAAAAAGGCAAAGAATGAAAGAAAGGAAGGAAGTGTGGAAAGAAGGGAAGGATGGAGGGACAGATTTCCATTTGATGGAGGATGGAAGGAAATATTGATTTCAGAGTGGTTCGGGAGTAAGTAAATATCTTTTTAAATTTTGTTTGTTTGTTTTTGACTGTGCTAGGTCTTCATTGCTGCAAGGGAGTTTCTCTAGTTGTGGCAAGTGAGGGCTACTCTCTAATCATGTTGCACAGCTTTTTGTTACAGTAGCTTCTCTTGTTGTGGAGATGGGCTCTAGGGCACAGTCTTCAGTAGTTGTGGCACATAAGCTGAGCAGTTGCGGTTCCTGGGCTCTAGAGCACAGGCTCAATAGTTGTGCACATGAGCTTAGTTGCTTCAAGGCATGTGGGATCTTCCCAGACCAGGGATTGAACATGTGTCTCCTGCATTGGCAGGCGGGTTCTTTGTCACCAGGGAAGCTCTATATCTTTTTTAAAATAATTATATTCTGGAAAAGAAGAAAACATTAAAATTTTGGTTGAACTTCTAAATGTGGCAATATAGATAAGAGTATTTCTCCTTTTCAAAGTGTTTTGTGGCATGAGGAGGAAAGGCACACAAATTTAGATGAAATGGAGAGCCAGTAGGTGGACTTTGGTCCCTGACGTTTATAAACAAAAGATGATGGGGGCAAATATGGTGGCAGTGTTTGTTTGTAACTTCAATAACAAGATATCAGCTATCTTGAAATAGTCAAATCTCTTTCCTTTAATGAGGCTCTTCCCTACCTGGCCAGGTTATGTGAATGCCTGTCACATGGATTCATTTCCTTACACTGTCTTGGCTTGGTATTTCTTTTTCTAAAGGTCATTCTGTGTCTGTTATCTAGCACTACCTACCTTTCTAGTTTTCATTGATATTAACAAAAGAATGGATTTGTCATAATTCTTGCAAAACCAGAAACTGATTCTAGATAACTTAGTAAGAAAAGGAAATCATTGAAAGAGTCTTGGGTTGCTGACAGCATTGGAGAGAAGCCCAAACAGCCAGATCCCAGCAAAATCAAGGGAGGAAAGCACAGCCATGAACTTTTCACAGGAACTGCCTCTTAGGACAGAAAAGAGGTATCTTTTTCTTAGATGTAGAAAAACATTCTACTTCTGCTTTATTGACTACGCCAAAGCCATTGACCATGTGGGTTGCAACACACTGTGGAAAATTCTTAGAGATGAGAATACCAGACCACCTGACCTGCCTTCTGAGAAATCTGTATGCAGGTCAAGAAGCAACAGTAAGAACTGGACATGAACAATAGACTGGTTCCAAATCAGGAAAGGTGTACATCAAGGCTGTATATTGTAACCCTGCTTATTTACTTATATGTAGAGAACATCATGCTAAATGCTGGGCTGGAGGAACACAAGCTAAAATCAAGATTTCTGGGAGAAATGTCAATAACCTCAGATATGCAGATGACACCACCCTTATGGCAGAAAGTGAAGAAGAACTAAAGAGCCTCTTGATGAAAGTAAAAGAGGAGAGTGAAAAAGTTGGCTTAAAGCTCAACATTCAGAAAACTAAGATCATGGCATCTGGTCCCATCACTTCATGGCAAAAAGATGGGGAAACAATGGAAACAGTGAGAGACCTTATTTCTTTGGGCTCCAAAATCATTGCAGATGGTGATTGCAGCCATGAAATTAAAAGACGCTCCTTGGAAGAAAAGCTATGACCAACCTAGACAGCATATTAAAAAGCAGAGACAATACTTTGCCAACAAAGGTCCATCTAGTCAAACTATGGTTTTTCTAGTAGTCATGTATGGATGTGAGATTTGGACTATAAAGAAAGCTGAGGACCAAAGAATTGATGCTTTTGAACTGTGGTGTTGGAGAAGACTCTTGCGAGTCCCTTGGACTGCAAGGAGATCCAACCAGTCCATCCCAAGGGAAATTAGTCCTGAATATTCACTGGAAGGACTGATGTTGAAGGCTAAACTCCAATATTTTGGCCACCTGATGTGAAGAAGTGACTCATTTGAAAAGACTCTGATGCTGGGAAAGATTGAAGGTGGGAGAAGAAGAGGACAACAGAGGATGAGATGGTTGGATGGCATCACCGACTCCATGGACATGAGTTTGAGCAAGCTCCAGAAGTCAGTGATGGACAGGGAAGCCTGGCATACTGCAATCCATGGGGTCACAGAGTTAGACACAACTGAGCAACTGAACTGACTGAACTGCCCCTTAGGACATAATTTGTTGTTGCCGATGCTGCTGGCTGACTCTGATCTCAGCTTTCTGTGCTGCAGGACTCTTCTACCCCCAGGCCCTGGAATCTAGACTTTGTAGCTGTAGCTTCAGTAACTGATAGCTATCTGAATATACTTTGAGAGTCAAGAATTGATAGAGGCATCTGCTTGGACAGTCCAGCTGCTGGGGCTAGGGGAAGTGTCATGTCTATTTCCCCTAGCTTCTGTAGCAGCTGTTGAAGCCTGATCTCTCACTATCGCTGATAGTCTCCATTAGTGTCCACCAAAAAGCATCCATCACAGAAGAAGCACTAAACAAACAAGTGGACAGGATAATTCAGAAAGCAAATGTCAGCCAGCAACTGTCTCAACCACCCCAACTGTGCCGTGGGCTCATGATAGCAGAGAGGGAGTTACACATGTATCCAACTGTGCAGACTCTTTCGTCAAAATGCATGACTGCTGAATATCCACCCTATTGGTACAGAGATGACTGCAGAGCCCCTGACCTGAAACCATTCCTTGAAGGGGGTCACCAGTCACCTGGTGGCAAGTGGATTACATTTTTGCTTTTGATATTTCAATCAGCACCACCACTCAAGGCCTAATCTACGAACATGGGATCCCATATAATATCACCTCAGCCCAAAGGATCCTCTTTATGGTATAGGGAGTGAGCTTGCAGGAAAATGGCAATGGGACCCACGGACCCTACCACATAACATCCATCTGGAAGATGCTGACCACTAAGAGCTCTAGGATGGCTTTTTGAAGCTGAGACACCAGTTTGGCAGTAACCCCCCCACCACGACACACACACACACACACACACACACACACACACGCACACAATGGTGAGGCACTAAACTTCAAGGTGCAATATATACCCTAAACCAATGGCCGGTATGTGATGCTGAACTCAGTAAGTAGAATACATGAGCCTGGGAAACAAGATGTAGAAATCAGAAGGGCCCCATTTGACATCATTTCCAAACTCATTTGGGAAATCTATACTTGCTATTCCTGTAGCTTTAGTCTCTGTGGGTCTGGATATCCTGGTTTCCCAATGGTCAATTACACTATTCACGTAGTAAGAGTACCACTAAGTTTGAAGCTTTAGCTGCACCCTGGTCATTTTAGGGTGCTTGCACAAATGGAGCAATAGCTACAAAAAGAGCACACCAGCAAGAGTTCAGTTCAGTCTCTCAGTCGTGTCCGACTCTTTGCAACACCATGAACTACAGCATGGCAGTTCTCCCTGCCCATCACCAACTCCCGGAGTCCACCCAAATCCATGTCCATTTAGTCAGTGATGCCATCCAACCATCTCATCCTCTGTCATCCCCTTCTCCTCCTGCCCCCAATCTTTCCCAGCATCAGGGTCTTTTCAAATGAGTCAGCTCTTCGCATGAGGTGGCCAAAGTACTGGAGTTTCAGCTTCAACATCAGTCCTACCAATGAACACCCAGGACTGATCTCCTTTAGAATGGACTGGTTGGATCTCCTTGCAGTCCAAGGGACTCTCAAGATCTTCTCCAACACCACAGTTCAAAAGCATCAATTCTTTGGTGCTCAGTTTTCTTTAATTGACAGATATTCCCTAAGATGGAGAGCTTATACTACATAATGGGAATATATTTGGTTCTTGTGTCTTCTACTGGGGCATATATTAGCACTCTGTGCTGAATTTTAGCTGTATGTGGGCAAGGGTAGCAACCACAACCTGTTTTGGCCACAGTCACCAGTGACTCAGATCACTCCAGAGATGATGGTCTGGGACACTTAACCAGACCAGCCTAAGTATTAATAGACAAGGATGGCAACTAATATCAGTGGGGGAAGAAGATAATTGAGCATCATTTACTGTCCCAGGACCAACTGCAACAGTGGACACTGTAGTTCTGTGGAAATGTGGAAACTAATCTAAAATTTGTTTTTGATCAAGGCCTGTCTTTGTCCTGTGGTCAGTCTGCCATAGAAAATGAGATCACGGGCTTCTGTCCAGGGACTATAAGAACAAGAGTTAAAAATTACCAGGGGCCTAGGAGAAAAACAGGCATTCATCCTCAGGCCTTTTGTTGACAGGCCTTTCATTTTAAGGTACAGGACAAAACATACCTTACGTCCTAGGAGTGAGACCCCCCAAGAGTTGTTCCGGGAAGGTGATTGTCTCAAACAGCTCAAGGAAATAACTTTTCTGAAAAATAGCTGTACAATATGATTGTAGGCTAGTAAATCGTCTCAGGCCAATAACTAAGACCTATCACTGAAAAGGTTAAGATCTAACCACCAATCAAAAAGCTGCACTCCAGCTGCACCTGTTTGTGGTTTTTGTGCTTATAAACTGCTCTATGACAGCTCTTCGGGGTTCGTCTCCCCGAATGGAGATTGAACCCCGGCGCGTCGGCCTAATAAATCCTCTTGCTATTTGCATCGAATCTGCGTCTCAGTGATCTTTGCGACGGCGAAGCCCTGGGCGGAGACCTTAGGGTCTAACAGTTCATCCCATCAAATCTTTTTGTAAACTTTCCCAGGAATTGTGATCAATGAGGACCCTAAAGAATCTATACCTAGACAGAGTGAAATTAAGACAAAGAGCAAGTGGATTTGACCAGTACATAGAAAGAACAGAGTGGGTGCTCTTGATGTCTCAGATCTCCTCTAGGGAGCTGGTGACTCAGTCACCATCCCTCTGCCTTATTGGCTGTTCAGTCTCCCGAGAATTTTCTTTAGCCAATAGGAGCTGCCTCAAGAAGTTATGCCCTCCCATCTCTCCTCCCCATAGGAGCAACGTGAAACAGATCACTGACTGATACAGTACAAAAAGACAGTCCCCTTGTCTTGGTGGGCTTCCCTGGTGGCTCAGCTGGTAAAGAATCTACCTGCAATGCAGGAGACCTGGGTTCGATCCCTGGGTTGGGAAGAGCCCCTGGAGAAGGGAATCACAATCCTTCCAGTATTCTTGCCTGGAGAATCCCATGGACAGAGGAGCCTGGCAGGCTACAGTCCATGGGGTCACAAACAATCAGACATGACTGAGTGACTAACACTTTCACTTGTCCTGCTGTGGGATAAATGATGTGGTGAAATTCATGCTCCAGAGCATCTCTTGGGATCAGCTCAAAGCTAAGCCTATGCTGAGGCTTCATCCGTACCTAACTTCTTCCCTTGTTCTGTCCTGCATGCTCAGAGAACCCTTTCCCTCTCCTGAGAACACTCTTTTATCATATCCCTTGCATAAGAACCCCCATCTCAAGTTCCGCTTCTAGGGTGACCCCAAACAGTCACCATTCACGTTACTTAAAAATACTTTCTGATTAATTACATTTTAATTCAGTTCAGTTCAGTCACTTAGTCATGTCCAACTCTTTGTGACCCCATGAACTGCAGCACACCAGACCTCCCTGTCCATCACCAACTGCCGGAGTTTACCCAAACTCATGTCCATTGAGTCGGTGATGCCATCCAACCATCTCATCTTCTGTTGTCCCCTTCTCCTGAATTCTATCTTTCCCGGGATCAGGGTCTTTTCAAATGAGTCAGCTCTTCGCATCAGGTGGCCAAAGTATTGGAGTTTCAGCATCAACATCAGTCCTTCCAATGAACACCCAGGACTGATCTCCTTTAGGATGGACTGGTTCGATCTCCTAACAGTCCAAGGGACTCTCAAGTCTTCTCCAACACCACAGTTCAAAAGAGTCAATTCTTCAGCACTCAGCTTTCTTTATAGTCCAACTCTCACATCCATACATGACTGCTGGAAAAACCATAGCCTTGACTAGACAGATCTTTGTTGGCAAAGTAATGCTCTCTGCTTTTTAATATGCTGTCTAGGTTGGTTATAACTTTCTTTCCAAGGAGTAAGCATCTTTTAATTTCATGGCTGCAATCACCATCTGCAGTGATTTTGGAGCCCAGAGAAGAAAGTCAGCCACTGTTTCCCTATCTATTTGCCAAGAAGTGATGAGACCAGATGCCATGATCTTAGTTTTCTGAATGTTGAGCTTTAAGTCAACTTTTTCACTCTCCTCTCTCACTTTCCTCAAGAGACTCTTTAGTTCCTCTTCACTTTCTGCCATAAGGGTGGTGTCATCTGCATATCTGAGGTTATTCATATTTCTCCCGACAATCTTGATTCCAGCTTGTGTTTTTTCAGACCAGCATTTCTCATGATGTACTCTGCGTATAAGTTAAATAAGCAGGGTGACAATATACAGCCTTGACATACTCCTTTTCCTATTTGGAACCAGTCTGTTGTTCCATGTCCAGTTTTAACTGTTGCTTCCTGACTTGCATCCAGGTTTCTCAAGAGGCAGAGGAAACAGAGATCAAATTGCCAACATTTTAATTAGTGGCATTTTAATTGTGCTTCTATAAAAAGATACTTGTCACCCATTAAAACTGGTATCTTTGCATCATTTTTTTCTCCAGTTTTAAAATTTCTCTAGGGTATGCTTTGTGGAAAACATTTCTCAGGATGATTTGACACTCAAGAAAGAAAAAACAATTGGTAAAATATTTTGTGTTAAGTGGCAGATTTGTGTTCAAATCCTAACTCAGCCACGAATCATTAGTTAGGATCATCATTTAACTGTTCTGATCCTAGGTTTCTTACATATAAAATTTATTGGCACATGACTGATAAATACACTGCAAGAATTAAATGACAGAATGCATAAAAGGCACTTAGTACAGTGTCAGGCACAAAGTCAATCAGGACAAGTAAATAAATAAAAGTAAGTGCCTTGGGTACAGGGGCAAGAGAAGACTTTTTACTATTCTTAAGCAATAGAAACCTTTCTCTTTTTAAATACAACACAGAGAAACTCCACGAGTTACATTTTACAAAATACTGATTCAGTAAAATTGAACCATGCTTACTCATCACAAAGTGGAGAGTATTATCTGAAGAATTTGAACTGGGTAAACAATTAAGCAAGCTAACTTTGGACAGATATCCCTATTGACAATCAGAGATCTCTGTATTTAAAAAAAGAATTATTATTTTAATTTTAGGAAAATTAGCATCTACCTTGCTAGTGTTTTCCAAATCAACATCAATTTTCCACCTTGGCCACATAATATTCTGGCAAAAATACTCTTGACCTTTGTTTACTTAATAACGTATGTGTTGATTGAAAAACTGCAGTCCTCCTACGTCTCAGGTCTGGGTGACCCTACCTTTACAGTATCCCCTGAACTCCTGAGAGGAAACCCAGGGGACATGGAGGCCAGAGTAAGAGGCTCCACTCTCAGATAGGAGAGTTTGGCCCAAGATAAAGCAATTAGAGCCCAAGACAGCCAGGTGAAGGTTCTTGTACTTTGTTTAATAGAGAAAGGAGACTTCAGACAGAATATTTTTTATAGAATGAAGACAATAAAACATTTAGAGGAATAATGAGTAATTTTTAGATAAGGAGATTCAATAGATATTGTATTCATTTCTTAAGGCTGCCATAATGAAACATCCCAGACTGGGTGGCTTAAATAACAGGAATTTACATTTCTATATAAATTTGCATTCTCATAGTTCTGGAGGCCAAACATCTAAGATATGAGCAGACTTAGTTTCTCCTGAGGCCTCTCTCCTTGGCTTATAGATGGGCGCCTTCTCACTGTGTCTTCCTATGGCCTTTTCTCTGTGTGTGCCCATCCCTGGGGTTTATTCTTTTTCCTATGAGGACATCAGACATATTAGATTAGTGCTCCATTCTTAAAACCTTCATTAATTACCTCCATAAAGCTTCCATTTCCATTCTCAGGTACTGGAAATTAGGTTTCAACATATCACTTTGGAAGGAACACAATCAGGCCCATAACAGATATTAATATAGATCAAACATATTTTTTGATGTACTGCCAAAAATTCTATCTCCTGAAAAATATTTATTAACCTTGAACTCAGACTATAAATATTTACCTCTGTGGTGTATGAAATACATGATTTCCCTCTCTGAACTCCTAGGAAAATGCTATCGCTCTCTGCATTTGAAATACTTGTTTTAGTACAATTTAGGAGAGAGTGCATTTTCTGTCTCACACAGGCTTCCCCCAAAGGCTATATGGATCAGATTTATTTATTTCTATGTGGAGAAAGGGGGCTTCCCTGATGGCTCAGTGGTAAAGAACCCACATTCCAAAATAGGAGATGTGGGTTCAATCCCTGGGTCAGGAATATCCCCTAGGGAAGTAAATGGCAACCCACTCTGGTGTTCTTGCCAAGGAAATCTCAAGGACAGAGGAACCTGGAGGTTTTCCATGGGGGGTGGGGAATAGCTGGATATGACTTAGTGACTAAACAGCACCAACAGTGTGGAGGAAGAGCCAATCAGGAGTCTGGGAATCAGAATTCTAGTCATGGTTTTACCTCTGTCTAGCTGGATAATCTAAGGAAAATTACTCTGCCTCTTTAGGGCAAGGCAAAGTCACCCTGCAGCATTCACTTGGGAAGGAGGCTCCCTTTCAGCACTTTTTACTTAGGTTCAAAATATTTCAAAGATCATTGGTGCATTACTGTTTTCATGCAGTTCCTTTGTCATCATACCTAACATTTGGATGGCATACAGAGCAGCGAAGCAGATTACTGTGGCAAGAGTCCAGGCTCCTTCCTAAACAAACAACTTAATTAAGACTCTTGATTTCAACAGAGAGAAAACACAAAGGTGTTTTTTTTTTTTTTTAATTGGCACAGATATGGTGGGTTATTTTTCTGTTTCCTAACTGTTTCTTTAAAGGAGAGACTATCTCTTCCAAGTTTTTCTTTTTTCTTCCCTAGACGAATCACCTTGCGGGTTATCTGTTTTTGTATGTGTGAAGTTCGTGTTGTTGTTGTTGGTTTGGGCTTTTATCTTTAAAATGAACGTTTATTTCTCACAGTTCTGGAGGCTGGGAAGTCCAAGATGAAGGTTTTGGCTGACTTGGTGTCTGGTAAGCATGTCCTTGGTTGGCAGACAGACATCCTCTTGCTGTGTCCTCACTTAGTACAGAGAAGGGTCATCTTTCTCAACACTGTGTTTCAGATGTACAGCAAAGTGACTCAGTTATACCTATATATTTTTTTCTGATTCTCTTTCACTATACGTTATTATAAGATACTGAATATAGTTCCCTGTGCTCTGCAGTAAAACCTTCTTGTTTATCTATTTTGTATAGAGAGTTGTATATTTGTTAATCCCATATTCCTAATTTATCCTCTTTCCCCTTTGGTAACCACGAGTTTGTTTTCTATGTCTGTGGGTCTGTTTTGTGTATTCACTTGTAAAATAGCTTAGATTTCACATATAAGCGGGCTTCCCTTGTGGCTCAGCTGGTAAAAAATGTTCCTGCAAGCGGGAGACCTGGGTTCGATCCTTGGGTTGGGAAGATCCCCTGGAGAAGGGAAAGGCTACCTGCTCCAGTATTCTGGCCTGGAGAATGCCATGGACTGTATAGTCCATGGGGTAGCAAAGAGTCGGACACGACTGAGCAACTTTCACTTTCACATATAAGTGCTATTGTACAATATTTGTATGAAACACTACATACAATATTTGTCTTTCTCTAACTTCACATGATAATCTCTAGGTCCATTCATATCACTGAAAATGGCATTATTTCATTCCTTTTCATGGCTGAGTAATATTCTATTGTATATATGTACCGCATCTTGTTTATCCATTCTTCCATTGACAGACACTTGGGTTGCTTCCATGTCTTATGTGCTGCAATGAACATTGGGGTGCATGCATGTATCTTTTCAAGTTAGATTGTTATCTTTTCTGGATATATGCTGAGGAATGAGACTGCTGAATCATATGGTAACTCTTTTTAGTTTAAGAAAACTATACTGTTCTCTATGGTGGTTACACAAATTTAGTTTCCCACCAACAGTGTAGGGGTATACCTGTTTCTCCACACCCTCTCCAGGGTTTGTTATTCGTGCACTTTTTAATGATAGTCATCCTGATCAGTGTGAGATGGCACTTCATTATAATTTTGATTTGCATTTATTTAATAATTAGTTATGTTCAGTATCTTTTCATGTGCCTGTTGGCCATCTTTATGTCTTCTTTGGAGAAATGTCTATTTAGGTCTTCCGTCCATATTTTGATTGGGTCATTTGTTTTTCTGATATTGGGCTGAATAAACTGTTTGTAAATTTTGGAGACTAATTCTTTGTTAGTTGCTTTGTTTACAAATAGTTACTCCCATTCTGTAGATTTTTCTTTCATTTTGTTTATGGTTTCATTTGCTCTTCATTTAAAATTCTTCTTGTGTTTTGAGGAAGGCCTGGGGCTTCCCAGGTGGTGCTGGTGGCAAAGAAACCACCTGCCGATGCAGGAGATGCAAGAGACACAGTTTGGATCCCTAGTCTGAGAAACCCCCTGGAGCAGGAAGTGTTACCCACTCCGGTATTCTTGCCTGGAAAATTCCATTGACAGAGGAGCCTGGTGGACTGTGGTCCATAGGGCCTCAAAGAATCAGACACAACTTAGCGTAAAGTCCTGCTATAAACACCCATCTTAAAACTGCTTTTGCTGCATCCTATGGCTTTTTTATGGTGGTGTTTTCAATGCTGTTTGTCTCAAGCTATCTTCTGATTTCCACATTGACCCATTAGTATTTTAGCAGCATGCTGTTTAGTCTCCATGTAATCTTTCCTTTTCTCATTTTTCTTTCTGTGGTGGGTATCTAGTTGCATACTGTGTGGCCTCTTCCTGGAATCCCTATTATGTGTAGGTTGGCTTGCTTTTTTAAAAAGTGGAGGCATCGTTGGCATGTAATACTATATAAGTTTCAGGAGGTTATCTGTGTTTTGACAGCCTTCTGATAGGCAGGGTATAGAGAGAGCTATTGTATGGCAATTCATCAAATATGAGGGCCTAAAAGGGGCGTTTTTTCAAATAAGGGACAAAAACACAAAAACCTGAGGTCCTGAAAATTTTTGTTGATCAAATCCAAATATAGTCAAAGGTAGCACTGTGTCATTGCCATGTCTCCCCAGTTAAAGTATGTGTTATTCCCCATCAGACAGTGATGCATGATTCTTTGCATTTCCTCTAAACCCCAGGCAACTGCTGGGCACATGTAATACTCTATAACTACTTGTATATCAGCAATGCCACTATTCTAAAATGGTGTTAAGGCTAAGAGCATTAAAATCCTCAAAAAAGGAGAGGTATTAATAACCACAGAACCATGTAAAATTATTTTAAAAGATTAATGTAGTTTGGCAATGAATGGTATATCCAGTGGTACCATGAAGAAAAGCAACCATGTTATTATACAGCATAATGTGATATAGAATATAATACATCTTTTGGATCTAGAGAGATCCAAGGATGATCTAGTACTAACTCCTAATTCTGAAGTTAAGAAAACCAAAGAAAAGACAAGAATATCCAAGACTATCTTGAAGAAGGTGAGAGGGCTTTCTATCGAAGACAATGTGGCATTCCCATGGCAACAAACAAACAAATCAATGAACAGAACTGGGAACTCAAAAGACTTATGCATATAAAGATGCTCAGTATGTGACAGAGTTAGTATTTGAGATAGACAGGCAAAGTGTGGATTTATCAATAAAAGATTCTGAGACAGTTGGCTATCCATATAAAAGGAACCGAGACATCCTACCACACTCCATACCAAAAAATAATAATGTGTCTGCTTAGTTGCTCAGTTGTGTCTGACCTTTTGCAACCCCATGGACTGTAGCCCACTAGACTCCTCTGTCCATGTCCATCTCAGAATACTGAGGTGGGTTGCCATGCCATTCTCCAGGGGATCTTCCCAACCCAGGGATTAATCCTAGGTCTCCGGCATTGCAGGCGGATTCATTACTGTCTGAGCCACCAGGGAAGCCCCAAAATAATAATAATAAATTCCAGGTGATTGAAAGCATAAATATCAAGACCTAAGTAAACGGAGTTTCATACCATAGTCACAATTTGGAGACAGAGAGGGTTTCTTAAACAAGACAGAAAACACAAGCCATAATGGAATAGATTAATAAATTTGACTATATAAAAATTAGGACTATCTGCTTATCAAAAGGCATTATTTAGACAGTGCAAAGAAAATACAGAAAAGTACCAGATATCTACAACATATACAAACAACAAAACACATGAATCCCAAATATATGAAGATTTTTCATGAGCCATTAAGAATAAAATAATCCCACAGAAAGAGAAGGTTAAAACATAAACTTGAATAGTCACTGCACAGAAGATGGATCTGTAAATGAATAACAACATATCAAGAGATACTGAGTGTTATTGTAAGGAAATGCATATTATGTCACAATAGCTTCCCATTATGCATCAAACAGACTGATAAAAAAGACTCCTACAATGTCAAGTATTGGTGAACTTTCAGGAAGTCTTTTACCACAGATGGAATTACCAATTGGTACTNTACTAGCATATGGAAACTTTCCCTGTTAAAGTGACAGGAACATAACCTATAATACAGATAAATGGGTATGTGCATCAGAGCACCTGTGTATAAGAATGTTCATGGCAACACTATCAAAAACAACCCCAAAGCCTTTTAACAATTAAGTGGATAAATTGTCAAATTTTTACATAATGGAATATTTTTAAGTGGTGAGAATTCATAGTGAAAGTTTGTTGTTGAATTACGATGCTGGGATTCTTGGCTCCCAGAGAAGAAGAATTCAATCCGGGGTCAAAGACGAGGCTTGATCGCTCAGAGCTTTTGTGTAATAAAGTTTTATTAAAGTATAAAGGAGATAGAGAAAGCTTCTGAGATATTCATCAGAAGGGGGCAGAAAGAGTACCCCCCTGGATGTTATATAGTCACCAGCAGTCTGTTAATGAAAGAAAGGAATGTCTCAAAACTTAGAATGGCACCAGGCCCCTCACCCATAAGATGTATTTTGGGATAATCTTGGCTCCAAATGGTTTATCTTGGGCCATAAAATGATTAACTTGAATCTTGAAGAAGGGCAGATCACCATACAAATAGTTTCATTTACATAGATTAGAGGAACAATATCGGAGTATAACATACTGGTTTATCAAGTAGGTTCTGAGCCCAAAAGGCGGAACCAACTTGAAGACAGAGTTTGGGTTAAATGCATAGTATATTAGCATAGCTTAAGATAAACATTTCCATAAGAAAAAGGCATTGGTTAACTTCAGGTGAAACCAGGTATCATTATGGCAACACAGAATTTTAAGAGAAACCTCCTTTTAAATTTGTATAGAGAAGGAAAAAATATCGCTAGTTTGTTTCCTTCTGCTGCTTAAGAGAGATAAAATGTCTGACACTTGCAGGCTATTTCCTGCATTTGGCGACCCCTGGCCTTCCTGCCTGTTACCCTCTCAATAGGTCACTATGAATGAATCTTAAACATAATATGACCGAGTAGAAACAACTCACAAAAGAACATTCACTATATGATTCTATGTACAGAGATTTCAGGGCTTCCCTGGCAGCTCAGCTGGTAAAGAATCTGCCTGCAGTACAGGAGACCCTGGTTCGATCCCTGGGTTGGGAAGATCCCCTGGAGAAGGGATAGGCTACCCTCTTCAGTATTCTGGCCTGGAGAATTCCATGGACCATATAGTCCATGCAGTTGCAGAACTGAAATAGAAATAGAACTAGAAATAGAAATCAGGCAGTAAAACTACATGTTTTTTAAAGCAAGAAACTAAGTATCACAAAAGTCAAGATAGCTGTTTTCTTTGGGAACAGTGAGAGCACACAAGGAGTATCCAAGTTACTGGACAAGGTAATAGACCTTTATAGGAAAAGGTCTAACACCCAGGAGACTTGTTTATATGAGGAAAAACCTCCCACATCCTTCTACAGACAATGGGAGAAGAGACAAACTTCTGGGAAAGCAACTAAGACCAGGAATCCATCCAGTTGTTTAAAACTGCTGATCAAATCTGAACTGACAAACACTTTGTTAATAGAAACCATTTTGATGTTGAAATATATTAAATGGAATCATAGACTAAAGATGTTCTAGGGAGAAATTCAAATGAGAAAAATTACTGGTACCAAGTTGCTCTTTTCCTAATACCCTTCCACAATGTTGCCATCCCTAATCTCTGAGGCCAAAGCCGACATAGTCTTCATTCATTTCTTTCCTTTATTTTCCTTCATTGTATAGGTGGTTAATAAATCAGTAAGTTTGGAAATGATTTTAATCCCACCAATAACCCTTGTCTTTGATCAGTAGAGAAACAAGCTGATTAGCTCAGTTATAAATACACTTTCCAACAAAAACAAATATGTGTCCCATTGCTTGTTTAGCAGGAATTTTTTTTGTTTCATAAAATATGTAGTTTTATTACATCCAACTTTTCAAAGTTTTACTGAGAAATAATTGACACACCTCATTGTATAAATTTAAGGCATACAGTGTGATGGTCTGATTTACATATACTATAAAATGATTATTATAATATGTTCTGTTAACATAGACCTTATCATATAGATACAAAAAAAAGAAAGGGTTAAAAAAAAAAGGAACAAAAATCTTTCTTTGTAATGAGTGAGAACACTTAGGATTCACTCTTTTAACTACTTTCCTATATGTCATACAGCAGAGTTAGCTCTAGTCATCAAGTTACACATTTCACCCCTAGTACTTATTTATAACTGCAAGTTTATGTTTTTTAACCACCTTCTCCCAATTCCCCCTCTCTATATCGTCCTCTTCAGGTAACCACAAATTTCATTTCATTCTCTATGAGCTTTTTTTTTTTTTTTAAGATTCCACATATAAGTGAGATCATACAGTACTTTTCTTTCTGTATATGACAATCAGTTTTAATTAAAATAGAAATTTACTAAAGTAGACTAAATATAATGTGGATAAAATATAGATGTTTTATGTTGTTTTTAAAAGAAATGGCATTTATCACTTCTTGGCAAATAGATGGGGAAACAGTGGAAACAGTGGCTGACTTTATTTTTCTGGGCTCCAAAATCACTGCAGATGGTGATTGCAGCCATGAAATTAAAAGACACTTACTCCTTGGAAGGAAAGTTATGACCAACCTAGACAGCATATTAAAAAGTAGAGACATTACTTTGCCAACAAAGGTCCATCTAGTCAAGGACATTTGAACTATAAAGAGGGCTGAGTGCAGAAGAATTGATGCTTTTGAACTGTGGTGTTGGAGAAGACTCTTGAGAATCCCTTGGACTGCAAGAAGATCCAACCAGTCCATCCTAAAAGAGATCAGTCCTGGGTGTTCATTGGAAGGACTGATGTTGAAGCTGAAACTCCAATACTTTGGCCCTGATGCAAAGAGGTGACTCATTTGAAAAGACCCTGATGCTGGGAAAGATTGGGGGCAGGAGGAGAAGGGGACGACAGAGGATGAGATGGTTGGATGGCATCACTGACTTGATGGACATGGGTTTGGGTGAACTCCGGGAGTTGATGATGGACAGGGAGGCCTGACGTGCTGCAGTTCATGGGGTTGTAAAGAGTCGGACATGACTGAGCAACTGAACTGAACTGAAGTGAAACAAAATATAGTAATATCTGGTGTGTTTTGCTCCTCAATACAATTTGTATAGAACATGATTTTCTTCTCCTGAGGATGTAGGGTAAGCATGACCATTTCTGTCTGCACCAAGGCGAGAATATTAATCTCTGAACTGAGAAGGAACTTTGATACTAAAAAATGAACAGGCCGCTCCATAAGTGCAATTTTGTAGTTTATTCTGAGTAACTTAGATGCAGGCAGGATGGAGCAGAAGACAATCCAGAGGTATTCACAGCTGCATTCCATGTCTTTGAAAGAGATACAAGGGTATTCCAGGGGACTGAAACTAAAGATAGAATCTGACTACCAGTGAGAGTCAGAAGCACCCCCACCTCCAGCAGGGTGTCTCATAACCATTAATCATCTGCATCAGCTAAAGGTATTTTTCCAGATTTCATATCAAATGAAAGCAAGGGTAAAAGCTGACAGGCCACATCTCCAGCTTGGGAGCTTCCCTGCAACTGGTCTAAAGCTGAGTCATGAAAAGAAAGAGGGAGAGGTAGGACTTTGGGCCTCATGTGCGGCTAACAAAATGAGGTTGTCACCCATACATATCCCAGGAGCTGAAAAAGAGAAGTTAAAGTGAAAGTGAGTCATGTCTGACTCATTAGTCCATGGAATTCTCTAAGCCAGAATCCTGGAGTGGGAGCCATTCCCTTCTCCAGGGGATCTTCCCGACCCAGGGATCGAACCCAGGTCTCCCGCATTGTAGGCAGACGCTTTAACCTCTGAGCCATTTTACTACTAATCCTAGAAACTGTTTGATTTTACAATCACTGTATTGCTTTCACTGAGAGATTAACCAAAGCCCACTCTGTAAAGGACTCAGTCACACCTTATCATTTTGTTTACCTCAATTTTGCTGCAAAGGCTCCTGCTACTGGGACAAATAAGATTGCTAATGGCTGGAGTCGCATTATGACTTTCCTGGGCCCCAGGTGCTTCTGCTTTCCCACGCTCCTTATTTTATAATAAAAAACATGGTTTATGACCATATTAGTAAAAAGACAAATTATAAGCCAAGTGAATTCATTATTATCATATTCATATTTTTCCTTCCAATTCTAAAAGAAATCAAACCATTTTCCCAGGCCCTTCAAAGTTGTGTGGTCCTTAGGTACTAGGCCTGCTGTGGCTGGTAGCTAAGCCAGGCCTGCTAAAAGCCCTGAGTCCTTGTAAGCGCCAGGCATCGTGTTGACTCAGTTATATGCTTTGTCTTACTTAACTTCCACACAACGCACATGACATAAATATTAGCGCTGTTCCCACTTTATAGATGAGAAAACTACAGCCTAAAGAAGTCCCAGAAGGTACTTCCCTGGTGGCACAGTGGATTACTATCCTCCTGCCAATGCAGGGGACATGGTTTTGACCCCCGGTGTGGGAGAATTTCACGTGCCATGGGGCACCTAAGCCCATGTGCCGCAACTACCGGAGCCTGCGTGCCTAGAGCCTGTGCTCTACGAGAGAGAAGTCACTGCAGTGGGAAACCCGGGTGCCACAACAAAGAGCAGCCCCCACTTACTGCAACTAGAGGAAGCCGCACAAAGCAAGGGAGGCCGAGGGCTGCCAAAAATAAGCCAGACATTTTTTAAAAAGTCCTAGAGGAAGTAACCACAGGGCCGTAAATCAAACCCAGAATCTCCTGTTTACAAACTCCACGGTCTTTATCACGACATCTGATGACCACCCAGGATATGAAATTTCAATAGTTTACTAATGCAGGGAGTGACCTGCTTAGATCAACAGGGAGGCACCAAACAAGCAGTTTACTTCACTTCTGAGATCAAACTCTGTGCCAACTTCTTGACCAGCTATAAAACCCTGCAGTAGCCAAACGCAGACGGACTGCCGGTGATGCAGATATTGGATACAATTCATGTGCCAACAGCCTGGCTTTTCAGACAGCAGAAGTCTTCCCTGAGAGACAAAACCCAGAGTTGCTGCATTTTATAATAATCTTAGAACTGTTAGTATCTTACGAATGAACACTCTTCAGATATTCTAAACTGAATTCACTTTGGAAAACAAAGATGCTTTTAATGTGCAGTCATGGGATTCCAGACATCCCTCTTCCCATCCCCTCACAGAGGTCCTCACATCACTGCTTGCTGAGTGATTCTTGGTCAAGAAGAGGAACTGGTCCCTGTGCAGAGCTACCTGGTAGAAGATGTCAGAATGGAGTCCGTGAAAAAGAGAGGAAAAGAAACCTCCTGGGTAACAACGAACTGGCTGCCATAACCCAAAAGAAATAAGACTGTGATCCACTTCCCTCAAGGGGCGAGCAAAACAACAGCTGACAGACTGATTAACCTTGGTCCCCAACCGGACATATGGACCTCCATTAGTTAGATAATGGAAGTGCAAACAGATTGCGCATCTTTATTTCCTGGCCAGTTACACAGCCCTGTTTTCCTCAGTGTTCAGTAGAAGTGACCTAAAAGCCTCTGAGGCAGAGTCAACAGGTGTCTGGATATAACCATTCAAAATGTATTCTTCTCGCACATTTTGCTGTGGAGAAAATATCCTTCAGCTCAAAGGCTACCATTTGACAGACAGGCAAAGGTTGTTTACCCAGACTCTTGAATGCAGAGAGGAAGATCATTTTCTCATTGGTGTTTGCAGTAGAATTTCCTCTTTTAGACAATACTGGATATAGTGGTGGGACTGGATGCCCTGACCTTAGTTTTTTGAATATTGAGTTTCAAGCCAGCTTTTCACTCTCCTCTTTCACCTTCATCAAGAGGCTCTTTAGTTTCCCTTTGTTTTCTGCTATAAGTGTGCTGTCATCTGCATATCTGAGATTATTGATACTTCTCCCAGCAATCTTGATTCCATCTTGAACCTCATCCAGTTTGGCATTTCACATGATGTACTCTGCACAGAAGTTAAATAGAGTGACAATATGATATACTCCTTCCCCAGTTTTGAACTAGTCTGTCGTTCTATGTCCAATTCTAACTGTTGCTTCTTGACCTGCCTACAGGTTTCTCAGGAGGCAGGTAAGGAGGTCTGGTAGTTCCATCTCTTCTAAGGATTTTCCACAGCTTATTGTGATCCACACAGTTAAAGGATTTAGCATATTCAATAAAGCAGAAGTAGATGTTTTTCTGGAACTTACTTTCTTTTTCAATGATCCAACAGATGTTGACAGTTTGATCTCTGCTTCCTCTGCCTTTTCTAAATCCAGCTTGTACATCTGGAAGTTGTTGGTTTATGTATTGTTGAAGGCTAGCTTGAAGGATTTTTGAGCACTGCCTTGCTAGCATGTGAAAAGAGTGCAGTCGTGTAATAGTTTGAACATTCTTTAGCACTGCCCTTCTTAAACATTTATTTAGTGCCACCTTAATGCTGAGATCAATAGCAAAAGTCTCAGCCCTGAAGCAATCTCCCAGCCTGTCTGGCAGGTGTTCGAGGCTTGATTCTGCCTTCCCATGATAGAACACAAAAGGGGCAGGAACTAATGTACTGAAAAGTGACACTAGCCCCAAACCTCCTTTCCTACACTTCTATGCTTATCACCAACTTTAAAAAACTTTCCTGGCCTTCGATTCTCCACCAGCTTTTCCTGGAATCCTGCCAGCTGTGGTATCTGGGACCTGGAATAGGCTGAACTGTCACAGGGGGTGTGTTGTGGAAATTTCTCACCCTCTTCAGTGCTGTTCCCTTTCCCTGACCGAACTTTCAGGCTTGCGCTCCAGGGCCAGGGCTGCCAACGAGGCACACATCCTCCAGGAAGCCCTCTCAGCATCCACACATGCCCACTCCCTTGCTGCACCAGTGCCATAGCACGGGGCTTCTGCCAGTCCTTTTCTCTCTTTCCCTCTCTCTCTTCATCCCTTCATATGAACAGGTGCTGCTTACTTACTAAGTGCTTAGAACTCATAGCACTGGAGACCAAAGACACTAGGATGGGTCTCTGACTGTGTAGGAGACAGTCTTGCGAAGGAATCCAACCTGTGATGAGTTTCAAATGCAGTAAAGTGTCACAGATTTCTTGAAAACTAAGAGACAAAGAATGAAGCAAGGATTCTACCTGTATGGGTAGGATAGAAAACTATTCCCATGGCAGTATGGAGGTTCTTAAAAAAAAAAAAAAAAAAAAAAATAGAGCTACCACATGATCCTGCAATCCTAATTCTGAGCACACCTCTGGAGAAAAACATGGTCCAAAAGGATACAAGCACCTCAGTGTTCATTGCAGCACTGTTTACAGTAGGCAAGACATGGAAGCAACCTAAATGTCCATCGACAGAGGAACGGATAAAGATGTGATGTGTATACACATATATACACACCACATCTTTATATACACACCACATCTTTATCCATTCCTTTTTCCAGTTCTCAACACACACACAGACACGCACACACACACAGAATGGCATATTACCCAGCCATTAAAAAGAATGAAATAATATCATTTGCAGGGACATGGATGGACCTGGAGATTTTACTGAGTAAAGTAAGTCAGATGGAGAAAGATAGATATCATATGATATTGCTTACATGGAAACTCTTAAAAAAATAGAAATGAACTTATTTACAAAACAGAAACAGACTCACAGACTTTAAGGGAACAAACTTGTGGTTGGTGGGGGAGGGATAGTTGGGGACTTTGGGATTGACATGTATACACTGCTATGTATAAAACAGATAACCAACAAGGACTTACTGTATAGCACAGGGGCTCTACTCAATTTTAGGTAAAAATCTAAGTGGGAAAAGAATTTGAAAAAGAACAGATACATGTATATGTATAACTGAATCACTTTTCTGTACACCTGAAACTTAACGCAACATTGTTAATCACCTGTTGTCCAATAGAAAATAAAGAGTTAAAAACTGTTCCCCCAGGAGTTTACACTTCTATTGCTTTCTGCCTCCTGCCATCAAGTAAACTTCCTGGTCTTTGTTTATCACCCTCTTGGGGTCAAACTCACTGAACCTGTCAGTGTTCTGAGCTGCAGGGCTAAAGGCAGAAAGCCTGGAAAAAGGGGAGGAAGCCACCCATATATCTCATATGCATCCTTGGGCCTACCCTGAGTGCCACACAGGTGCTAGAACTGAAGCTTTCCTGAAGAGAAATTTCCATCAGGAAAGTTAACAGGCCTGCCCAGAGTACACACAGCTCCTTTCTGCAAGGCGTGACCAGACACACCGAGACATGGAGTATTTCCCGCCATGTCAGTAGACAAAGGATGTCACAGCCATCAGCAATTGCCACCACCATGGATGGTGAGGCGTTGAGCCCTGAGGAGACTCAAGGTGTGAAAACAGAATACTTGGCTCTTACATGAGGTGCATACCAAAAGAATGATTTCAATGAGCCTAGACTCTGCCCATACACAGAAAAGTACTAAAAGTACTAAATTCCCTAACTTGGGGTATCTGGTTTTCTTTAATTAACAATCATATTTTGATGTTCTGACTACCTGCCCTTTGTTGTAAAACTTCTATATAACCTGGCTCCCTGCCCCCTCCTCACCTTCTCGGAGCAGTTTTCTCTGGGTTATTTGAGATGCTGTCTCCCAGGCTTGATGATGATCAGTCGCTCAGTCGTGTCTGACTCTTTGTGACCTCATGGACTATACAGTCTATGGGATTATCCAGGCCAGAATTCTGGAGTAGGTAGCCTTTCCCTTCTCCAGGGGATCTTCCCAAGCCAGAGATAGAGCCCAAGTCTCCCACACTGCAGGTGGATTCTTTACAAACCGAGCCCCAAGGGAAGCACTTCCCAGACTTGAAGTACTAAAAATTCCCACTCAGTAAAACATAACTCTCAACTTTTAGATTGTGAATACTTTTTATGTCCATAATGTCTAAACAGTCTTACAGGACTACTTACCTTCTTTTACCCTCCACACTCACTGTGCTCGCTGCATGACAGGCCAATGAATCCAACATGACATGTTGAGGCAAGGAATATTTATTCTTTTTTTTTATAGTTTTTTTTATTTAAATTTTTTATTTTAATTGGAGGCTAATTACTTTACAATATTGTATTGGTTTTGCCATACATCAACGTGAATCTGACACAGGTGTACACGTGTTTGCCATCCTGAACCCCACTCCCACCTCCCTCCCTGTACCATCCCTCTGGGTCATCCCAGTGTA
Organism: Redunca redunca; assembly: GCA_006410935.1. NCBI lineage: Eukaryota > Metazoa > Chordata > Mammalia > Artiodactyla > Bovidae > Redunca > Redunca redunca. The sequence continues at coordinate 49,974 of SJYQ01008500.1, forward strand.
CCAGCCACAAGCATCCTGTATCCTGCATCGAACCTGGACCGCAGTTCGTTTCTTATATGATATTATACATGTTTCAGTGCTATTCTCCCAAATCATCCCACCCTCTCCCTCTCCCACAGAGTCCAAAAGACTGTTCTATACATCTGTATTTCTTTTCCTCTCTCACATACAGGGTTATTGTTACCATCTTTCTAAATTCCATATATATGCATTAATATACTATAAAACTTCTATATAACTATTGGTGTTTTTCTTTCTGGCCTACTTCACTCTGTATAATCGGCTCCAGTATCATCCACTTCATTAGAACTGATTCAAATGTATTCTTTTTAATGGCTGAGTAATACTCCATTGTATATATTTACAACTTTGTTATCCATTCATCTGCTGATGGACATCTAGGTTGCTTCCATGTCCTGGCTATTAGAAACAGTGCTGCGATGAACATTGGGGTACACGTGTCTCTTTCAATTCTGGTTTCTTCAGTGTATATGCCCAGCAGTGGGATTGCTGGGTCATGTGGCAGTTCTATTTCCAGTTTTTTAAGGAATCTCCACACTGTTCTCCATAGTGGCTGTAGTAGTTTGCATTCCCACCAACAGTGTAGGAGGGTTCCCTTTTCTCCACACCCTCTCCAGCATTTATTGCTTGTAGACTTCAGGATAGCAGCCATTCTGACTGGTGAAATGGTACCTCATTGTGGTTTTGATTTGAATTTCTCTGATAATGAGGGATGTTGAGCATCTTTTCATGTGTTTGTTAGCCATCTGTATGTCTTCTTTGGAGAAATGTCTATTTAGTTCTTTGGCCCATTTTTTTATTGAGTCATTTATTTTTCTGGAATTGAGCTGCAGGAGTTGCTTGTATATTTTAGATTAGTTGCTTGTCGCTTGCTTCATTTGCTATTATTTTCTCCCATTCTGAAGGCTGTCTTTTCACCTTGCTTATAGTTTCCTTTGTTGTGCAGAAGCTTTTAATTTTAAATAGGTCCCCTTTGTTTATTTTTTGCTTTTATTTCCAATATTCTGGGAGGTGGGTCATAGAGGATCCTGCTTTGATGTATGTCAGAGAGTGTTTTGCCTATGTTCTCCTCTAGGAGTTTTATAGTTTCTGATCTTACATTTAGATCTTTAATCCATTTTGAGTTTATTTTTGTGTATGGTGTTAGAAAGTGTTCTAGTTTCATTCTTTTACAAGTGGTTGACCAGTTTTCTCTGCACCACTTGTTAAAGAAATTGTCTTTTCTCCATTGTATATTCTTGCCTCCTTTGTCAAAGATAAGGTGTCCATAGGTGCGTGGATTTATCTCTGGGCTTTCTTTTTGTTCCATTGATCTATATTTCTGTCTTTGTGCCAGTACCATACTGTCTTGATGACTGTGGCTTTGTAGTAGAGCCTGAAGTCAGGCAGGTTGATTCTTCCAGTTCCATTCTTCTTTCTCAAGATTGTTTTGGCTATTTGAGGTTTTTTGTATTTCCATACAAATTGTGAAATTATTTGTTCTAGCTCTGTGAAAAATACCGCTGGTAGCTTGATAGGGATTGCATTGAATCTATAGATTGCTTTGGGTAGTATACTCATTTTCACTATATTGACTCTTCCGATCCATGAAAATGGTATATTTCTCCATCTATTAGTGTCTTCTTTGATTTATTTCACCAGTGTTTTATAGTTTTCTATATACAGGTCTTTAATTTCTTTAGGTAGATATATTCCTAAGTATTTTATTATTTTCGTTGCAATGGTGAATGGAATTGTTTCCTTAATTTCTCTTTCTATTTTCTCATTATTAGCGTATAGGAATGCAAGGGATTTCTGTGTATTGATTTTATATCTTGCAACTTTACTATATTCATTGATTATCTCTAGTAATTTTCTGGTGGAGTCTTTAGGGTTTTCTATGTAGAGGATCATGTCATCTGCAAACAGTGAGAGTTTTACTTCTTCTTTTCCAATTTGGATTCCTTTTATTTCTTTTTCTGCTCTGATTGCTATGGCCAAAACTTCCAAAACTATGTTGAATAGCAGTGGTGAAAGTGGGCACCCTTGTCTTGTTCTTGACTTTAGGGGAAATGCTTTCAGGAATATTTATTCTTAATATTAACTTTATTCGAAGAGCCAGCAGATCAAGAAGCCATCTTCCCTGGGTCTTGATGCTAGGTTATTTTATGGATCAGAGAAAGGGGAGGTGAGGAAAGAAAGTAGAAAGGCCATTTAATCTTGCAATATCTCCTAGAATGGCAAGCCTCAGGCAGGGGGATGTGTTAGTCTCTTCTTTCTTACAGTCATTCACAGCAAGTAGGGTCAGATTATCTCCCTGTGAGCTAAACCAAGGCACTTTCAGTTTAAAGGTCAGGCAGAGGGGCAGGATTCTCTGAGGCAGGCCATTGTGTATGATTATAATAACAAAAGCGGCAAAAAAAAAGGGTCAAAATCAAAGAAACAGATCCAGCATGGAGTCAAAATTGACTCTTGCTTGTTACACAAGTCTGTGGCTCTTCTGCTCTGAAATGGGGACAGAAGACAGCTGTAGCCTGAGGAGTAGGGGCATGGCAGGGTTCAACTTCTGGCAGGAGTGACAGCATGGGGTCTAGGCTCGGTGCGGAAGGTGAAGCATAGAACCACTTCCTCTGGTCCTGATAGTTTCACTTTTGCATTGTTACTGCTTTTATCCTGTAGGAGGTATTCCCTGGTAGCTCAGTTGGTAAAGAATCTGCCTGCAGATCGAACCTCGGTTCGATCCCTGGGTTAGGAAGATCCCCTGGAGAAGGAAATGACAACCCACTCCAGTATTCTTCCCTGGAAAATCCCATGGACATAGGAACCTGGCAGAACAGTCTGTGGGGTTGCAAGAGTCAAACATGACTTAGCAACTAAACCACCTACCAAACCACTGCTTTTATCTCTTTAAACATATATTAGTATTTAACAAGAACCATGTTTCTTTAAAATTAGTGTGAAGGGCTACTGTACATAAAACAGAAAACCAACTAGGTCCCTACTGTATAGCAGAGGAAAAGAATCTTAAAATATATATATGTAAATATATATACTTATATATATATGTAAATAAATATAAATACTAACATATATATACTATATATTTATACTTATATATATACTAACATAAATATATATACTAACATATATAAATATATATACTAATATATATGTATATAGCCATTGTTGTTGTTCAGTTGCTCAGTCATGTCTGACTGTTTGTGACCCCATGGACTGCAGTATGCCAGGCTTCCCTGTCCTGTCATCATCTCCCAGAGCTTGCTCAAACTCATGTCCGTTGAGTCAGTGATGCCATCCAACCATCTCATCCTCTGTTGTCCCCTTCTCATTCTGCCTCAATCTTTCTCAAGGTCTTTTCCAGTGAGTTGGCTCTTTGTATCAGGTGGCCAAAGTATTGGAGCTTCAGCTTCAGCATCAGTCCTTTCAATGAATAATGAATATTCAGAATTACTTTCCTTTAGGATTGACTGGTTTGATCTCCTTGCAGTCCAAGGGACTCTCAAGAGTCTTCTCCAACACCACAGTTCAAAAGCATAAATTTTTTGCTGCTCAGTCTTCCTTATGGTCCAACTCTCACATCCATACATGACTACTGACTAGCTTTGACTGTATGGTCCTTTGTTGGCAAAGTGATGTCTCTGCTCTTTAATATGCTATCTAGGTTAGTCATAGCTTTTCTTTTAAGGAGCAAGCATCAGTTATACATACAAGTATGAATAACTGAATCATTTTGTTGTACATCTGAAACTAACAACACTGTAAATCAATTGTTCAGTAAAAAGAAAATATATATATTAAAAAATTAGTATGCAGAACCCACTCACCTTTCCAGAGCCCCTTATGGATACATATTACCTTTTAGTGTCTCATGGGGACATTCCTGTGTGGTCCTTCCATGTCCTACATAGTCTGCTTATCCATTATCCACGTGGGTGTTCTCTGTGTTCCACTAATGTCTGCTGTGAACAATTCCATGTGCCTCTTTAGTGTCCAGTTGGACTGGTGTTTTCCTTTTGTCTCATCCAATTTTTGTAGCCATCCATTATCCCATGTGGATGTTCCCATGATCCTTCTAGTGTTGCATGTGGACGTATGAATACTCCTTCAGTAATGCAGAGTCCACTAGTGGACCCCAACATGAAAGCTGCAGGTCCTGGAGGGTTACAGAGTAGCGAGGGGTCCTTGGGTGCATATACGTACAGGGGAAAATTTGTGAATGGTTAAAAATGACTCCTCTCTTTTAAAAAACTTTTTATTTTGTTTTGGGTTATGACCAATTAAAAATGTTGTGATAGTTGCCAGTGAACAGTGAAAGGACTCAGTCGTATGTATACATGTATCCATTCTCCCCCAGACTCCCCTCACATCCAGGCTGCTAGGACCTTGTCGGTTATCCATTTTAAATAAAGCAGTGTATACATTTTGATCCCCAATTCCCTAACTATCCCTTCCCCACATACTTCTCTCAGCAACCATAACTTCATTCTTTAAGTCTGTGACTCTGTTTCTGTTTTATAAATAAGTTTATGTGTATCATTTCTTTTTAGATTCTACCTATAAGGGATGTCATATGATATTTGTCCTTCTCTGTCTTACTTCACTCAGTATGCCAATCTCTAGGTCTCTCCATGTTGCTGCAAATAATATTATTTCATTCTTTTTAATGGTTGAGTAATAGTTCATTATATATGTACCACATCTTCTTTATCCATTCCTCTGTCAATGGACATTTAGGTTGCTTCCATGTGTTGACTGTTGTAAACAGTGCTGGAATGAATATTGGGGTGCATTAGATCATCTTCTTCTCCAGATATATGCCCAGGAGTGGGATTACAGGGTCATATTCTAGCTCTATTTTTATTTTTTTAAGGGACCTCCATACTGTTCTCCATAGTGGCTGTACCAATTTACATTCACTAATTTACATTCACTACACATGTACCAACAATGCAGGAGGGTCCCTTCTCTCCACACCCTCTCTAGCATTTATTGTTTGTGGATTTTGTTGATGATAGCCATTAAAAATGACTCATCTTATTTAAAAAACTTCTACCCCAGAGCTACCTAGTAAATCTGTGGTTTTTGGTTGTTTTTTTTAAGTGGATTCCTAGAATTCTTTCTAAACCTACTGAATCTGAATTACTAGAAATGAACCCAGGAATTTTCATTTTAAACATGTTCTCTCGTGCTATGGTCTGCGTGTTTATATGCCTCCCAAGTTCATATGTTGAAGCTTAGTACCCAATGCCATGGTACTAGCAGGTGGGCCTATGGGAGGCTATTAGGCAGAGTCCTCATGAATAAAATTAGCATTTTTACAAAAGAGGCTCAGATGAACTCATTCCCGAAGAGGGGTCCACTTAGAGAGCCCCCTGTTAGGGCAATGCTCAGGAGTCATGGAGCTGGGGTCAGCCCCATGGCCCCAAACAGGTAGAGCCACCAGGTCTGCAACGGGAGCTTCAGGCACACCCCCAGGCACAGAGCCCGTGGGGGCAGGACCACCCACAGCCACGAGGTCCCGGCCACCCAGAGCCTTGGCAGTCTAAGCTCTGCCCTGGTGGAGCCAGAGAGTACTGGATTTTAATTGGTGTCTTAAAAAGGATGCTTTTGATGTGGAGTTTGAGTTGAGAACCACCAGTTGGCCCTCCTGTCTTCTATTATCTCTCCTCACTATGAAATATCTTCTTTTCCTTCCTCACAAAATTCTGATCTTGTTTGTTTATCTATCCTTATTCTGCATGCTCCATGCGGTTCCTTTCCTCTGAGGAAGCTAATCCCACTCTTGACTGCAGGAGTTATTTCTAATTGTTAATTAATGTTTATTGTTATAAGAACAATTTCAGACTCTTCCCTAACTGAAGAATTTCAGTTCATCCCTAAGAAGAAATGTGGCCAAAATAATGAACAACACGCACACACAAAGGTCAACTTAAAAAGATGTTAAACATCATTAGTCATTAGGGAAATGCAAAAGAAAACCATAACAGGAGCTACTTCACATCCACTTGAGCAGCTAGAATTGTAAAAATGGTTGATATCAAATGTAGGTGAGGATAATGAAGTGACTAAAACTTTCGCACGTTGCTTATTAGAGTGAGAAACGCCTCAACTCACTTGGAAAGCTGCTAGCTGTTTCTTAAAAACTTAAATACATATGCTGTGACTAAAAATTATATTCTTAAGAACTTATCTGAGGAAAAGCTTTTGTGCAAAAAGGCTTTTCTGAAAGCATGCAAGGAAATCAGTCCTGGGTGTTCATTGGAAGGACTGATGTTGAAGCTGAAACTCCAATACTTTGGCCACCTGATGCGAAGAGCTGACTCATTTGAAGACCATGATCCTGGGAAAGATTGAAGGCAGGAGGAGAAGGGGATGACAGAGGATGAGATGGTTAGATGGTATCACTGACTCGATGGACATGAGTTTGGGTAAACTCTGGGAGTTGGTGATGGACAGGGAGGCCTGGCATGCTGCAGTTCATGGGGTCGCAGAGTCGGGCACAACTGAGCAACTGAACTGAACTGAACTGAAAACATGCAAAGCACCTTTGTTCATAATTACACAAAACTGAAAACAGTCCTAATGACCAACAACAAGAGAAAGGATAAGCAAATTATGGAAGACTACTCATCAACACATGGGAACTACTAATATAGAAAAAACAGGATAAATCTTAAAAACATTATATTAAGCAAAAAAAAAAAAAGCAAGAAAGAAATTTGCTTGGGTGAATGGGTGGAATTTAACTGGAAAGCTGTGTAAAGGCACTTTCTGGAGCAATGAAAATATTCCATTGTTTTGAGTAGAGTTTACACAGATATATGCAAGTCTTTCAAAACTTACCTAACTGAACATCTGGATCTGTGCATTTAATGCTAATTACACCATACACACAAATGCACACACACATAACACCTTCTGTTCCTTTTGCTGTCTCAAACAAGCCACACATACTGTATGATTCAATTTATATTAAATTCTAAGCTGAATATTAATGTGTGGTGATAGAATTCAGAAATATCTGCTATGGAGGTGGGGTAAAGAGTGACTGGAAAAGCATACAGGATCATCTTCTGGTCATGTTGATTGGAGTGATGGTTACAGTTCCATATGTCAAACTCATTGTCCTTTTTGTGTCAGCCTGGCTGGGCTATAGTGCCCAGATATTTGGTCAAGCATTATTCTAGATGTTTCTGTCAAGGTGTTTGGGGGATGAAATTAACATTTAAATTGATGGATTTTGAGTAAAGCAGATGCCATCCATAATGTGGGTGGGCCTCATCCAATCAGTTGAAGTAATTAATAGGGCAAAAACTGACCTCCCTAAGCAAGGAGTTCTGCCAGTTAATGGCCTTCAGATTCAGACTGCAACAACAGCTCTTTCCTAGGTCTCCAGCCTCCCAGCCTACCCTGCAGACTTTGGACTTCCAGATTCCCTCCATAATCACATGAGCCAATTCCTTAAAAGAAATCTCTCAAAATGCACATTCTATTGGTTCTGTTTCTCCAGACAGTCCTGACTAAGAAAACTCTTATACTAAAAATCTGTACATTTTATTATATGTTAAATTTATTATAATTGAAAAAAGATCAAAGAGGATACAGAGTGTGCAGGAAAAGCATATCTTTCTCTCTTTTAGAGATGAATAAGATGGCATATAGCCTGTTGGCAAATGGAAGTATAACAGAGTCACACAGTTCAGGTATATAAAAATGAAGTCTGGTGGCCATTGAGGATCTGGTCTCAGAGCTCTGCATCATTGAAACTTGAAATTTCTTTGAGCTGTACTAGACTCAAGGATGCCACCAAGTCATCTTCAGAAAACCTGCCACCTACAGCCTTCTGGTTTCAAGGTCTCCCCTTGTAACTGTTCAACCACTTCAAACTCCAACCAATCCTTACTTGAAAAGCACCCTTCTTGTCAGCTCTAATTATAATTCTTCTTTTGGGGTGCTGGGGGGGACATGTGCACGGTGCTTTATTTATTTATTTCTGGCTGCACTGGGCCTTTGTTGCTACACGTAGCCTTTCTCTAGTTGCAGAGAGCAGACGCTACTTTCTAGTTGCAGCGCACAGACTTCTCATTGTGACGACTTCTCTTGTTGTGGAGTACGGGCTCTAGGCACACAGGCGTCAGTAACTGGGACTTGCTGGCTCTAGGGCGCATTGCTGGCTCTACAGGATTCAGTAGCTGCAGCTCGCAGGTTCTAGAGCCCAGGATCAGTAGTTGTGGTGCACGGGCTTTGTTGCCCCGAGATGTGTGGAATCTTCCCTGACCAAGTATTGAACCTGTGTTCCCTGCATTGACAGGCTGATTCTTATCCACTGTGACTACCAGGGAAGTCTTCCAATTATAATTCTTGATAAACAACTCATGTAATTAACTGCAACCTTGCAGTTTTTGCCTTAATAAGCCTCCTCCATTTTTTAGTCCAGTGGAACACTGCTCAAGTTCTTGAATCTGTGTCTCCCAGGCTGCAGGCCTAACAAGTCTCAAAAAAACTCTTTTTCATTTCAATCAGTTCTCTGTGTCTAAAATTTTGGTAAACAAGCCCAGTTTCTTTGGTGTTCATTATATAACTATCTTTGTTTGTTTGAACTGATATAGCAAAATGCCACACACTGGGTAGCTTATCAACAACAGAAATTTACTGGTCACAGTTCTGGAGGTTGGGAAGTCCAAAATCAAGGCACCAGCATGGTCACATTTGGTAAGGACCCTCTTCCTGATCCAGAGCTGGGAGCTTCTCTCCGTGTCTTCACTTGGTAAAAACGGGGCAAGGGAGCTATGCGAGGCCTTCTTTGTTGTTGTTTTGCCACTAAATTATGTCTGACTTTTTGGGACCCCATGGACTGTGGCCTGCCAGGCTCCTCTGTCCATGTGGCTTCCCAGGCAGGAATACTGGCGCGGGTTGTCATTTCCTCCTCCAGGGGATCTTCTGACCCAGGGATCGAACCTGCATCTCCTGCATTGGCAGGTGGATTCTTTACCACTGAGCCATCTGGGAAGCCCGGAGCCTTCTTTAGAAGAGCACTGATCCCATTCTTGAGGGCTCCACCTTCATGACTGATCACCTCCCAACAACCCTATCTTCAAATAACATCATCCTTGGGGACTAGAATTTCAACATATAAAGTGGAAGGGAGAAAACATTCAAACCAAAGAACTAACTTTGAGGAGAGCCACCTTAGGATAAAACCAGACTGTTGAGGATGTGAGATGAGAAGCTGAGTCTGAATGACGCTGTAGATTTCCAGGGTCAAGCGCTGGGGAAAACTGCCCTACGTCTAGACGTAGTGTTAGATTAGCTAATCACTTCCATGGTTTGAAGTTAGCGTTTTTCTTTGCTTTGGCTTTCCAGCATGTCATCTCTTTCCTGTGTGAGAAGTTCCCCGCTTTATGAATAGCCCACTTCTCAGCAGAGAAGCTGATGATGTCAGATATGTAATCACCTTCTCTTTCTCCCTTGAAGTTAGGGTGCAACATGAACCACAGAGATGTACAAACACACACATGAATCAGAATCAACTGGTGAATCATGGAGTTAAAGCAGAGGCTGGACATTTCTGTTCTGTGGTTTTGGTCAGTGGCTGCTGTGTTCAATTTCTTGTAACAGCAGTATCATTAGCATCTAGTGTGGGTGACACCTGTGGTGTATGTATCCTGTGATGAGAGCAGTTATAGTGCAACCAGAAAGACTATGGCTAGATTTTGGTAATCCTGAGTCTGACAACTCCAAATTTGAGTTTTCAGCAAGCCCTGATCCCACCAAGATTCTAGATATCTAGTAGCCTTTTAATAAATTGCCTTTTCTGTTTCAATTTGTGTGGTTTGGTTTCAGTCACTTGACACTAAAGTGAAAGGCACTCAGTCGTGTCTGACTCTTTGTGACCCTGTGGACTACACAGTCCATGGAATCCTCCAGGCCAGGATACTGGAGTGGGTAGCCTTTCCCTTCTCCAGGGGATCTTCCCAACCCAGGGATTGAACCCAGGTCTCCTGCATTGCAGGTGGATTCTTTACCAACTGAGCTATCAGGGCAGCCCCTTGGCAATAAAACCCTAACTGAAATTTTGTTGATGCTCTCTTAAGTGGCATTCTTGATTAACTGAAGTTAAAAGGATTCTAAATGATGCCCAGTCCTACGTTCTAGTAGTTTTCTATTGCTATGATGTGCTATGTGGATTAAAACAACTCAGTGGATTAAAACAACAATTATTCTTGCTCATTTGTCTGTGGGTTGCCCGAGTCAACTGATCTAGGCTGTGTTCAGCTGACCTTAATTCTAAAAATGTAAATTGAGTCTAGCTCAGCTCCATACATCTCTTTCTCCTTGGACTACCCAGGGCTTGTCATCTTATGGAAATGACAGTGGTCAAGATGGCAAGACCAATTGCAATTCTAATTCAAGCCTTCCCATGTTAGGTCTGCTAATATCCCAATGGTCCACAGCCAAGCCCAACATCAATAAAGCAGAGAAATATAGTCTCTGCTGCTGCTAAGTCACTTCAGTCATGTCCAACTCTGTGCGACCGCATAGATGGCAACCCACCAGGCTCCCCCATCCCTGGGATTCTCCAGGCAAGAATACTGGAGTGGGTTGCCACTTCCTTCTCCAATGCATGAAAGGAGAAGTGAAAGTGAAGTCACTCAGTCATGTCTGACTCTTAGCAACCCCATGGACTGCAGCCTACCAGGCTCCTCCATCCATGGCATTTTCCAGGCAAGAGTACTGGTAGTCTCTACTGAACTGCAAAGCACATGGCAAAGGGTATGACTAGAGAGTGGAATAAAAATTGGAAACAATAACGAAATCTACACCAACCTGCACCCTATTCTTATCCCTCAGTCAAATCAAAGTGTTAGCTGATGGCTGTGTGTGTGTGTGCATGCTCAGTCATTGCAGTCATGTCCGACTCCTTGCAACCCTGTGCACTGTTGGCCTCTGGACTCCTCTGCTAGCTGGTGATGGTGTAATAGTTTTTGGTTTATAGCTATTGAAGTCTCGTCAGAAGAGATCTTAGACACACTGTTTTCAGGTAAGGAAGTGAATCTCTATTATGTCTCCATGAGGAGGCAATGATAGAATCATAAAATGATCAGGTTGTTATGGATGTTAAAGGCCCCTGTTGACATATTTAAGATCATTTAGAAATCAAAGCAGAGTAACTATTGTTTGTGCATCTAAAATGGAGCTGGGTATTGTGGTGGATGTGGTTTCAGACACATTTCTGCATCACTGAGAACCTGAATTTTCTGAACAGTATCAAAGTCAAGGATACCACCAGCCAGTTTAAAAATAATAGCTGCTAGCAGCTGCACACCACCACACAGGACCCTCCCTCTGTTGCTTTTTAATCATTTGGAAAGCAAACCAGTCCTTGCTTAACAAGCACCTTACTTCTTGCCAGCTCTAATCATAACTTGACAATTCATGTAATTGTGGGTTTTTACCTTTACAAACCTGCTCCATTTTGTGGTCCAGCTGAACACAATTCAAGTGCTTTCTGGGATTTGTGTTTCCAGGGCTGCTGATCTAACAATTCCCAAGTAAACACTAAATTTTGTGGGTTTTGTTTTTTTTTTGCTTTTTGCCTCAACCACTTCTCTTGGAATCCTTGATTAACATCCTTTAGTAAATCCTATTGCTTGATTGATAAGGAAACTAAAGCATTAAAATATGAATGCCTTGGTCAAGGCTGCATATCTTGAAAATGGCAGAACAATGAATATAATTGGTATATTATGGATGTATTTCAATACATCAAAATAACAATAGAATGCACATTGATTGACTCCCAGATACATGCTTCTGACCCTTGTCTATTTTACTAACATTATATTGGGGCAGAAAGTTTTCTATATTCCTCAAATCATTTCTTCCTTCCTCCATATATGCCAGATAGAAGACTGGATATGTGTCTTGGACACCTCTGTCCACTCAAAGTCCTGCTGATCCAGGTTAGAAATCTTCTAGGATTCAAGATAGCTGAGGACCCAAACTGATATGGCAAAGTTCTGCCTAGTGAATCCTCTTGAGGAGCACAAGGTGTCTGTGCTCTATTTACAAATGTGTTGGCAATTACAGCCCTTATAATAAAATTCTATGTGAGAGAGACATTTTTTGAAATCTTTACAAATCTTCACAGGACACTCCCAAGTAACAACAGCTTCTGTTTTTCCGCTCTAATTAAAGGCGAACAGAGTCAACCCGTTGCAAAATTTAGTGTGGGAAACAATTGACCTTTTAAGGAAATTCCCCAGAAGGGCAGATAAGTGAAAGTCGCTCGGTCGTGTCTGACTCTTTGGGACCCCATGGACTATACAGTCCAGGGAATTCTCTAGGCCGGAATACAGGAGTGGGTAGCATTTCCCTTCTCCAGGGGATCTTCCCACATTGCTGGTGAGTTCTTTACCAGCTGAGCCACAAGAGAAGCCCGAGAATACTGGAGCAGGTAGCCTATCCCTTCTTCAGTGTGTTTGAGGACAAGGGGAAGATTTTGCTGAGTTTAATCAGGGGAGGGTTATGATCTGATTCACATCCACTTCAGGGCTTGTCCAGTTCTTCCTGACATAGAAGAACAGGATTCCTCCTTCCCAGACCTATGAGGGTCCAGAGAGCTGTTTGCCTTGAACTTCACATTCACAGAGACACTCCAGTGGACAGTTCAATGTTCATATAAACTTAGACATACAATCCATCAATTTTCAATCAATATTCTTCCATGTTAAAAGCATTAATTTACTAACATCATTTAAAATATACCATAATTTGTGAAACCCTATTTAGCCTTTTTTCATATTTGAATACATTTAGAGCTTCAAAAGACAGAGAGGACTGAAACTTCCCTGACTCTTGCAACCCCTATAAACATCCTACCCCTTACTTTCTCTCCTGATCTGACTGTACTTGCCCTCTCATCCTTATTTTTCTCTTGTCCCGGGTATAATGCTGACTTCCAGTACATTTAATATCAGTCTGTTGGTATTTCCTGCCTTTAACATGTGTCATAACCATAATTCTACTTCTGGTTTCTAGCAATGTTTTTAAGACAGTTTTTCTTTGAAGTCTCACCTCTTTTCTTTGCTATTTCTTATCTCTTCTCACTTCTCTGCCTGGCTATATCCTGAGCACTCTAGTTATCCCACTCATCTTTATTCTGTTTCAAAAAACTCATTCACTCTAGGACCTAAAGTTTGTAAGTATGTTTAAAAAGGATCAGATTCACATCATGTCTAAAACTTTTAGGTGGAAAAAATGCTACCTTGGCAATTCACCTGTGTCCAAAAGGAGCTTACATTTTAAAATCTGGTGTTTTGACGGGGGGAAAATTAAGATTTGAAAAATATTCTTTTAAATGTAGATAGCTGATTCATCCACAGCTAGAAGGCCAGGGTAGGAAGTGATGATTAGCGGGTGACTGAACTCAGGGCAGTGGCTGAGGTTCACCCTAGAGTGGGCATCCTAAACTCTAGGTTCCAAGGGGTCTGTGCTTGCTGAAAATGCAGATTCCTAAGCCCACTGCTAGAAATGTTAATTCAGTGGATCTGGAATAGTCAGGAAATGCTGAACAAGATATAGGGACCCTATATATAGCCGAGTAAATGTATAACTCCTAATAGCCTGGATCATGGGCTAGATCCTGATTCTGAGTGTAATGGACTGTATGTCCTCGGCAAGGCAGATGAACTTCCCTGTCCCCAATTTCCTAGTCTGTGAAAGAAGCCTACTAGCCATGAGACACAGAATGTGAGGGGGATAGTATTTTGGAAAATATCTGGTTTTCTCTTCTGCGTTTCTGAGAATGTTAATTACTCCCTACCTCTCTGGATTGACCCAAGTGTGTTTTTCTATATCTACAGTGTATCTATATTTATAAATCTAAAATCTCTGTAAATCTAAAATCTCTTTTTATATCAAAGCTCCTTTGTTGGAGGTGGAATGGGGGTGGGGATAGGGGTGGTAGGGGAGGAGATTATTATTTGTTCCAGAAAGTGAAGAGAAGAAAGGAATTTATATTTAGACTCTGACATTTAAAATAAGATTATGTGGCAAAACAATAGCTATGAGAGAGTATTTCTACTTTTCCACTCTCAACCCACTCTCTCCCCACACCTCACAGGGGCATAAGAAAAATCAAGGATGGAAGTTTCAGTTATCAAAAGTTCTATCATTTAGAAACTAGCCCTTCTGCCTACAGCAGCTGGACCATGAAGCTTGGCAGCCTATGGTAGAATGAGGCTATGTAACGGGGAAAGTTAAAATCCCCCTTCTTTGGCTGAGGGGATGATAGAATGATAGAAAGAGGAGAGAGAACAAGAAGGACCTGAATGAGTGAGGAGAAGGGACTGCATAAATGCTGAGGGCAGACGGAGAGGTCTTCTCTTGTGTCCCCCTCAATATCTAATAACCTACTCCCCACAATTCCCAGTAATGGAGACAATAGATGAGGACCTGATTAATTAATCAATGTTGCCCAGGTAGCAATACTTTTCAACAGACTTCTTGATGATTTTAATGTGCATTCAGTTAAGAACCACTGGACTAAGGATTAAACAGAATGAACATGTATATTCCCCCACCCTGCTTCTTCATAGGAAGCCCTCATGAGAATGAACTGATTAAATAGAGATAAAATAAAGAAGTTAGCTCTCAGAACACCTGAGCACAGTGCAGATTCATTTGTCACACAAACATACAAGTGGAGATACTCTATGATTATAAAGAGCTCTCTTCTGGAAATTATTATTTTTTAAATTTTATTTATTTAATTGAAGGATAATTACTTTACAGAATTGTGTTGGTTTCTGCCAAACATCAACGTGACTCAGTGATAGATATACATATGTCACTTCCCTCTTGTAGCCAAGTTAAAGCCCAGAGTAGAAAAGTTCAGTTCAGTTCAATTCAGCTCAGTCGTCTCCGACTCTTTGCGACCCCATGAAACGCAGCACGCCAGGCCTTCCTGTCCATCACCATCTCCCGGAGTTCACTCAAACTCACGTCCATCGAGTCAGTGATGCCATCCAGCCATCTCATCCTCTGTTGTCCCCTTCTCCTCCTGCCCCCAATCCCTCCCAGCATCAGAGTCTTTTCCAATGAGTCAACTCTTCACATGAGGTGGCCAAAGTACTGGAGTTTCAGCTTTAGCATCATTCCTTCCAAAGATAGTGCTGTAGTTAAGACACTGATGCTCAAACTCGGTGAGTTTGAGCAAACCGCTGGAGATAGTAGAGGACAGAGGAGCGTGCCGGTGTGTCCATGGGCTCACAAAGAGTATGACACGACTTAGTGAGTGAACAACAATAACAACAGTTAAGACTCCAGGAACCTGGGAAAGGAGACTAGATGAAGGTTTTAGCTAAAATGACTACAGAAGAGTTGTGTGTTCTCTCTCTAGTAGAATAAAGTGAATTTTCCCCCTAAATTAAAGTGAGATGACCCAGTTCAACAAAAGCACTTTATTTTTAAAAAATTTTTATTTATTTTAAAAACCAAAAACATTTTGGATTGGTGTGTGCATGGCAAATACTGTGCTACTCCAGTATTCCTGCCTGCCTAGAAAAATCCCAGGGACAGAGGAGCCTTGTGGGCTACAATCCATGGGTCGCAAGAGTTGGACACGACTTAGTGACTAAACCACCACATAGCTGATTAGCAGTGTTGTGACAGTTTCTGGTGAACAGTGAAGGGACTCAGCCGTACATACACATGTGTGTCCATTCTCCCCCAAAACTCCTCCTATCCAAGCTGGCACATAACGTTGAACAGAGTTTCATGTGAAAATCACTTTCTTAAGTAGCTGATTTCTCTGGAGTCAGAATGAGTGAGGTTAGAATCCTGGGTCTGCCCTTAGTGTGTGACGTTGGCAATTTTACCTAATTCATCTAAAGTTCAGCATTTTAGTGACTAAAACAGGCCTTATTATATGGTCTCCCTTCACAGGGTTGTTATGTTTAGGGCTAGGGTAGGAATTATTAATTATTCCTATAAATAACTATGAATTATTATTATTAGGGTAGGGCTGTTATGAATCCCTTTAGCTAAGAATTCTTAACAGCAGAGAGACCTCAGCCACATGGTTTGCTGCTGCTGCTCCTGCTGCTAAGTCGCTTCAGTCGTGTCTGACTCTGTGCCACATGGTTTGAACATACTGAATAAGAATGCCCAGAGGTATATTTTAAAAAGCCACAGAGGGGATTCCTGTGCACATAGAAAATTGTTCTGGAGCAGGGGATCTCAGATTTCAGCATGCATCAACATTATGAAGAGGGCTCGCTGGGCCTGCTCCCAGAGTTTCTGGTTCAGAACGGCTTGGGTGGGGGCCCTGAGAATGCGCATTTCTGACAAACTCCCAGGTGGCTCCGATTCTGCTGGAGACCACACTTTGAGAGCTTAGTCAGCCAACTAGGCTGCTTAGAAGTTAGCCTGGTTAGACTATTGTGTCTAAGACTGAAGTGTTGTGTTTCTTCAAATCTTGCTCTTGTTCTATTTGTAAATTTACACATTTTTAGAGTGAGTAGCTAATAGCTGGCTCTGAAATTCTAATAAAAGTTATATAAGATTAGTGTTGATTATACCATCTACTCCACTTTACTTTCTGTTCCTAATATTAGCTTAACTATCTATTAAGATGTCAATAATTTATTCAGAGGGCTTCATAACAGAATAGTGGGTCACCTGGGGGAACTTTTAAAAAAATACCTGGGTCTTACCTCTGGAGCTGCTGATTCAAAGGATGTGGGGAGGGACCTAGGCACTGAGGTTTTTAAAACCTTCCAGATAATTCCAATATGCAGCCAGCTTTAAGAATCATAGAGTGTGTAGTAGTTAAAATGATTTGCTGATCCTGTTAGGCTGGGGCTTCCCAGGTGGCTCAGTGGTAAAGAATTTGCCTACCAAGCAGGAGATGCAGGTTTGATACCTGGGTGGAGAAAATCACATGAAGGAGGAAGTGGCAACCCACTCCAGTATTCTTGCCTGGAAAATCCGAAGGATGGATGAGCTTGGCAGGCTATAGTCCATAGGGTGGCAAAGAATCAGACAAAACTGAGTGACCCATCACTCTGACTACAAATTGACACCCTCCCATGGCCTCTGGCAGTCTTGTTAGCAAGCTTGCCCACCAGGGCTGGAGCTACCACCCAGTCTCTTATCCACGCCACATCCACAGAACAGGCTCTGCTCTTCACATAATGAAGGCTAGAGGTTGATTTTCACTGGGACAAGTAGTGATTTGTCAATGGTGAAAGTTAGAAATGGTATCTCTTTATTGGAATGAGTTGAAATTATGGTACATAAATGGGGTAACCTATTTTAGAAGTAGTCACCTTGCTCCACAAAGAAAGTATAAGAATCTAGGGAAGCAACTAGGCTAGAGGTTAATACTCTTTCTTTAAAGTTCTGGATAATAAATCTTTTTGTGGACCAAAAGCAAATCAAGTTACATCTGTACCTCGGAGATGTGTTGTGTGTGGAGCAGCAGGAGGAAGTCATGAAAGCACCATGTACTGTCTCATCCCAGCTACTCCATCCCTTTGTTTCTGTGTGATGCTTGCTCCCGCAATGCAGAACTGCCCTAAGCAATACACAAACAAATGAGCAAAGCTACTCAAGTTTTTATCATTGTCATGTTCACAAAAGTATATTCATCTTTTGATTTCTTTTCAACCATTAAAAAAATGTAAAAGTTGGGCTTCCCTGGCAGTCCAGTGGTTAAGATTCCATGCTACCACTGCAAGGGGCACAGGTTCAATCCCTGGTCAGGGAACTAACAGCCTACATGCCACAGATTAATAAGTAAATAAAATCAGGAAAAGAGCCCCCCATCATGCTCCAAAAAGTAAAAGTTAACAAGAAAAAAATTAAAATCATTCTAAAGTTGGGGTCATACAAAAAGAAGCAGCAGATCTGAAACCTTACAAACCCGGTCTCCTGCACTGCAGGCAGATTCTTTACCGGCTGAAGCACCAGGGGAGCTGTTAAGGACGTCTTAGGCTAAATTCCTAACTCGATGCTCTATGTCTAGCTGTGAATTAAGATTCTGATTGCCTGGTGCCAACTAAAAAGATAACAGGGTCCAGCCAATGAAATATAGTCACTGCTGCCTTCAACAAACCTTTCATGCAGGGTGATAGTCTGTGAATCTAAAACTTTTAGAGGTCAGTTGTTCTCAACTTTGGTTGTCTGCTGGAATCATCAGAGGAGATGAAAACCCCCCATGTCTGAATCAATTACATCAGGACCCAGAAATCAGTATTTACATCTCCTCAGGTCGTGCTCACTTAGACAGCTCGCTTGGGCAGTCCCCAGGTATTTCAGTGGATAGATAAGCCTGAGAGCACTTTTATCAAGAGAGGGAAAGGACTGGGCTTCCTCAAACTGCAGAATAGGCAATATGGTTATTTCTGTTTGCTAATAAATGTTCGTTTAGTACTATCTTCATATGTAGGAGAAATTGGTCTGAGCCTTACTTTCATTATAAAAGGATGACGAGGTTTCTAGCGGAGTAGCTAACATGCACAGACACCTCAAGTATAGCAAACAAACCATCAAAAAATGAAAAGGAGACGACCAACAGAATGGGAGGAAATATCCACAAATGATGTGACCGAAAATACAATGCTATATTGTACATTTGAAAGTTGCCTGGAGTGTAGATCTCAAAAGTTCTATATGTGTGGTATGGATGCTAACTAGACTTACTGCAGTGATCATTTTGCAGTATTTCAATAATTTCAACAAGTATCGAATTGTCTTGTTATATACCTAAAACAATTACTGTGTCAATTATACCTCTATTAAAAAAATAAAATGAGCCAGATATTGTAGGTATAGAAACTTATGCATAAAAAAGGTTACACATTTCCAGGAGAGGAGCTGGAAACCTAAGTTTGTCTGATGGGACCACAGGCTGTTTACCCACTAGGGTCTGCCATATCAAGAATGGGGACTCAAGTCTAATACTCCTGCTCACCACACTGCCTAACTTTCTGAAAGTATTGCAAGAGGCCCTAGAAACAAATCTGTTCCAATATTCTTTATTTATGAGCAGAAATACATCCAGAGAGGTAAAATGACTTTTCTAAAATGACCAAGAGAGTTCATATTAGAAAGGCCGTGTGTTAGAAATGATATCTAGTGTCTTCAAACAGAACCCAGGCAAAGGGCCATTCATAGCCTGGATTTTCCAACATTCACAAAAAGAAAGAAAAATGTAGCAGTCAAATTTTTTCCTTGGAACCAAAACATGGGGATTGAGGGGAAAGAAGAACTCCTTTTAAAAAATTTGTGTATATGATATTCCAAGTTGGTGATGGACAGGGAGACCTGGCATGCTGCAATTCATGGGGTCGCAAAGAGTCAGACACGACTGAGCGACTGAACTGAACTGAAGTGTGTCTAAATGCATTAAAGGTAAGGTGGTGTTTTATACCCACTACCATTTTTCCTGGGGACCCCAACTGATGGTCCACAAGCCAAACCTAGATGTGCTTTGATTTCCTCTCCAGAGTTCTCCTGGTGACAACTGTCCAGAGTTGAGAGGGAGGGACCCCTTTTTAGTTGATACATGCATGCTCAGTTCACCACAGCCCCTAGTGGTCCCTCTTTTTTGTGTAACTCAACTAATTATCTGTGTGACCTTGGCAAAATCTTTTCCTCTCCCTATAGGCCAGAATCTTCATCCTTTGAACTGGGATGGGGGTATTGATTATATTGTATTTTGTTGGTCACCTGCCTCCTCTCCCTAGAAGGTAAACTCTAGGAGGGCAGGGATTGTAGTCTGCTGTTCAATGATGTCTACCACAGCACCCATGCCTGCAGTGTAATGGGTGTTAAACAAACACTTAAGGAGAGAATAAATAATCCTAAAAAAAGAACTTAGGCAAAGGGGATAGAAAAACCTTATTTTTTTTTAATTGGAGTATTGTTGCTTTGCAGTGTTGTGTTTGTTTCTGTTGTACAGCAAAGTGGATCAGCTGTATGTATATATACATCCCTCTTTTTGTGTTTCCTTTTCATTTAGGTCACCACAGAGCATGGAGTAGAGTCCCTGTGCTATGCAGTCGTTTCTTATCAGTTATCTAATTTATGTGAAAAGTGAAAGTGTTAGTTGCTCAGTCGTGTCCGACTCTTTGCCACCACGTGAATTGTAGCCTGCCAGGCTCCTCTGTCCATGGAATTTTCCAGGCAAGAATACTGGAGTGGGTTACCATTTCCTTCTCCAGAGGATCTTCCCCACCCAGGGATTGAACCTGGATCTCCTGCATCGCAGGCAGATTCTCTACCATCTGAGTCACCAGGGTATCTAGTTTATACATAGTATCAATAGCATATATATGTCAACCCCAATCTCTCAATTCATCCCACTCCCCTTCCCCACTTGTTGTCCATACATTTGTTCTCTGTGCCTGTGTCTCTATTTCTTCTTTGCAAATAAGTTCACCTGTACCATTTTTCTAGATTCCACATGTGTGTGTTAATATATGATACTTGCTTTTCTCTTTCTGACTTACTTCACTCTAGATGACCATCTCCAGGTTCATCCACATCTCTGCAAATGGCATGATTTCATTCCCTTTTATGGCTGAGTAGTATTCCATTGTATATATGTACCACATCTCATTTATCCAGAAATGGAAAAACTAAGGCAAATTAGCCATTCTATATCATGATGGTGATGGTTACACATTGTATACAATTACCAAAAGTAATCAAACTGTTCACTTAGAGTTGATAAGTTTTTATATACATAAATGATAACCTAAATAAAGAAGATGAAGCTAATATATATTCATAATTAAAATTAATTTCACCAACTTTCTGATAGTTTTTCCTGACCTTAGCAATTATCACCTTGTACTGGGGGTTATACATGTCAGGGGTGTGCTGAATGCTTTATATTTTTTATCTCATTAATTCTTGGGTGTAAGTGTGAAAGAAAGTGAAAGTGAAGTCTCAATCGTGTCCAACTCTTTGTGACCTCATGGACTGTAGCCTACCAGGTTCCACCATCCATGGGATTTTTCCAGGCAAGAATACTGGAGTGGGTTGCTTGTCTAAACCACTCAGGTGCATTTCCTTCATCTTTCTATCACTATCAATAAAATTTTACTTAGGACTAACTAAGGTTTAATTTTTAAGTGCATGAGCAGGCTGTGGCTTCACCTTCTTGCCTAGAAAGGTTACAGGGTGTATTTATTAATTGCATCTAGAAAGCCAGTCATGAATAATTTATTTCATCCTCCCAATAATTTTTGAGGAGGTTCTGTCATCATTCTCACTTCCCAGATGCTGAAGCTCAAATCAGGCCCTAGTGTGTCACCAGCCAGAGTGACACAATGGGAGGCAACAGGGCAAAGATGTGATCCCAAGCAGTGTGAGCCCCTGGGGTTGTTTGCTTAATCCCCACACCAGACGGCCTCTCAACCAGTGACACAGTCAGACTGCTGAGCTGGTGTGTGTGGGAACCAGGGTGTGACCCTTGCAGAGATGACAAAAGATGATTTTCCTGGTGCAGTGGGCATCTCCAGACCAGGTGGCCTCAGAAAGTGGTCAGAGCTGTGGTCTGTTCCCTGCCACGTTATCCCAGTCTGTTGTGGCAGCTGGGGTGAGATGCAACATGGGAACCTAGGAATTGGCATCGTCACTGGGCAAAAGCCCATCTGCAGGACCCCAAAGCACCTGAGGATTGAGAAAGGGGCTGTTTGACATAAGCCTCAGCTATCCTTTTCAATATTGAACAATTTTTTCAAGGTGTGTTTACCTCCTTGGTCCTTAACATTGCTGTAGAGTGGAAAGAACCTTCAGGAATTTCACTGGTACTCCTTGGGCCAATCCAGCATGCTGTTTCTGTCTCTCTCTTTTTTTTTTAATTTTACTGTAGAGCATTCCTCTCTTCCCTCCCAAAAAATAATTAGTCGATGACACTTTTAAACTCTTGAGTGTCAGGGCCTGATTGAAATGCAGGCCTATCCCTCTGCAAGAGACAAACACAAGTTCCCACATCTTAACTCTTTATGAAGGTAATTGGGACAAATTAAACCTGTAATGACTTTCTCAAGATAACTTGAGATTTCTGCACCCTTTGCAATTACCAGAAATAATGCCATAGTAATTCACTCTTCTGGAAATGCAAAATGCACAGCTGTGGAAGAAATTGCATGTAAATGATATTATCAGCACAGGAGGGCCACCATGTACAAGCATACAGAGACTCAAGTATACATTATTTGGCTTACTAGTTTAGACAGATCAGGAAACATTATCCCAGATCAAATAAGCTGAATGTAATTGAGACATTCCTGGGTTCACAGAGTATATCAACTCTGGATCAAACTAAAACCATCTCATTTGGCACAATGTTAAAAATTAGGACTGATGTTGAAGCTGAAACTCCAATACTTTGGCCACCTGATGTGAAGAGTTGACTCATTGGAAAAGTCCCTGATGCTGGGAGATTGAGGGCAGGAGGAAAAGGGAACAACAGAGGATGAGATGGTTGGATGGCATCACCGACTCAATGGACATGGGTTTGGATGGACTCCGGGAGTTGATGATAGACAGGGAGGCCTGGTGTGCTGCGGTTCATGGGGTTGCAAAGGGTTGGACAGGACTGAGTGACTGAACTGAACTGAACTGAAAAAATTAATAGAAGACAAAGAGGATAAATGACTGATTTGTCTGGAAACTATTGTTGCCAAACCAAACTTGGGTCTGCTTGCCCCTTGATCAGTAAAAACAATCTACTGACTCTGGATTTGGGGTGAAGGAAAGTGCAGCATTTATTGCAGGGCACTAAGCAAAGAATCCAGGGCAACTTGCGCTTAAATCATGGATCAAGGATTTTGTAGAAACTAAATCTTGTGGCCAGCAATTTTTATTTTGGCTGACCAAAAATTTGGTTATTTCACTAACACTTTGCAGATTATTACTTTCAGTAGTTACATCTGACACATCTATAATGTCTTCTCCAGCACCCTGAGTTTCATTTTTACTTTTTGTATCAGAATCAATCACTAAGGTTTTTTTTTTGTCTTTTTGTTGGTCTAATATTCACATCACCTGCATCAGAAATATATTCTGAAGAACTATCTCCTGAGGCATTAATATATATATTGCTCAGACAATCAAATAAAGTATCTGCATAAAATTCACCGAAAAATTCTTGACTCAAAATTTCTCAATGTCTCATTTTCGAAAATTCAGTGGTAATAAACTTGCATTTATAATA
>SJYQ01008501.1:0-11147 GCA_006410935.1 Redunca redunca
GAATCAAGGCAAATTGGAAGTAGTGAAACAGGAGATGGCAAGAGTGTATATCAACATTTTAGGAATCAGTGAACTAAAATGGACTGGAAGGGGTGAATTTAATTCAGATGACCATTATATCTACTGTTGGCAAGAATCCCTTAGAAGAAATGGAGTAGCCCTATAGTCAACAAAAGAGTCTAGAATGCAGTACTTGGGTGCAATCTCAAAAACAACAGAATGATCTCTATTAGTTTCCTTGGGCTCCCAAGCTGGTCTGGAGCTTCCTAGGACCGTGACTCTAATCAAGGGTGAGGGAAGCTGTTTTGTATGGAGTCATTCAGAGGATCTGCTTTAAGCCAAGCCAGTTCTGAGTTCAAAGGAGGGTTTGAAGATGAGGTTTCCAAGTTGCTAAGTGGTAGATGGTGGTGGGTGCATTCCAGACTGGCCAATTTTATAGTACCAAGATTCAGCAATTCAGATAACTATTTAATTTAATTTATATATAGCAGAGTTTTTTTTTTTTTTTTTAGAAGGTAGTAATTTTATGATCTCAACATGGATGTGCTTTCCTTCCTGCCAGAAACTAGGGGTACCAGGCGAGCAAGGAAGAAGTTTTTATTGATGTCTTAATGAGGGGGTTGCACAGACATCCACTTGTGAAAGTTGCATTCATGTCCATATATGTGAATATATAGCTCATCCATTAAAGTGTAATTATGTACTTATATAAAGTGATACAGATATTAATTCATAGGCTTGGTCTTACATGTAGGTAACCACCTACATGTTGTGCTCTAAAGGGTGATTAAAAGTCTCCCTGCTCTCGATGTCCCCCTAGCAATCTGCATTAATTTATGACATTCCCACTGCTAATGTTACTTCTTTGAAGGAAGAGTTAGCTGCAGAAGGCCCATGTTAAAATGCAACAGGATCTTTTAAAGAGGACTGACAGAAGAGTGGGATGCAAAGGTCTATAATGCAGGCAGAGAGGGAAAACCTGAGAAGAAAGCCATGAGAGCAGCCTTGCAGAGTGCCACATGAGGTGCCATGAGAACTCCAGACACCAAGGAGGATCAGTGACAAAGAGTGCAGGGAGGGAGAGAAGAGTGGAAGCATTAGAAGATGAAATTGACCATACCACAGAGTTGTGATGGCTCTGTAAAAGTACCAACAATACAAATACTGTACATTAAGGATTACTCTATTGGATAATTTAATTTAAAAGAATAAGTCCCATATTTTATGAAAGGCATCTAATTTCCCNACAAAGGTTGCAAATCATGTATTACCAGAAAACAAGAGTAGAAGTGGGAAAACTGGTTTATCACCCAAAGTTCAGGACTAAAGTGCAAACCAAGAGAGACATCTTTACCATCATCTGCATCCTCATCAAACCAGTTATTAAATACCTCTTGGTACATGAGTGGTAGCAAATAAGCATAGTCAGGATCCTCTGCCCTTATGCAATTTCTAATGGTGCAGAAATACAGTAAACAAATTCAGAACTTGAAACACTGATACCTGACATTAATATAAGGAGTTACATATTTTCACTGAGTGTAAATAAGGAGGTAAGTGCATTTGCCAGAGAGTTGAGGAGAGGAGCTTTAATAGGAAGTTATGACACTTTTCCAAAGCTTCTCTGGTAGAGATAGACTTTCAAAAGCTGTTTAAATAATGGGAAAAATGAAAATCATAGAAAGGGATTCAGTATATTTTAGTAGAATATTCAGAGATGGGCAGTAAATGAATAAGTAAATGACATCTTTTAGAATTTGAAATAGCTCAACTGGAATTCCATCACCTCCACTAGCTTTGTTCGTAGTGATACTTCCTAAGGCTCACCTGACTTCACATTCCAGGATGTCTGGCTCTAGGTGAGTGATCACACCATTGTGATTATCTGGGTCACGAAGTTCTTTTTTGTATAGTTCTTCTGTGTATTCTTGCCACCTCTTCTTACTATCTTCTGCTTCTGTTAGGTCTATACTGTTTCTGTCCTTTATTGTGCTCACTTTTGCATGAAATATTCCCTTGGTGTCTAATTTTCTTGAAGAGCTCTCTAGTCTTTCCCATTCTATTGTTTTCCTCTATTTCTTTACATTGATCATTGGGGAAAGTCTTTCTTACCTCTCCTTGCTATTCTTTGGAAATCCACATTCAAATGGGTATATCTTTCCTTTTCTCCTTTGCCTTTTGCTTCTCTTCTTTTCACAGCTATTTCTAAGGCCTCCTCAGACAACCATTTTGCCTTTCTGCATTTCTTTTCCTTGGGGATGATCTTGATCACTGCCTCCTGTACAATGTCACAAACCTCTGTCCATTTCTTCTGGTACTCTGTGTATCAGATCTAATCCTTTGAATAATTTGTCATCTCCATTGTATAATCGTAAAGGATTTGATTTAGGTCATACCTGAATGGTCTAGTGGTTTTCCCTACTTTCTTCAATTTCAGTCTGAATTTGGCAATAAGGAGTTCATGATCTGAGCCACAGTCAGCTCCCTGTCTTGTTTTTGCTGACTGCATAGAGCTTTTCCATCTTTGGCTGCAAGGAATACAATCAATCTGATTTTGGTATTGACCATCTGGTGATGTCCATCTGTAGAGTCTTGTGTTGTTGGAAGAGGGTGTTTGCTAAAACTGGAAAAGGTCAGTTTTCATTCCAGTCCCAAAGAAAGGCAATGCCAAAGAATGCTCAAACTGCACTCAACTGCACTTATCTGGCACAATAGCAAAATAATCTCCAAGCCAGGCTTCAACAGTACGTGAACCGTGAAATTCCAGATGTTCAAGCTGGATTTAGAAAAGGCAGAGGAACCAGAGATCAAATTGTCAACATCTGTTGGATCATTGAAAAAGCAAGAGAGTTCCAAAAAATAAAAATCTACTTCTGCTTTATTGACTATGCCAAAGACTTTGTGTAGATCACAGCAAACTGTGGAAAATTCTTAAAAAGATGGGAAGACCAGACCACATGACCTGCCTCCTGAGAAATCTGTATGCAGGTCAAGAAGCAACAGTTAGAACTGGACATGGAGCAACAGACAGGTTCCAAATTGGGAAAGGAGTAGGTCAAGGCTGTATATTGTCATGCTGCTTATTTAACTTATATGCAGAGTACATCATGAGAAGTGCTGGACTGGATGAAGCACAAGATGGAATCAAGATTGCCAGGAGAAATATCAATAACCTCAGCTATGCAGATGATACCACCCTTATGGCAGAAAGCGGAGAACTTAAGAGCCTCTTGATGAAAGTGAAAGAGGAGAGTAAAAAAGTTGGGCTAAAGCTCAACATTCAGAAAACTAAGATCATGGCATCTGGTCCCATCACCTCGTGGCAAATAGATGGGGAAACAATGGAAACAGTGACAGACTTAATTTTTCTGGGTTCCAAAATCACTGCAGATGGTGACTGTAGCCATGAAATTAAAAGATACTTACTCCTTGGAAGGAAAGTTATGACCAACCTAGACAGCATATTAAGAAGCAGAGACATTACTTTGCCAACAAAGGTCTGTCTAGTCAAAGCTATGGTTTTCCCATTAGTCATGTATGGATGTGAGAGTTAGACTGTAAAGAAAGCTGAGCACCAGAGAACTGATGCTTTTGAACTGTGGTGTTGGAAAAGACTCTTGAAAGTCTCTTGGACTGCAGGGAGATCCAACCAGTTCATCGTAAAGGAAATCAGTCTTGAATATTCATTGGAAGGACTGATGGTGGAGCTGAAACTCCAATACTTTGGCCACGTTATGTGAAGAACTGACTCATTGAAAAAGACCCTGATGCTGGGAAAGATTGAATGGGAGAGGAGAGGTGGACGACAGAGGATGAGATGGTTGGATGACATCACTGACTCAATGGACATGAGTTTGAGTAATCTCCAGGAGTTGATGATGGACAGGGAAGCCTGCTGCAGTCCATGGGGTCACAAAGAGTCAGACAGGACTGAGCAACTGAACTGAACAGAAATGACATCTGTTAAGGAACTCTGTTCCCTTAACTTCACATTTTTTTGAGGCAACATTGACTAGAGGGATGCCCATGGTCTTCCTCCTTGACCCTCCCTTATGCCCTACCAAGTGAAGAAAGTTTTATCTGCCATGAAAGTTTTTTTCTGCCATGAGCCGTATGAGATCACCGTGGAACCACACAGAAGGGCTCCTCACTTGCTTCACGCAGGGCATGTCATTCATTCACAGAAGCACACCATAGAGTTAGTAAAGCACAGCAGAAAACATGTTCGCTAAGAGAACAAAGAACTAGAGCTCCAAGCATCCTTACCTTGTCCTGAAGGATCCCGGGCGATCCCCCAAGATGAAAGGTTGTTGAATCACGACACCGGGATTCTTGGCCCCTGGAGGAGAAGAATTCAATCTGGGGCCAGAGATGAGGCTTGATCGCTCAGAGCTTTTGTGTAATAAAGTTTTATTAAAGTATAAAGGAGAGAGAGTAATGAGTTTTTGAGAAGAGACTGAGAGTGGTCTGCTGTGCCACTTCTACGTCTTCTGTTTAAGGGTTTTATTGTGATCTTCTCTTAGCTTATGGGGAAGGCCTGAGCTTATCTCCCTGAACCAGTGACTAGATGAATCAAGATCCCTAATTCACAGCTGGAAGGAGGTATTAGAAAAACAGTTGAGGTCCCACATCTCAGCTATGTCTTCTAACCCAGTTTTGTAACTGATATTTTCATCTCCTGTCTGACTCTGGTGTTTGTCTCAGTTGCTAGGAAGAGGGAAAGAGCTGTTATTGATTGTTCTCCTTAAACCCAGCAGAACAATGATTAAATTTGTCAGGGAGAAGTAGAGAGGGATGGTGAGAACAGAAATAAAACTCTCACAAACCTCATGAAGAAGCTCAGACTTCACTACCTTCCATTTTTCTTACAATAGTCATCATTAAGATATGCTTCTCAAACTGTTTATGGTGAAAGACCAGTGTTTTTTTCTTTTTTCAAAAATTCCAATCCATCATGGAACGATGCTTTTAAAAAATACAATTAGTCTATCAACAAATATGTGAACTGATAAAGAAGATGTGATATTACTCAGCCATAAGAAAGAATGAAAGATTTCCATTTATAACAACACAGATGGACATGGAGGGCATTAGGCTAAGTGAAATAAATCAGAGAGACAAATACTGTATGATATCACTTATATGTGGAACCTAAAAAATACAACAAACTAGTGAACATAACAAAACAGAAGCAGACTCACAGATTTTGAGAACAAATTAGTTGTTACCAATGNAAATTAGTTGTTACCAATGGGGTCGGGGGAGGGGCAGTATAGGGGCAGAGGAGGTACAAACTACTATGTATAAAGTAAATAAGCTACAAGGATATATTATTCAGCATAAGAAATATAGCCAATATTGTGTACTAACCATAAATGGAATATAACCTTTAAAAATTGTGAATCACTATATTGTATACATGAAACATATAACACATCAACTAGATCTCAATAAAAATACAATAAGAATGAATTACTATAAAATGATATTAGATAAAAACCAAAGACACAAAATGCAAGCCCTCAATTTTTAATAATTAGGTCCAACAAACATAAAAATTACTGTCACATTGCTCTAATTGTTTATAAAAGCTAGGTCTTAATTTCTGACTTATTGCAGATGAGTAGCAAGCAGTCCATGAACCACCACTAGCCTGCAGCCCATGCTTTTTTAGTAATGTTGATCTGGTCCACTGAGTATAGTGGTTAAGAGCACAAGTTCTGCCAACAGACTTTGAAATTCCAATGAATGACTGGTGGAGTTAATATTAAAGCCTCCCCCAAAGGGTTCATATGAGGATTAAATGGGAATTTGTGTAAAGTACTTGACTGTGTCAAGCCTCTTATAACGGTTCAATAAATCTTATTTTTATTCTGGACCAATATTCACGTTGAGTGGTAGGTTTCTGCTTAATGTTTCAGAAGAGGCCTAAATGGGTGTAAATATCCCTAAGATGTGTCCTTTGAGTGAGTCAGATTGTATTATCAATTCTGCTGTGTAGGGATATTTACACCCATTTAGGACTCTTCTGAAACATTAAACAGAAACCTAGTCAAAATCGTAGTCATAAGTAACCATAAATAGTCACAGCCAAAGGTGTACGCTAGCCTCAGCATATCATTGTGTCTGTTTCCAGTAATATTTGCAGTGTTTGCTAGTGCTGCCTAATACTGTCTCCTAAAATATTGGTTCTATTTTCCATGAGAAAAGTAGTCTTGGAGGGCATGCATGGAACTAGAACAACTCAGGTTTCAGGGGTAGGGGTGAGTTGGGGGTGCCCTGGAGCCTACAATGTATCTGACTGAGTTGGGTCAGGAAGCAGAGTGTGCCAAATGGCCTTGTAACAGGGTCTTGTAACATAGAGATTTGTTTTTGTCAGAGAAGCAGCTGACTGTTCCAACCCCCCCCCCCATCCCCCTTTCTTGGTATTTCCGATTCTGCAGTCTTCTGGTGCCAGCTAAATCCACCTCATTACAAAAGAAAGTAATAAAGTATAAAAAAGTAATAAAGCTACACCCAAGTGGCATAGAACATTAACTGGTTGTTTCCACATATCAAACAAACAAACATGCTTTTCAGAAAGGCAGAGCTAATGAAAGGCTGATTTGCTCTCACTGTTCCGGTCTGTTCACTCTGTAGGGCCAAAGCTGAGGTGGTTTGGGTCATAGGGGCTGTTTAGGAACCAGGCTCTGGCCTTACCTGGCCACCGAGTTTCCTGCTCTATGGAGAACTGAACTGATTTTCTTTTTTCCAGTTTGATCTGGTAAAACTACAAGTTTCATGTTCCAAATTTACTTCAAGGCACTGTAGAGTTGATTCCTGTGTGGTTATAAAGGAAATGCTATCTACTGAGACAGGTGAACAAAAAATCTAAGAAATTAAGTTTTTTTTAAGATTTATTTTGATGTGGACCATTTTTAAAGTCTTTACTGAATTTGTTGCAGTATTATTTCTGTATTATGTTTGGGTTTTTTTTTTTTTTTTTTTGGCCATGAGGCATGTGGGATCTTAGCTCCATGACGAGGGACTAAACCCACACCCCCTGCATTGGAAGGCAAAGTCTTAACCACTGGACCACCAGGGAAGTCCCTAAATTTGTTTTTTAACAAAGGGAATAAACCCAATGACATTTGAGGGCCAGTGTGTGTGTGTGTGTTGATGCTGCTGCTAAGTCTCTTCAGTCGTGTCCGACTCTGTTGGACCCCATAGACGGCAGCCCACCAGGCTCCCCCTTCCCTAGGATTCTCCAGGCAAGAACACTGGAGTGGGTTGCCATTTCCTTCTCCAATGCATGAAAGTGAAGTTGCTCAGTCATGTCAACTCATCGAAACCCCATGGGCTGCCGCCTACCAGGCTTCCCCATCCATGGGATTTTCCAGGCAAGAGTGCTGGAGTGGGTTGCCATTGCCTTCTCCAGTGTGTGTGTGTAGTAGAGTGATATTTTAAAGTCAGGCCTTCAACAGGTATTTTATGTTCCTCTCTGAACTTAATGCTTCTGAAGCCCCATGAATTCTCACCAATGGCAGAGAAGAGGACCTAAGACTACCAGAGGGAAGGAGATTTGTCACATTGCTATACTAAAAGGAAAGTTGAGTGATGAGTAAGACATTTCCCCCTAGAGACAAGACCATCTGGCAGGTCCTTGACAGAACTGAATACAAAGAATGTTAATGATCAAATCCTCCTTCAAAATCAAAAGCCATTCTTGTTTCTCAGCTAATGAGCAAAAAGGTACATATTTACCTGGAATATAAACTGCAAATGCCTGTCTTACTGTTCTTGAATTTTTTGAAATGAATGGGGAAGACTGCTATTTTAACATTTGGAGTAAAATTACTTTCTCGTTGAAATGATCCACTTCCTGGTGGGAAGCCTCACCTGGGAAACTGAAGCTTTGTAGCCAGATATTCAGATTCAATTAAAGAGACAATGAGAAATAATGGAAAAGTCATTTAAGAGGAAATCACTCTTTCAATAAAGCAGAACCAAAGACTGTCCCCCAGAAGCCCTCTCATTTCCTTATATCATGTTCTGAAAAGGCATAGTGTACAATAGTCACTAGTGGCTTCCCTTGTGGCTCAGAAGGTAAAAAATCTGCCTGCAATGCAGGAGACCTGGGTTCAATCTCTGGGTTGGAAAGATCCCCTGAAGGGAATGGCTACCTACTTCAGTATTCTTGCCCGGAGAATCCCATGGACAGAGCAGCCTGGTGGGCCACAGTCCATGGAGTTGCAAAGAGTCAGACACGACTGAGCTACTAACACTTACTCAGTGAATGAAAACACCTTGGTTCTGATCCAATGGAATCCTTGGATAGCCAAGGCCACAGTGAGAGAACACTGGGCTAACATAATCCTGGTAACCTAGAGCTGGCAAGCACACTGTAGAAGCCACTGATGTTCCATGGCATTTAGCCCCACCTACACCCCCAAATTCCATCTGTCATAGATGATTCACCTGTGTTCCTCCCACCACTAGAGTTTTATTTATTTATTTTTTGGTTCATTCATTTATGCTGCAGATTAAGCGGCATTTAGTTGTGTGGGAGTTCTCTTTGGTTACCATGTGACAATCTTCTAAAGACTTTCTGTTGTTGCTAAGTCATTTCAGTCGTGTCCGACTCTGTGTGACCCCATAGATGGCAGGCCCCCAGGCTCCCCTGTCCCTCGGATTCTCCAGGCAAGAACACTGGAGTGGGTTGCCATTTCCTTCTCCAATGCATGAAAGTGAAAAGTGAAAGGGAAGTCACTCAGTTGTGTCCGACTCCCAGCGACCCCGTGGACTGCAGCCTACCAGGCTCCTCCATCCATGGGATTTTCCAGGCAAGAGTACTGAAGTGGGGTGCCATCGCCTTCTCCACTAAAGACTTTCTAGCCTGTCTTTATTTGAGGCTGGCAGCCTACTCAGGAAGAGTCAATGGTTTTTGTTTTGGACTTCCTGAAGTCCTCTGAGATCTAACCAGACCTCCAACAAGATTCTTGAACTGTCACAGTTTCCTGGTATCCTCAAGATTCTTGAACTGGCCTAAGTGCAGGATGACACTTCTACATACAATTACTGTGTTATAAAGGATTCTAAACCTTATTTGGCTTCCAGAGGAAATTTAAGAATGTCTTAAGCCATCCTTGGACCCAAGGATTTGGGATGAGTATTCTGAGTAGTCTAAAATTAGTTTTGGAGCAGCAAGGCTAGCCACTGTGCTACTAGGGTAGAGAGAGAAAGAACGCCTGTTATACTTAACACTTGATTAATACTTTACAGTTTTCAGTGTGTTTTAATACTGTCTCATTAATTCCTCCCAAGCTGTGAGGTGAGGGTGTGGGTATTCCCATAAGGAAACTGAAGTCAGAAGATTAAGTAACTTCCTCAAATGTACTATTCCAAACCCTTTCAACTGGAAAGGTAACTTGAACACAAAAGTGGATTTACTTGTTCACATAACTCTGTGGTACCTGGCAGAATTGAAGGGGCAAAAGTTGCCAGGAACCAGGCCTCAGATGTTGAAATAAAAGCTCAACATTGCCAGAAATTTCTCTCTAATCACCGTTATTTCTTCTTGTCTCTGTTTGGATTCCTTCTATATACAGGCTATCTTTATATGTTAGGAAAGATTGTGGGTAATAGCCCGAATCATATGCCTTTAACAGCTCATTATCAAAGTGACAAGTACCTGTACTTCAGATAATTTAGGGTAAGGATTCCAATTTGCTTAGCCTTGGTCATTCGCCCTATCCCTTGGACCAGTTACCATTGATGCAGTGCTATGGTTGGGCCAGGCCTAGATCACATGCTTATTCTTATAGTGTGGGGTTGAGAGTGGAGCACTTGATTAACCACTTCACCAGGAAGGCAAGGAATGGGGAGAGGGTTCTCTAAAGGGAAGGGGATGATGTTATTCAGCAAAGAACAATGGGGAAGTATGTGGGGTAGACAAAAACCACAACTACCACTGCTGACTACACCAATATTCTGGAAAATGCAGGTCACTCTTTCCAAAATACCATACTAGGAGAGAGTAAGGAGAAACAAATTGGGTGAACACACATAAGAATGTTTCATGAATTTTAGAAGGCTATCTTAGAGCCCTTAGTCATTATTTTTGAGAAGTCATAAAGAAGAGATAGACCTGGAGATATGAAAAGTTTGTGTATAATGCATAATTGAAAAGAGGAAACTTGTCTTGATAAGAGTCATGCTTGTCAAGTTAAGAGAGCAACAGTTTTAAAATATTTTGGCGTGAAGAGCCTCTCACATTCTTAGAAATTATTGAGGACCCCAAAAGTATTGTTTGTGTGAGTTATAGCTATCCATGTTGATCAAATTAGAAAATAAAACTAAGACATTTAAAAGTTAAAATAATAATGAATCACATGTTAAAAATAACATTTTGATGAAAAATAATTATAATTCCTACTGCTTCATCAATATATTCCGAAGCAAACTGGCATTTCTTTTTCTGAAAGTGGATGGTGGTAAAGAATACAATGACTAGTAATATAGTTTCGTACCTCTGCCTTGATTCACACTAACACACCAGATGTTTTACTCACCACTGCTTTTCACCATCAGTACAAATGCCAACACTCCAGGAAAAGCAAACCGTACTTTAGTATTATTATGAAAGTAATTTTGACCTCTCTAATGCCCCCAAAGTTTCATGGAAACCCCCAAGCATCTGTGAATTATACTTTGAGAATCAGAATTGCTACAGGAGAGGAGATTGTCCAATAATCCATTTACTTCCTAGATTAGCAACAACTGCTGTATAGCAATCAGCCCAGCTTTATATAAAGTAAGTAATTTCATGACATTTTAATTTCCTTCTTTCATAGAAAAATAGGCCAAGGAGTTAAGAGTGAAACAGTATCATTGTAATAAAGTCACTTTGAAATTGTTTAAAAGCCTTGTTAGATTTTCACAGTCATCAACATCAAAAAATATTTGTTAAGCTTGCACTTCCCTAGAATAAAACCGTTTCTCTTAAAGATTTAAAAATGTAAGCTAGAATGTACTGACAGAATTTGCCCCAGGAATAAATGTGTAGGAGAAGCAGGTAACGAACCAAAAAGAAGAGCTCATATTTAAACAGTTGAATTTATATATCAAATACTCAGATCTAATCTATAGTCACAGTCTTGCCCATGATA
>SJYQ01008501.1:11189-21493 GCA_006410935.1 Redunca redunca
CAGCACAAGGGGACTACATCTATCTGGAGGCTCACACCCGAAAAAAAGAGACTCTCAGTGCTTCTTTATAATAACCTGGAAGTGATGTGAAACATAGTGTTTCACAGGCAGAGCCCTGGGAATGGTATATCAAATCCATTCATAATTCCAAAAAGAAATAGAGTGAGTAATACATCTGCATAAAGCTCTAACCATGGTACTTGGTTAAATTGGAACTGCAACTTGGGAACAGACAAGGAAATTAAATATATATATATATTATCAGGCCATTGGACAGAGTCTTGGAGCATCGAACTTCTGGAGAAGGAACTTAGTTATTATAGATTTATTTGTGCGTTTGCTTAATGTCTGCCTTTCTCATTCACCACAGTATCCAGAGTCTAACACAGTGTTCAGTAAATATTTGCTGAATAAATAAATAAACGATTGCTTCTACCTGGTCCTGCATGATCTGACCTCTGCCTCCCTTCCCAGCCCCATCTCCACCACGTTCCACCTGGCTTTCTGGACTCAAGTCACAATTACCTTATTTTCATTCCTTGACTACACTCTATATTCCACTATCAAAAAGACCATTTTGTTCCCTTTACTTGGAGTGATCTTCCACTCTATTCCCTAATTAAAACTCATTTGTCAAATATCAGCTCCAGTTTTAGGTTTATGTTCCTTAGGAAAGCCCACCTTGAGGTCCATTTCTAGAGCAGACTCCCTCTTAGAAGCTTGGGCAGGACCTAGCACAGGTGCAGGGTTCCATTTGTTTGTGTGGTTATTTGACTGATGTTGGTCCCTATTCCTACCTGACGAGATTGTAAGTGTCACAAAGGTAAGGACTAGGTTGGTTTTCACTTAGCCTTAGAGGTCAGAGCATAGTGGCTGGGCATGGTAAGCGCTTCCCCTTTACTTGTGAAATGAAGGAGAGAATGAATGGAGCATGCTGTTCCCTTGTCATGGAAGGAATCTAATACCATTTAGGATGGGGGAGGGTCATTGGAGGAGACACTGTTTGTTTTCTGATTTCTTCGATTCTTCTCACTCCCTTTATTCCCCTCTGCAATTTACTTGCCTTCTGTGGTTGCTCAGCTGAAGTGGCCATTAGCATCCTCAATGTTGTTGTTGTTGTTGCTCAGTCGATAAGTCATGTTCAACTCTTTGAGACCCCGTGGGTCCACGGGTTTTCTCAGGCAAGAATATTGGAGTGGGTTTCCATTTCCTTCACCAGGGGATCTTCCCAACCCAGAGACTGAACCCTTGTCTCTGGCTTGGCGGGCAGATTCTTTACTGCTGAGCCACCAGGGAAGCTCAGAATCCTGTTAGCCTAGGATAATTACTTGGAGCAGGGATAGGCCAACTATAACCCATGGGCCAAATCTGATCCACAGCTTTTTGAAATAAAGTTTTATTGGAACACAGCTATGCCCATTCATTTACATAGTGTATATGACTGGTTCTTCCCCACAGCAGCAGAGTTGAGTACTTGCAGCAGAAGCCGTCAGTCCTGTGAAGCCTAAAATAGCTCCCATCTGGCCTTTTACAGAGAAAGTTTGCTAACTCCTTTTTACAGAAATGTGGTGTTTTGAAAGCCCAGTGTCTGAATTTAACATCCCATGTATTGCTGGACTTCCTAGTTATACACTTAAAATGATGACTATGTGTGAGGGATTAACACAAAAATGATATTAGGCAACTAATAGTCTTTCCGTGTAATCTTCACAAAAAATATCTTTGATTTGTAGCCAAAGTTGGCCCTAAGTAGCCTGCAAATTTTGAGTTCCTTGCATAATGATAGCTAATATTTATTAAGCACTTTTAATGAACTGGGATCAGTTCATAACACCTTATGTGAAATTATCTCAGTTATTCCTCACAACAATTCTTTGGTGCATAGATTATAATTATTCCTGCTCTGCTGATGAAGAAAGTAAGGCACAGTGATGTTATACTGCATGCCAGTATCACACAGCTTGTGGAAGTACTTGAGCAAGAATTTGATTTGGAAGATTCTGACTCCAGACAGGACAGGACCTGTGTTTTTAATCATTCTACCATCCTGCCATTTGGTTCCTTCCAAAAAAAAAAAAAACACCCTGTTTCTGATTTCTAAATATGATGACAGTTGATGTGCTATTGTTTCCAAGTGGGACCACTTTGAGTTTTGAGCTTTGGAGGTAAGATGTGGAAAAGTTTTAGAAATCCCAGGGCTTGGTAGAGTGCCAGACACACAAAAAAGTCAATCAATAAATGTCTTTATTGTGGTTGGAAGTGAGACGGCATTGAAGAGGAAAAGGATGAAGACAAAGAATAAGTTTCACCTTATCCTAGGTCATTGCCAGTGGATGAGAAAGTAGTTCCAGGTACTGCATTCACTGCTTAGGGATCTAGCTACCTCTGAGCATGTGAGCGGAAATAGCTGACCTTTCAGTAGAAACTCTTCAGACCAAAGGGAATGGCAGGACATACTTAAAGTGATGAAAGATGAAAAACCTACAGCCCAAATTACTATACCCAGGAAGAATCTCATTCAAATATGAAAGAGAAATCAAAAGTTTTACAGACAAGCAAAAGCTGAGAGAATTCAGCACCACCAAACCAGCTTTTCAACAAATATTAAAGGATCTTCTCTAGACAGGAAACACTGAAAAGGTTTATAAACTCAAACTCAAAACAATGAAGTAAATGGCAATGGGATTATACTTATCAATAATTACCTTAAATGTAAATGGGTTGACTGCCCCAACCAAAAGACAAAGAAGGACACCACATAATGATCAAAGAATCAATCCAAGAAGAAGATATAACAATTATAAGTATATATGCACCCAATATATGACCACCACAACTTATAAGGCAAATGCTAACAAGTATGAAAGGGGAAATTTACAGTAACACAATAATAGTGGGTGACTTTAATACCCCACTCACACCTATGGATATATCAACCAAACAGAAAATTAGCAAGGAAGCATAAACTTTAAATGATACAATGGACCAGTTAGACCTAATTGATATCTATTGGACATCTCACCACAAAACAATGAATTTCACCTTTTTTTCAAGTGCACACAGAACATTCTCCAGGTTAGATCACATCCTGGGCCATAAATCTAGCCTTGATAAATTCAAAAAAATTGAAATCATTCCAAGCATCTTTTCTGACAGCAATGTGGTAAGATTAGATGTCAACTACAGAAAAAAAAAAAAAAAAACTATTAAAAAATACAAACATATGGAGGCTAAACAACATGCTTCTGAATAACCAACAAATCACAGAAGAAATTTTTAAAAATCAAAATATGCATAGAAACAAATGAAAATAAAAACATGACAACCCAAAACCTATGGGATTCAGTAAAAGCAGTCCTAAGGGGAAGGTTCATAGCAATACAAGCTTACCTCAAGAAACAAGAGAAAAATCAAATAAATAACCTAACTTTACACCTAAAGCAACTAAAGAAATAAGAAATGAAGAACCCCAGGGTTAGTAGAAGGAAAGAAATAATAAAAATTAAGGCAGAAATAAATGAAAAAGAAACAAAGGAGACTATATCAAAAATCAACAAAACTAAAAGCTTGTTCTTTGAGAAGATAAATAAAATAGACAAACCATTAGCCAGACTAATCAAGAAAAAAAAGGGAGAAGAACCAAATCAACAAAATTAGAAATTAAAATGGAGAAATCACAACAGACAACACAAAAATGCAAAGGATCATATGAGACTGCTATCAGCAACTATATGCCAATAAAATGGACAACTTGGAAGAAATGGAAAAATTCTTAGAAAAGTATAACCTTCTGAAACTGAAGAAATAGAAGAAAGAAATAGAAAATCTTAACAGATCCATCACAAGCACAGAAATCAAAACTGTAATCAAAAATCTTCCAACGAACAGAAGCCCAGGACCAGATGGCTTCATAGCTGAATTCTACCAAAAATTTAGAGAAGAGCTAACACCTATCCTACTCAAACTCTTCCAGAAAATTGCAAAGGAAGGTAAACTGCCAAACACAGTCTATGAGGCCACCATCACCCTAATACCAAAACCAGACAAAGATGCCACACAAGACAGAAATATACATCAATGGAACAAAATAGAAAGCCCAGAGATAAACCCACGCAGCTATGGACACCTTATCTTTGACAAAGGAGGCAAGAATATACAATGGGTTAAAGACAATCTCTTTAACAAGTGGTGCTGGGGAAACTGGTCAACCACCTGTAAAAGAATGAAACAAGAACACTTTCTTACACCATACACAAAAATAAACTCAAAATGGATTAACGATCTAAATGTAAGACCAGAAACTATAAAACTCCTAGAGGAGAACATAGGCAAAACACTCTCTGACATAAATCATAGCAGGATCCTCTATGACCCACCTCCCAGAGTAATGGAAATAAAAGCAAAAATAAACAAATGGGATCTAACTAAACTTAAAAACTTTTGCATAACGAAGGGAATGAAAAGCAAGGTGAAAAGACAGCCTTCCGAATGGGAGAAAATAATAGCAAACAAAGCAACTGACAAAGAATTAACCTTAAAAATATACAAGCAGCTCCTGCAGCTCAATTCCAGAAAAATAAACGACCCAATCAAAACATGGGCCAAAAAACTAAACAGACATTTCTCCAAAGAAGACATACAGATGGCTAACAAACACATGAAAAAATGCTCAACATCACTCATTATCAGAGAAATGCAAATCAAAACCACAATGAGGTACCATCTCATGCCAGTCAGAATGGCTGCTATCAAGAAGTCTACAAACAATAAATACTGGAGAGGGTGTAGAGAAAAAGGAACCCTCTTACACTGTTGGTGGGAATGCAAACTAGTAGAGTCATTAGGGAGAACAGTGTGGAGATTCCTTAAGAAACTAGAAATACAACTGCCATATGACCCAGCAGTCCCACTGCTGGGCACACACACCAAGGAAACCAGGATTGAAAGAGACACGTGTACCCCAATGTTCATTGCAGCACTGTTTACAATAACTAGGATATGGAAGCAACCTAGATGTCCATCGACAGATTAGTAGATAAGAAAGCTGTGGTACATATACACAATGGAATATTACTCAACTATTAAAAGGAACGCATTTGAATCAGTTTTAATGAGGTAGATGAAACTGGAGCCTATTATACACAGTGAAGTAAGTCAGAAAGAAAAACAGCAATACAGTATATTAACATATATATATATGGAATTTAGAAAGATGGTAACGATGACCCTATATGCAAGATAGCAAAAGAGACACACCTATAAAGAACAGACTTTTGGACTCTGTGGGAGAAGGTGAGGGTAGGATGATTTGAGAGAATAGCATTGAAACATGTATATTACCATATGTGAAATAGATCACCAGTCCAAGTTCAGTGCATGAAACAGAGCACTCAAAGCCAGTGCACTGGGACAACCCTGAGGGATGGGATGGCGAGAGAGGTGGGAGGGGGGTTCAGGATAGGGGACACATCTATACCCATAGTTGATTCATGTCAATGTATGGCAAAAACCACCACAGTGTTGTAAAGTAATTAGCCTCCAATTAAAATAAATGAATTAATTAAAAAAAGAAATATCTCAATACTTTGATTAGTTCTTCCTTATAAACAAAATGGAAGATGGAAGCAAATAGTAATTAATTATAGTACAGAATCAATAAGCCATACCCTATAAATATTAAAAAATAATGAGATCACATTTCACTAAATGAAATATAACTACAATTTCATTCCAATTTTCTGATATGATTGAACAGACTTCATCAAAACAGTTTTGTCTCCACAATCAATGCTTAGCTCTTTTTTTCCTTTGTCTTGTTAATTGTTCTTATGGGGTCTGGTTAGTTCAGTGATGTACCCTGACTATCCCTTCCTCTCATAAAGTGGTCATATGATCTTAGACACAAGAGCAGATGCCCGCATTGCAACAAAATTGAGATTTTTCATCCCCACCAACAGATAGGACATATTTGTGCTTTGGTTTGGACACAAAGCTTTGTTTCTGCCTTCTGTGTTGATAACTGCACCATTTAGGGTCAGCACTGGCATCAGTAAATTGCATGTCCTCTATCCTCTGATGTGTCTTGCTATGAATTTGAATTGTTTCAATGCCTGTAGTCTAGTTGTACTCCAGAACTTGGTTATTGGGGAATCGAACCTGACAATGCTAATTATAGCTTGTAGCTGACCCCCAACACACTTAATTTGTTAAGATAACAAGTTTAAGGGACACCTCGATGAGATGTCCAATTTCCACTAACAGGCCCTGCTAGATTTCTCAAGACAGCCAGATTTATTCAAAAGTTTCCATAGCCCATTTCTGTAAATGGCATTAAGGGCTTCAGTTAGGTCAATATATTATGTGTCATCTTGATGCTCTTTCCCACATTTTTGCTAAACCAGCCATAGGATCATGTCCAGCAGAAGCATCCTAATACTTTGCATCTCGTCTGATTTCCTAAGTTCTTGGTTTCAAGGTACTGTGTTAGGAAGGATTTTACCAGCTGGAGGAGTGGTATGATTATGTTCCTTCACTCTTCTATTCAACAGCTATTTATTGGGCGCCTATATGCTCTAAGTACTAAGGATGCAACAGTGGAACAAACTAGACAAGAAGCCCCTGCTCTCATGGAACTTACATTTTTGTTGGGAGAAAAACAGAAAAACAAATACAGGATGTCAGGTGATTATAAGTCCTATGAAGAATAATAGAGCAATTTAAGAGGAAGGTGTGAGAGAGAGACATGGATGACCAGTGCAAGGGATATGTACTACTCTAGGGAGGGTAGTGGAGAAGGCAATGGCACCCCACTCCAGTACTCTTGCCTGGAAAATCCCATGGATGGAAGAGCCTGGTAGGCTGCAGTCCGTGGGGTCGCTAAGGATCAGACAGCTGAGCGACTTCACTTTCACGCATTGGAGAAGGAAATGGCAACCCACTCCAGTGTTCTTGCCTGGAGAATCCCAGGGACGGGGGAGCCTGGTGGGCTGCCATCCACGGGGTCGCATAGAGTTGGACACAACTGAAGTGACTTAGCAACAGCAGCAGCCGTGGGGCTTTCCTGGTGGTTCAGATGATAAAGAATCTGCCTCCAATGTGAGAAACCCAAGTTCAACCCGATTGGGAAGATCCCCTGGAAAAAGGAATAGCAACCAACTCCAGTATTCTTGCCTGGGGAATTCCATGGTCATAGGAGCCTAATGGGCTACAGTCCATGGGGTTGCAAAGAGTTGGACATGACTGAGCAACTGACCACACACACACAGGGAGGGTTGTTAGGGATCCACTGAGACCTGAAAGAAATGAGGGATGTCAGAGGGAAATGCATGAGTAGCAGCAAAGCGAAGTCTATGGGGCAAGACAGTGCTTGGGTTGTTCAGGGAACAGCGAGGAGGCCTTTGCTAAAGGCCAAAAGCAAGGAGCAGTGGAAAGGAGTGAGGAAAGAAGGGAGTAGTGCATAGAGAGGTCAAAGAGATAGTTAGGAACAAGACAGTGTAAAGACCAGTGAGCTCAGGTCATGCTATCATAAAAACTAATCTTGCTTTTACATTTTTTGTTTTAAAGTTTCATTTGTAAACTGGGTCATGGATTAACATAACAATGTGTTATTTACATGTTTTGATATTTAGTTGCAGTGGTAGAAACAGCTAGATTATATATCAATAGCTAGGAAACCTTTATTTTCAAAAGAAACATGATTTGGAAATAAGACAATTAGAACAGGAACTGATAATGTGTGGTGTAACAAAGCTGTGCTTTATTCAAAACAGACCAGTTCCCTGGTGGATGGCTTACTTGTGGGCTGATAATGTCTGACATTTTCAAAATGCTTTTAGATATGTGATCTCATCAGACTCTCATAACAATCCAAAGAGATGAGGGGACAGGTGGTATTACAGATATGGAAACAGAGGGAGTTGATATGGTTTACCCCAAGATAACCCAGAGTATGAGTCAGTATCAGAACGGGAGAATCCTAACTCTGAATATCCACCTCCTCACCGCCTGCTAAAAGGATTATTGAGTAACTTTTTGACTCAGGGGTCAGAATGTTGAATCAACCAAACTATTAGCTTGTTTCTCCCTTTTACCTCCCAAGGGCATAAAAAATATGCACTATAGAGTTGAGAAAGAAGGCGGGGATCTCTCTCCCTCTCTCTCTCTTTTGTTCCCCAAGCAAAGTCATTGACCACTTTGAAAACATAGCTCTACACTCAGAGAAAGATTGGGTATGTGGCACACAACCATCTTCCAGATCACCATAGTACAGGGGCTATCCATTTCCCACCCTCTCAGAATCAGCCCTGGAAGAGTACAGTAGCTCTCTGTGTGTCCCATGTGTCTATGAATAAGGCTCAGTACTTCAACAAGTTAAACTTCTGCTACCATATTCTCAACTTAACAGTATATAAATTTTTTCTAGTTTTTTGAGAAGTATTAACAATGTATTTACTAACATCCTCCTACTGATATCTGGTAAAAAGTAAAAGTACTTCCTCACAAATATAGCACAATCTCCTTCAAGAAAGGGAATGTTGATTTAAAGAGGGGAAGAGTTATTTTTTTGGATGTAGTCAGGGTGATTGAGTGGCAAAGTGAAAGAAAGAATTCAGGATTTTTGATTTCCAGAAGTGAGGGAGAATCCACATGTTGTCATAGCTACGTTTTCCTTTTGGAGTACAAAATGAAACAGGGCGAAGGCTAACAGAGTTTTGCCAAGAGAACACATGCGTCATAGCAAACACCCTCTTCCAACAACACAAGAGATGATTCTACACATGGACATCAGCAGATGGTCACTACCGAAATCAGATTGACTATATTCTTAGCAGCCAAAGATGGAAAGCTGTATACAGTCAGCAAAAACAATACAGGGAGCTGACTGTGGCTCAGATTATGAACTCCTTATTGCCAAATACAGACTTAAATTGAAGAAAATAGAGAAAACCACTAGACCATTCAGGTATGGCCTAAATCAAATCCCTTACAATTATGCAGTGGAAGTGACAAATAGATTCAAGGTATTATATCTGATAGACAGAGTGCCTGAAGAACTATGGATGGAGGCTCGTGACATTGTACATGAGGCATTGATCAAGATCATCCCTAAGGAAAAGAAATGCGAAAAGGCAAAATGGTTATCTGAGGAGGCCTTACAAATAGCTGTGAAAAGAAGAGAAGCTAAAGGCAAAGGAGAAAAGGAAAGATGTACCCATTTGAATGCAGAGTTCCAAAGAATAGTAAGGAGAGATAAGAAAGCCTTCCTCAGCAATCAATGTAAAGAAATAGAGGAAAATAATAGAATGGGAAAGACTAGAGATTTC
Source organism: Redunca redunca (assembly GCA_006410935.1). Lineage (NCBI taxonomy): Eukaryota > Metazoa > Chordata > Mammalia > Artiodactyla > Bovidae > Redunca > Redunca redunca. Next base: position 20,513 of record SJYQ01008501.1, read on the forward strand.
TTCAAGAAAATTAGAGATAGAAAAGGAACATTTCATGCAAAGATGGGCACAATAAAGGACAGAAACAGTACAGACCTAACAGAAGCATAAGATATTAAGAAGAGGTGGCAAGAATACACAGAAGAACTATACAAAAAAGATCTTCATGACTCAGATAACCATGAAACCATGATGGTATGATCACTCATCTAGAGCCAGACATCCTGGAATGTGAAGTCAAGCAGGTCTTTGGAATCATCACTACAAACAAAGCTAGTGGAAGTGATGGAATTCTAGTTGAGCTATTTCATATCCTAAAAGATGATGCTGTTAAAGTGCTGCACTCAATATGACAGCAAATTTTGAAAATTCATCATTGGCCACAGGACTGGAAAAGGTCAGTTTTCATTCCAATCCCAAAGAAAGGCATTGCCAAAGAATGTTCAAACTATCACACAATTGCACTCATCTCACACGCTAGCAAAGTAGTGCTCAAAATTCCCCAAGCCATGCTTCAACAGTACATGAACTGAGAACTTCCAGATGTTCAGCTGGATTTAGAAAAGGCAGAGGAACCAGAGATCAAATTACCAACATCCACTGGATCATTGAAAAAGCAAGAGAGTTCCAGAAAAACACCTACTTCTGCTTTATTGACTACACCAAAGCCTTTGACTGTGCGGATCACAACAAACTGTGGAAAATATTTAAAGAGATGGGAATATCAGACCATCTTACCTGCCTCCTGAGAAACCTGTATGCAGGTCAAGAAGCAACGGCTAGAACTGAACATGGAACAACAGACTGGTTCCAAATCGGGAAAGGACCCTGCTTATTTAACTTAAATGTAGAGTACATCATATGAAATGCTGGGCTGGAGGAAGCACAAGCTGGAATCAAGATTGCCAGGAGAAATATCAATAACCTCAGATATGCAGATGACACCACCCTTATGGCAGAAAGTGAAGAAGAACTAAAGAGCCTCTTGATGAAAGTGAAAGA
>SJYQ01008505.1:33149-54065 GCA_006410935.1 Redunca redunca
GTACTAAAAGAAAATTGAAGCTCTTTAAATATAAAAAGACTTTCAAATATATTTTATTCTTTACTTATTTTTTAATGTTTTACCATCTTTTCTTAACATTGTGAGTTCTCATTTTCTACCTAAGCTCTAAACATTAGACTTGCTCATCCCTATATTATTTCACTCAATTCATTTGCCCAGGGTGAGCTCATCCTTCTTTAATTTATCATCTATGTGTTGGTGATTCTTGAATCTCTAACTATAGAATGTCTTTACAAACCCCAGATTCCTTTATCCAGCTGTCCATCTGAAGAAATAAAAAAAGGAGTCCCAGGGAACACAGATGGATAAGGTTCAAAACTGAACTCATAGTCATCTCTCCTTGCTAACATGTTCCTCCAATTTTTTTATTATCTGTTTTAAGAAATAGTACCAGAACTAAGGGCTTCCCTAGTAGCTCAGCTGGTAAAGAATCCACCTGCAATGCAGGAGATCCTGGGTTGGGAAGATCAGCTGGAGAAGGATAATCTACCCACTCCAGTATTCTTGGGATTTCCTGGTGGCTCAGTTGGTAAAGAATCTGCCTGCAATGCAGGAGACCTGGGTTCGATCCCTGGGTTGGGAAGATCACCTGGAGAAGGGAACGGCTACCCACTCCAGTATTCTGGCCTGGAGAATTCGATGAACTGTATAGACCATGGGGTCACAAAAAGTCAGACACAACTGAGCAACTTTCACTTTCACCAGCACTCAAAAAATTACCCCCAAAATTAAACAAATAAACACTCATTTGGTTAATGCTGGACCTCTCTCTTTCTCTTGCTTTTCATACACAATAGGATACCGTGCTGTGTGTGCTTAGTCACTGAGTCATGTCCGACTCTTTGTGATTCCATGGACTGTAGCCCACCAGGCTCCTCTGTCCACAGGGATTCTCCAGGCAAGTATACTAGAGTGAGTTGCCATGCCCTCCTCCAGGGGATCTTTCCAACCCAGGTCTCCCTCATTGCTGGCTGATTCTTTACAGTTTGAGCCACCACGGAAGCCCCAGTAGGATACCAGTTACAGTCTATTTTGACACATGTATGTATGTCTCTGCAACTGTCCACAACTCACAGTCTCTACTGCCACCATAGGGACCCAAGTATAAGAAGATACTAAATGGAATATTTGCAGTTTACCATGAATTTCAGAATGTGGCCAAACATCTAGGTGACAGTTTAAGCAAATAATCAAAATCATAACCTGATATTAACTCAATATTTACTATGACCTGGCAAAATTGCAAACACTTATAGTAAAAGTTTCCTGAACCAAGCAATCCATTCCCAGAAAGGAATCTAATTCAATTAGTATTGGTTCACTGTCAGTTAGGAGGTAAATTTCAATGAGTGAGTTGACCCCCATATTACCTTCCAGGGTTCTACAAGTCATGAAACATTAATTACTGGCAACAGTGCAGTCAGCAAACTCAACTTAACAAAAGTCAGAAGCCTTTAACTGCTGACAACAGTGAAAAAGATGAAACTGCATGCAGATAAGATCTGTCCAGAATTCTGAGCACTCTGAGGTAAGGAGAGGGGTTATGCTTACCTGGCATTCCCTCAGTTGCCTGTTACTTCCAATCCTTTACACAACTACTCCTTGATCCTTTAAACTGCTCCCATGCCTCAGTCCTAGTACAATGATAAGGGTTTGGTCTGTAATACCATACAAACCTTGGCTCAAACCCAGACCAGACAACCTAACTCTAATTTGAGTAAGTTGTATACTCCTGTTATGTCTAGCATGCCTCATCTGCAGAATAATAGGCATCATAGTAACTATAGGGCTACCGTTGGTATAAAGTAAAATAATATATGCAAAATGGCTGGCACAGAGAAGCTGTTCAAGAAATCATCACAATTATTAGAGATACCCTACCCCATTCTTCCTCTGTATCCATGCTTCTTACCTATTTAAGAAGTCAGGCTTCCACATCTATAAGACATAAATAAGAGTTCAGTTCAGTTCAGTTTAGTTGGTCACTTATGTCTGACACTTTGCAACCCCATGGACTGCAGCACACCAGGCGTCCTGTCCATCACCAACACCCGGAGCTTAATCAAACTCATGTCCATTGAATAGCATATTGGGCACCTACCAACCTGGGGAGTTAATCTTTCAGTGTCCTATCTTTTTGCCTTTTCATACTGTTCATGGGGTTCTCAAGGCAAGAATACTGAAGTGGTTTGCCATTCCTTTCTCCAGTAGACCACCTTTTGTCAGAACTCTCCATGACCCGTCTGTCTTGGGTGCCCATACAGGGCATGGCTCATACTTTCATTGGGTTAGACAAAGCTGTAGTCCATGTGATCAGATTGGTCCAGTTCAGTTCAGTTCAGTCGCTCAGTCGTGTCCGACTCTTTGTGACCCCATGAATCGCAGCACGCCAGGTCTCCCTGTCCATCACCATCTCCCAGAGTTCACTCAGACTCACGTCCATCGAGTCCGTGATGCCATCCAGCTATCTCATCCTTGGTCGTCCCCTTCTCCTCCTGCCCCAAATCCCTCCCAGCATCAGAGTCTTTTCCAATGAGTCAACTCTTTGCATGAGGTGGCCAAATTACTGGAGCTTCAGCTTTAGCATCATTCCTTCCAAAGAAATCCCAGGCTTGATCTCCTTCAGAATGGACTGGTTGGATTTCCGTGCAGTCCAAGGGACTCTCAAGAGTCTTCTCCAACACCACAGTTCAAAAGCATCAATTCTTCGCCGCTCAGCCTTCTTCACAGTCCAACTCTCACATCCATACATGNGAGCTTTAAGCCAACTTTTTCGCTCTCCTCTTTCACTTGCATCGAGAGGCTTTTTAGTTCCTCTTCACTTTCTGCCATAAGGGTGGTGTCATCTGCATATCTGAGGTTATGGATATTTCTCCCAGAAATCTTGATTCCAGCTTGTGTTTCTTCCAGTCCAGCGTTTCTCATGATGTACTCTGCATAGAAGTTAAATAAGCAGGGTGACAAAATACAGCCTTGATGTACTCCTTTTCCTATTTGGAACCAGTCTGTTGTTCCATGTCCAGTTCTAACTGTTGCTCCCTGACCTGCATACAGATTTCTCAAGAGGCCGGTCAGGTGGTCTGGTATTCGCATCTTTTTCAGAATTTTGCACAGTTTATTGTGATCCACACAGTCAAAGGTTTTGGCAAAGTCAATAAAGCAGAAATAGATGCTTTTCTGGAACTCTTTTGCTTTTTCCATGATCCTGTCTGCCCTCTGATGGATAAGGATAAGAAGCTTATGGAAGCTTCCTGACAGGAGAGACTGACTGAGGGGGAAACTAGGTTTTGTTCTGATAGGTGGGGCCATGCTCAGTAAATCTTTAATTCAATTTTCTGTTGATGGGAGGGGCTGTGTTCCCTCTCAACTTTAAAGAAAGTTGTAAGGATTGAATGAGATAATGTATGTCAAGTCCTGACCAGATAGGTACTAAGTTTATGACTTAAACCAAAGAGACCAATGCTGGAAACTCTACACAGAAATGGAAATGGCACAGCAAGTGTGCTCCTGTAAATGGATAGACAACTACTGGCCTGTGTGCACACAGCTGTGCATACACACTGGGGGCCTGAGTCAACAAGGTCTCCCCTTCTCTGTATGGGACAAGCTCAAGACATAGGCAACTCTGGGTCTGAATGTCAAGCATAGTATGGCTCCAGCTAGAGATGCTGAGGTAGGAAGGCAAGTTACCTCATTTGTACATTCATTCATTCATTCAGAACATCAGGTCTCACTTTTTGAGGACTTTCTATGGACTACCAGGCCCCATTGAGCTAGTAAGGAGCTAGATGGAACAACTGAAGAGTTTAGTCTTGTGGTGAAAAATGACTGGGGACCCACCCTTCAGAGGAATTTCCTATGTTCACATGCAAGATAAAGTTGGATAAGGAGAAGGGAGGTAGCATAAAGCCAGAGAATGTAGCATTTTCTTTCTACATAAATCTCAATAAGAAACCTTGTAAGGGTGTGGTAATAGAAACAACCTCATTTAATGACTCTGAGGGGAAAATAAAATATCAGTGGGATCAGGAAAATGGGCCAAAAGTCCTGACTCCATCACCTTTCAGGGATTTGATATCAGGCCTCAGATACCTCAGATGCCTCATATCTACATCGGGCATCTTAATGCAGCATTCCGCAACCTTTCTGGCACCAAGAACCAGTTTCATGGAAGACAAATTTTCCATGGACAGTGGGGGCGGGGTGGGGGTGGATTCAGAATAATTCAAGCACATTACATTTATTGTGCACTTTATTTCTGTTATTATCACATCAACTCTACCTCAGGTCATCAGGCATTAGATCCTTGAGGCTGAAGACCCCTGTCCTAATGAAACGGAATGATTAATTTTAATTTCAAGATAATGCACAATAAAAATAGCAGAAGGAAGATACTTAAAATTGTGCTCAGTTGCTCAGTCATGTCCAGCTCTTTGAGACTCCCTGGACCATAGCCTGCCAGGCTCCTCTGTCCATGGGATTTCCCAGGCAAGAATGCTATATCTTAGATCCAGAATGGTGAATAATAATATGCTGGGTCTAAGGTATATGTTGAGAAAATAAATGTAACAGTTGTTAATTGCCCAAGAATAAGTACATTTCAATTAACATTTGGAGGAAATTTAATGTGACTGCATATTTAGGTTAATTTACAGGCAGATATTCCACCCATCCCTCAGAATCATTCCCACCCTTAAATAGAAAGCACAAAGGTATGGGGGGGATTCCCAATAGGAAAAGATTTGGGTATATCCATGAGTAGTCACAGTGGCACACTGAAGTATACCAGTGGCAGGCACCTAGGGCTCACAAGAGCACACACACTGATTTCATGGGTGTGATACTTGGCACTTTTTGGTCAGACTGCCACTGATGTCACTTGAGGTGAGTAGGCACACTGTAGACCTCACAGAACCTCAGGAAGAATTTTAGGCAGCACCATCACTCCTGTGATGATATAGAGTCAACTAATGGATACATTTTGGGGTTTGGGGCAGGGGGCATTGTGATTCCAAGAAAAGGGTAGGAAACTCAGTATGGAGTTATTCTTGCTTAAAGATAGAATTTCCACCAAGGCACAAATGCCATGGATGATATCTAGTCTTCCCACAACTACCACTGTGCTGGGAGAGGCTAGCATTAGAGAGGTTTCTGCAGGCATCTGAAATCAAATGATCCTACTAAACAAAATAAAGGCCCTCCATGCTCCCCCTAAAAGGCCAAGGCATCTAACAGAAGAGCAAGGTAGCCAATCTGCTTCTCCTGCATCCCTAGTATCATCACTTACCCAAACCAGAACACTAAGAGGCCCACTTAACCTATTTCCTGCCCTCACTACCCAGATACAAGCAATCTCCAAGACTTACTAATTTGGTCTTCAAATCACTCTGGTATCCACTCCCTTCTCCCCATCTTCACTGCCACCACTCTTTTTCAAGTACCACTATCATTAACCAAGATGAAAGCAACAGCCTCTATGTGGTCTTCCATCCACCACTCCCACCTTCCTCAGTGTCTGTTCTCCACAATGCGGCCAAAGGAGCTTGCTAAATCAAGATCTAACCTGACCAGTCCCTTACTGGAAACGATTCAGTGCTGTCCCATTTGGTGACTTTGGGATAATATTCAACCACCTTTATACATCATAGAATTATTTAATCAGGAACGTCTTTGCTTCCTACTTGAGATTCAGGGGAAGTCATAAGTTACCTTGATTTCGACTAAAGTAGAAATAAGATTTTAATCATTTATCAAAAATACTGAACATAAATTTGACTCTCATGCTTGAACTGCCCATGGAACAGCAGACTGGTTCCAAATTGGGACAGGAGTACATCAAGGCTGTATATTGTCACCCTGCTTATTTAACATATATACAGAGTATATCATGTGAAATGCCAGGCTGGATAAAGCGCAGGCTGGAATCAAGATTGCCAGGAGCAATATCAATAACCTCAGATATGCAGATGGCACCACCCTTATGGGAGAAAGCGAAGAAGAACTGAAGAGTCTATTGATCAAAGTGAAAGAGGAGAGTGAAAAAGTTGGCTTAAAACTCAACATTCAAAAAACTAAGATCATAGCATCTGGTCCCATCACTTCATGGCAAGTATGGGGAAACAATGGAAAGAGTGAGAGACTTTATTTTGGCGGGGCTCCAAAATCACTGCAGATGGTGACTGCAGCCATGAAATTAAAAGACACTTGCTCCTTGGAAGAAAAGCTATGACCAACCAAGACAGCATGTTAAAAACAGACATTACTTTGCCAAGAAAGGTTCATCTAGTCAAAGCTATGGTTTTTCCAGTAGTCATATATGGATGTGAGAGTTGGACCATAAAGAAAACTGAGCACCAAAGAATTTATGCTTTTGAACTGTGATGTTGGAAAAGACTCTTGAGAGTCCCTTAGACTGCAAGGAGATCAAGCCAGTCAGTCTTAAAAGAAATCTGTCCTAAATATTCATTGGAAGCGCATGCTAAAGTTGAAACACCAATACTTTGACCACCTGATGTGAAGAACTGACTCATTGGAAAAGACCTTGATGCTGAGAAAGATAAAAATGAGGAGGTGAAGGGGATGACAGAGGATGGGATGGTTGCATGGCATCCCTGAGTTGATAGATATGAGTTTGAGCAAGCTCTGGAAGCCTGGCGTGCTACAGTCCATGGGATCACAGAGTTGGACACGACTGAGTGAATGAACTGAACTGAACATACTAGATTGGATATAACACTCTTTAAAAAAAAAAAATCTTAGTACACAAATGATTCAATTGTTATTTCAGCATTACTTGCATAGGGGCAAATAATTAGGAGACAGTGGACCAGGGCAACAGATGGATGACTGAAGAGATTATGGTAAAACTACTGCAAGGGACATCATTCAGTCATTATATGAAAGAATTACTGGTATTAGTCGAGTAAATACTATAGTTGATTAGGAAAAAGAATGAAGTGAAAATTGTATACAGAAGGATCTAACTTTTTAATAAATGAAACAGAGCAGAAAAACATATGGTCTATCTAAGCACATACATGCAGATACACCTAGTAAGTCCACTCTTAGATGATGACTCTAGAGATCCATGCTATGTTCTCAGAGGACTGGTACAGAAAGACTGATAAAAGCGTTCATTTTTTTTTTTTTTATGCCTTGAAAAAAGTGGAAACTTCAAAAGTCTGGATCACCAAGAGAAAGATAAATTGCAAATACTGAAAGAAATAGAATACAAACATGAAAAAGACCTCAAGCTACATCTGCCAACTTGTATAAACATTTTAAGAACTCCTATATAATGTGTATGAACACAGAAATAGGTAGCAAATATGTACAACTCAACCTGGATATAATAGTTACTGAATTCATGATAGCAAACTCCACTAAAGAAGGAGAGAGTGGTGTTGGTCTGGGAAGAGGTAAAATGAAAGTTTAGAGCTTCCCACGTGGTGCCAGTGGTGAAGAACTCACTTGCCAAAGCAGGAGACATAAGAGACACTGGTTCAATCCCTAGGTCAGGAAGATCCCAGAAGGAGAGATGTCAACCCATGCCAGTATTCCTGCCTGGGGAATTATGAACAGAGGAGCCTGGTGGGCTACAGTCCATTGGGTCGCAAAGAGTCAGGCACGACTGACGTAACTTAGTATGCACGTAATGTAAAAATGAGACCAAGGTAGGGCCTAATTTTTAAATCTGACATAGCAGGGCATTGGTTATGCAGATGTTCATAATATTAATCTTATTCTTATCCCTGTGTTTGTGATTAATTTTCAGTAAAAAAAATTCTGTTCTCAAACCCAGCAAATAATCCTCAAAAGTAACTACATGGCTTTTATTTCATGACGATAGGAGTTCACAGGCTATAAACTTCCTGACAAACCCTAATTCTGGGAAATTGTAAAGTAAGTCCATGCTTGCACTGTGAAATGATTCAGAGAAATGATTCTTCAACAGACTAGAAATAGTGAGGAGTCCTTGAAAGAGAGTCATCAGATGGGGTCAGAATCGTTTGTTCAAGTAGCAGTGACCTGCAGTCTGTTCAAGGTTTATTGAAAATGAAGAAACTGGCCCATGTGTGCTCTCTGCCCTTGGGAGGTGCTTGCAAGAATCAGAGCAGGGCCTACAGGAAACTGAAAGATGATTAATTAGAGCTTAGGAGTGGTGTGGGTGACCCCTGCATTTCCATCTTTATCCTACCCCCAACACTTACAGCCAGGTCGTGACTGTGGCTATGTCTACCCAGGTGAGAGCAATGCCTAAGGAAACTTAGGCTACAGCCAGAACAATGTCTGAGATAAGAGGATTACTAGACAACCCCAGGGAAGAACGGGGTGCATTGACACCCACAAGAGTTACTGCCAAGGTATGCAATCCAGTGTTGTAACCCTCTCTGTCCCTCCCAATGCTTTCACTGAAAATATGGCAATAATATAAATTCACCTGAACAGTAATCGTAGTTCTTATTCATTAGGCACTCCTGAGGAGTGAGGTACACATATGCCTTATGCATTAGTTTACTTTTGTTGATGTAACAAAGTACTACAAATTTAATGGCTTAAGGCAATCAAATTTATTATTTTAGAGCCAGAAGTGTGCCTGCAGGCCTATGTTCCTCCTGGAGCCTCTAGGGGAGAATCCATTTCCTTGTCTGCTCCAGCTTCTAGAGGCCTCCTACATTCCTTAGCTCATACACTCTTTGTCCATCTACAAGGCCGGGAGTTTGGCATCTTCTCCTCTTAGATCTCTGCTTCCATCCTTATGTCTTTTCCTGAATCAAACCCTGCTGTCCTCCTTCTGTAAGGACTCTGTGTTTACCTTGGGTCCTGGATAAACCTCCTCTAAAGATCCTGAACTTAATCACACCTGCAAAATTCCCTTTCATCATATAATGTAGCATATGCACAGATTCTGGGGATAGGGATGTGGACATCTTTGAGAACTAGGGGGAAATTATCAACTTAGCTCATCTTGCATGAGCTATTTCCCTTTAATCTTCACAATACCACTGTGATATGCTTGTTCACAGATGGAGAAACTGAGGCCTATGAAGGTTAAATAATGTGCTGGACTTGACACAGCTTGGAAGAGGTGAAGCCAAGTATCAAAAATCTAGCAAGATGAGTAAGGATCCTTGCCTTGACCTTCCACACATCTGTCCCTTTTCTCACATCTTTCCCTTCTGTTCCTATCCTAAGGGATCAAGAACACTTCCTTTCATGTTCAGCCTCCTTGCATCACCAAATGCGCACTCAATTGGAGCAGTTGTGAGGTATGCTATTGGCAGCAGGTGGAACTTAGAAATCTTAAAGTGTGAGCCCCAATACTGACATTCAACAGGAGAGTTAATCTCTCTCTAGCTTCACTGGTATTTGAAAGTTGCTACAAAGATTCCAGTTTGGATATAGTTTAGGCACATAGCTTACCACAGCAATGTTAGTCTCCCTCCCCTCTTTGTACTTCTCAGGCCCTCACAAGTCACTGCTCTTCTTTTGTCATGTGCTACTTACTCCAGACAGACCTGTGGTCCACAATGTCCCAAGGCATGGTTTTATTATTTCCTCCTGTCAATATCATGCCTGGCAACATTCTTGCTATTAAAAACACTGTGCTTCTTCACTAATAACCTCTGTGGCCTGTCTTACATAAACGTGATTTCTGTTAAGCTTTTGGGAACACTAAGAGTAGCTCACAACCTAAAGACTGTTCCCAATTACTCCTTTTAGGAAAGCTGCTGAGAGCCACAGCCCTGGGTTGTGCACTGCCTAAGGATAGGCTCTGATCTACCCAAGAGCTGTGCAGAGTTGCCTTGTCATTGTTGCAAGTTGGAGCAAAGGTTCACTAAGCTGAATGGAGTGACAGGGAAATGGTACCCCCTCCTCAGTCAGCTGGTTGGTGAGTAGACAAGCATACACTGCCTCAAGTTGATATATGGTGAGCATTCACCAAGAAGTGGTCTTGATAGGCTCTGGGTATAAAGAAAACTTGAGTTAGAAAGTGACTCATGGGAAGAAAATTAGTTTGCTGGATTTCATTTCCATCAGAATGGAGAAATATCAGTAACCTAAGCTATGCAGATGACACCATCCTAATGGCAGAAAATAAAGAGGAGCCTCTTGATGAAGGTCAAAGAGGAGAGTAAGAGGGGACATGGGTAAACCTATGGCTGATTCAGGTTGATGTTTGGTAGAAACCAATGCAATACTTCAAAGCAATTTTCCTTCAAATAAAAATGAATAACAATTTGAAAAGCTGGCCCAAAATTCAACATTCAAAAGACTAAGATCATGTCATCTGGTCTCATCACTTCATGGCAAATAAAGGGGGGGAAATGAAAACAGTCACAGACTATTTTCTTGTGCTCCAATATCACTGTGAACTGTGATTTTAAAATATGCTTTCTCCATCAAAGAAAAGCTATGACAAACCTAGACAGTGTATTAAAAACCAGAGACATCACTTTGCTAACAATAAGTCCATATAGTCAAAGCTATGTTTTTGTTTTTGTTTTTTTTTTTCCCAGTAGTGATGTAGGAATGCGAGAGTTGGACCATAAAGAAGGCTGAGCACCAAAGAACTGATGCTTTTGAACTGTGGTATTGGAGAAGACTTGAGAGTCCCTTGGACAGCAAAGAGATCAAATCAGTCAATCCTAAAGGAAATCAACTCTGAATACTCATTATAAGAACTGATGCTGATGCTCCAATATTTTGGCCATTTAATGAGAAGTGACTCATTGGAAAAGACCCTGATGTGGGGAAAGATTGAGGACAGGGGTGAATTGGGACAGCAGAGGATGAGATAGCTTCTCCATTCTGTTATTCTTGTTGTTCAGTCTCTCAGTCATGTCCGACTATTTGTGATAGTCGATTGGATAGCATCAACTCAATGGACATGAATTTGAGGAAAGTCTAGGGGATAGTGAAGGACAGGGAAGCCTTGTGTGCTGCAGTCCTTGGTGTCACAAATAGTCGTACCTGACTGAGAGACTGAATAACAGGAACAACAGAATTAAGAAGCTATTTGAAACAATATGGGTGGTTTTGTAATCCTCTGGTCTTGCAGATTCATGAATTGCAAACACAAAACAAACGAACAGAAAACATACAAAGAAGAAACAACCGAAATCAGAGGAAACGGCTCTATCTCAGGGTTGCCCGCATATGCTGTAGGGTTTACAGAGAACCTGACAACAAGCCTGGCATCCAAGGCAAGAGAGATTATCTTTCCTATTTGCTCAAAGGACAAATCATAAGACACAGATGTTAGGTAAAGTCATCAAACCTGTAAGTGACAGGTGCTGGGCCAGAACTCATATTCCCATGTCTGAGTTCAATGCTTGTTCTTAAAAACTAGGCATTCACTTTCTACACATGTACAGAGGACTGGACCTTGTTGGGTGAGGTGTAGTTGGCAAGTCTGCTTTCTAAAAGGGACACACTTTCCCATCCTAGAACTTATTCACTGGATGTAGTCATATCCTATTCCACCAATTCTCTCCAGGGTTAAGGGACATCAAGGGGTGAGATAGGGCCCCTTTCCTCATTGGTATTACAATCTGAAGTCCTGTCAAGGATTTCAAGCAAACATTCAATCTCTTTCAGCCAAACAGTTATAAAGTATTCACTTGCTTTTAAAGTTCATGTAACAACATGGGCAAAATCTTCCTTGTCATGCATTTCTTCAACATTCATTTATTTATTAAATGCTCCTCTCACACACTGCTTCAAATACCATGAGAGAGACAAAGGCTGTGATTTTTCTGTGATAAGAGCTTTGTTTTTATTATCTCATTTAATTCTCACAACCCTATGAGGCCACTAGTACTTTAACCCAATTTATAGATGAAGAAATGGAGGTTCAGAGAGGTGAAGTGACTGGTGCAAAACAGTATCTTTGGAAAGACATAAGAAAGGTATGTAGTACTTGCTATAGAGAGCAAAAATGGGCTTATTACTCTTTTGCCCAGATGAAAAGGAGTTTCAGGGAGGAAGAGACCTCTGAGCAAGCAGTTGGAATTTAGGTAGTTGGAGATGAGAGAAAAGGCAATTCATGCCGAAGAAACAGTGAGCCACTGTTTCAGTGACCTGAAATGGATAAATTTCAGAGTATGGTTTGAATTGGGCTTCCCTGGTAGCTCAGCTGGTAAAGAATCCACCTTCAGTGAAGGAGATCCTGGTTCAATTCCTGGGTGGGGAAGATCCCTTGAAGAAAGGATAGCTACCCACTCCAATATTTTGGGGCTTCCCTGGTGACTCAGAAGGTAAAGAGTCTACTTGCATTGCAGGAGATCTGAATTCGATCCCTGGGTTGGGAAGATTTCCTGCAGAAGGGCATGGCAACCCACTCCAGTGTTCTTGCCTGGAGAATCCCCATGGACAGAGGAGCCTGGCAGGCTACAGGCAAAGAGTCAGACAGACTGAGTGACTAAACAAGCACAGTGCATACTTTGAATTATATTTGGATTATAGTATAAAAGAAAGAAGCAAAATAAATCATGTATTCAGGTAGACTGGAGCAAAGAAACCTTGGAGCCAACCTGCACTCCACCACCCACTCCCTATTCACCATTTCCATTCAACCAGTCTTGAAAGCTTGTCAGTGATCACCCTTAGAATGTCTTTCTGCCTCTCCATCCCCATGGCAACCACCTTAAGGCTCACTTTCATTCCCTCTTGCTTCTTATTCTAATTGCTTCCTAAATGACCTGCCAGAAAATTGTCTGCTTCTCTGTAAGGCTGTACAAATGCAAGTCTGATTCTGTCAGTGCTGTGCTTCACAATCTCATGAATATATAACACTTTAAAGGCTCTTCTCCTAGAATAAATTAGAATACACATAGAAATTTTCTGAACACAAAGCTAGTGAATGAATATGCTATGTAAGCCAAGAAAGAAAAGGAGAGCTGGGACTAGCTGATTCCTTTTAAGAATACACTAATGCCCCCCACCACCATTGTTTCATATACTCCTTTAGCCTGAGGATGGAGTAGAGACACAATCCTTCTCAAGACCAGAGAGTTGATAATTACAGAATGAAAAAACTGGTAGCCATCCCTTTCACTTTGGAGCCCTACTCCTCTTTTGCATGGCTGGGTCCATTCTCTATGTGCTAGGAACCTGGCAAAAGTGGAGGCCCTATTTCCTCTGCATGGAGTCATAGGAGGTATTCTTTTACTCATGACTGCTGGGAAAGAATTCAGAAGGGCTGGAAGCAGAGGGTGGTTAGCCAAGCAAAACCTGCATGGGAGCTAGCCACAAAGCAACTAAAGGTGACTTTTTGTTTTTCGTGGCAGGGCCAAAATTTTCAGTGGTCATAGAAGTGACAGCAGTGGCAAAGATGCCACAGAGGTAGGGAAGGTAGAAGACCTATGACCAAACAGACATGGACCTGGTAGGGAAAGTAGTGACAATGTCATAGAGAAGGTGGTGACATCATTAAGAGCCTGGAGTGGGTAGCCTTTCCCTTCTCCGGGGGATCTTCCCAACACAGGGATCGAACCCAGGTCTCCTGCATTGCAGGTGGTCCTTTACCAGCTGAGCCACAAGGAAGCCCAAGAATACTGGAGTGGGTAGCCTATCCCTTCTTCAAAGGATCTTCCCGATCCAAGAATCGAACTGGGGTCTCCTGAATTGCAGGCAGATTCTTTACCAACTGAGCCAGCATGGAATCCCCTCATTAAGAGCAGTTTCAACCTAAGAGACAAGTTTCTCAGGCTTGACTGTGGTACACCACTCCCTCCTGTTCTCTAGGCTGCTATAGTTATAATCTTTGCATCCATCTCTCACTTGCCTGTGCAATCCCAGTCCCATCTCCAGGGGATCTTCCTGACTCAGGTATTAAACCTGTGTCTCTTATGTCTCCTGCATTGGCAGACGGGTTCTTTACCACTAGTGATATACACCTGGGCAGTGATATACAAAGCCTGAAGGCTTCACAAGATCCAGGGCCACTAGGACCTCCATAGCTTCCCTTGGCCCAAGTATCTTAGGGATTTCAAAGAACCTGGAGACCCGAGGCCCCTATTCTCTTTGTCTCAGCATTTGTAGGAATATGGGTTGGGGTCCTAATACTTCGTGA
This sequence comes from Redunca redunca, assembly GCA_006410935.1. Taxonomy (NCBI): domain Eukaryota; kingdom Metazoa; phylum Chordata; class Mammalia; order Artiodactyla; family Bovidae; genus Redunca; species Redunca redunca. The sequence goes on from SJYQ01008505.1 coordinate 47,248, forward strand.
AGGCTGAGTTCTTCACAAGGAATGGGCACCTCCTTTCAAAGTCCAACCATCTCGAGCAGTCCCACAATTTGACAGAGTCCAGCTGCTTGGGGGCCCCAATCACCCAGTTCAACCAAGCCACCCAGCAGGGTCCAAACACCTTCTTGGGCCAGAAAACTGTTCAAGGCCTGAATACTTGGTGATATCCTAATCCCTCAGAGATCTGGAGCTCCTGGCATGGTCCCAGCCCCTGACAGCACCCCCAAAAAACTGGAGGTACCCAAGTGCCCGATGGTGTATAAGCACTTGATGAGGCCCTTACAACCCAGAGTTTGTGCCAATCCACAAAGCCTGAATATGTCTGAGACTCCCAGCCCCATGTGGGTCCCAAGCCCATCTTGAGTCCTAAGCAACTTCTAGGGTCCAAGTCTTTAAAGGGCCAGAGCAACTCCCAAAGCTATAGCAGCTCTCATGGCTGAAGTAATTTTCAAAATTGGATCAGCTTTCAGAGTCAGAGCACTCCTAGGAGTCTAAGTATCTCTGAGATTCCTAGTATTTCACAAAGTTTAGGTACCACAGATATTCCAAGTACTTTCAGGGGCCTGAGTATTTTGGAGACCCCAAGCACTTCACAAGATCTGAGCAACTGTGAGGCCCTAAACACTTCCAGTGCTCAACAGGCTCCAGCCACAAGGGACCAAAGCAAATTCAAATATTTAAGTATATCAAGTGATCCCGCTACTCCAGAGGCTACCAGCACTTCAAAGTATCCCAGCACTTTGAGGACCCCAAGAGTTTCTAAGGTCCTAAGGACTTCTGAGGCCCCCAACACCTCGAGATCCCTTAGCATTTCTGAGACCCCAATAACTTTAAAGGCTCTTAGCACCTTTAAGAACCTCAGCACTTCGAAGGCCCCCAGAATCTCTGAAGTTCAAAGTATTTTGAAAGTCCCCAGAATCTCTGAATTCTCAAGTCCCTTGAAGGTCCTTAGCACATTGGATATTCCAAATACCTCAGAGATAGTACTCCAAATATTCCAAGAACTTCAAAGGTTCTCACCACCTTAAAAGCCCCTGACACATTAAAAGTTCCAAGCAACTTTGAGGTCTCCACCACCTTAAAGACCCTTAGCACTTCAGAAGCCTTAAGCATGTTGAAGGCCTGGAGTAACAAGAAGTTTCCAAACACTTCCAAATCCCAATAAATTGAAGTCTCTGATCATATCTAAGGCTCTGAGTATCTCAGATGCTACTGGAATCAAAGATAACTCAGTACTTCAGAGAACACTAGTCCCTCAGAGGCCCAAAGCATCTCTCAGGTTCATTCTCAGAAAGAATTTCAAGGTATCAGAGTACCTACAAATCTCAGGGAATCTCAAGGTCCCCAAACAACATCAAAATATAGAAGAACTTTTAAAAGGTTCTTATAACTATGAGCTAGGGGTTATTTTTGTGGCGGACACCTCTGCTAAAGACAACCTCATAAAAGACATTCTGCAGAAGCTAGGGGTGCAGCTGAAGAAGTACTGAATATCAAAACTCTGAAGGTAATCACACAAAAGTTTGTATGGCAGGGTTACCTAGAGAATAAACCACTAAATTCACTGGAGAATACTTTTTTCTGAGAATGTCAATATTTGGCAAAACCAGTACAGTATTGTAAAGTAAACTAAAGTTAAAATAAAAATTAAAAAAAAAAAAAAGTCCATAGCAGAGATCTCTGGAACTAACCATTGCAATACAGTGAAGTTGAGAAACAGGAGGTAACAGCCAGAGCCAAAGCAAAAAGCAGTGACTAATTTCCAGCTTGAGCCCATGGTAGAGTTCCAGCCTCTGCAAATAACTGAAAAAGTCCTAATTTTGCTACCAAAAGTAAATGATATTGAAAGTATTAGTGAAATATCCTGAAGAGTGTCATATCCTTTATTGAGTGAGGAGCAGGAAGCAGAACAACAGGGCAATGGGTATTAATGATTCCAAAGGGAAAAAGAGAGGAGGAAAGAACAATGCATTTGGTGTTGATATTTGGAACTGTGTTTCTAACATTAGAATATAGGTCTTATTGGAATCAACGCAGTTCAGTCACTCTGTTGTGTCTGATTCTTTGAGACACCATGGACTGCAGCACACCAGGCTTCCCTGTCCGTCACCAGCTCCCAGGGCTTGCTCAAACTCATGTCCATTGAGTCGGTGATGCCATTCAATCATCTCATACTCTGTTGTCTCCTTCTCCTCCTGCCTTCAATCTTTCCTATCATCAAGGTCTTTCTAAGGATTCAGTTCTTTGCATCAGGTGGCCCAAGTATTGGAGCTTCAGCTTCAGCATCAGTCCTTCCAATGAATATTCAGGACTGATTTCCTTTAGAATGGACTGGTTTGATCTTCTTGGAGTCCAAGGGATGCTCAAGCATCTTCTCCAACACTACAGCTCAAAAGCATCAATTCTTTGGCACTCAGCTTTCTTTATGGTCCAACTGTCACATTCCTACATCACTACTGGAAAACCCATAGCTTTGACTACACGGACTTATTGTCAGCAAAGTGATGTCTCTGCCTTTTAATACACTGTCTAGGTTTGTCATAGCTTTTCTTATAAGGAGCAAGCATCTTTTAAAATCACAGTTTGCAATGATTTGGGAGCACAAGAAAATAAAGTCATGTACATCCATACATGACTATTGGAAAAAACACAATTTTAACTAGCTGGACCTTTGTTGGCAAAATAATGTCTTGGCTTTTTAATATGCCGTCTAGTTTTGCCATAGTTTTTCTTCCGAGGAGTAAGTGTTTTTAATTTCATAACTGCAGTCACCATTTGCAGTGATTTTGGAGCCCAAGAAAATAAAGTCTCTCACTGTTTCCATTGTTTCCACATCTACTTGCCATGAACTGATGGCATGATCTTCATTTTTTGAATGTTGAGTTTTAAGCCAGCTTTTTCACTCTCCTCTTTCACTTTCATTAAGAGACTCTTCAGTTCCTCTTCCTTTTCTGCCATAGGGTGGTGTCATCTGCATATCTGCTGCTACTTCTAAGTCACTTCAGTCGTGTCCGACTCTGTGCGACCCCATAGACGGCAGTCTACCAGGCTCCCCCATTCCTGGGATTCTCCAAGCAAGAGCACTGGAGTGGGTTGCCATTTCCTTCTCCAATGCATGAAAGTGAAAAGTGAAAGTGAAGTCACTCAGTCATGTCCGACTCTTCGCGACCCCATGGACTCCAGCCTACCAGGCTCCTCTGCCCATGGGATTTTCCAGGCAAGAGTACTGGAGTGGGGTGCCATTGCCTTCTGAGATTATTGATATTTCTCCTAGCAATCTTGATTCTAGCTTGTGCTTCATCCAGCCTGGCATTTCGCATGATGTACTCTGCATATAGGCTAAATAAGCAGGGTGACAATATACAGCCTTGTCACACTCCTTTCCCAATTTGGAACCAGTCCATTGGTCCATGTCTGTTCTAACTCTTGCTCTTTGACCTAAATACATATTTCTCAGGAGGCAAGTAGGGTGGTCGGGTATTCACATCTCTTTAAGAATTTTTCACAGTTTGTTCTGACACACACAGTCCAAGACTTTGGTGTAGTCATTAAAACAGAAGTAGATGTTTTTATGGAATTCTCTTGCTTTTTCCATGATCCAACGGATGTGGGCAATTTGATCACTGGTTCCTCTGCCTTTTCTAAATCCAGCTTGAACTTCTAGAAATTTTCAGTTCACATACTGTTGAATCCTAGCTCAGAGAATTTTGAACATTACTTTGCTAGTGTATGAGATGAGTACAATAGTGTGATAGTTTGAACATTCTTTAGCATTGCCTTCCTTTGGAATTGGAATGAAAACTCACATTTTCCAGTCCTGTGGCCACTGCTGAGTTTTCCAAATTTGCTGGCATACTGAGTGCAGCACTTTCACAGCATCATCTTTTTGGATTTGAAATAGCTCATCTGGAATTCCAATACCTCCAATACCTATGAACTGAACTAGCTTTGTTCATAGTGATGCTTCCTAAGGCCCACTTGACATCACACTTCAAGATGTCTGGCTCTAGGTAAATGTTCACACCTTTTTTGTTATCTGGGTCATTAACATTATTTTTGTATAGTTCTTCTGTGTATTCTTGCCACCTCATCTTAATATCTTCTGCTTCTCTCAGGTCCATACTCTTTCTGTCCTTTATTGTGCCCATCTTTGCATGAAATGTTCCCTTAGTATCTCAAATATTCTTGAAGAGATCTCTAATCTTCCCCATTCTATTGTTTTACTCTATTTCTTTGCACTGATCACTTAAGAAAGCTTTCTTATCTCTCCTTGCTATTCTTCCAAACATTACATTCAGATGGATATATCTTTCTTTTTCTCCTTTGCCTTTTGCTTCTCTTCTTTTCTCAGCTATTTGTAAACCATCCTCAGACAACCATTTTGCCTTTTTGCATTTCTTTTTCTAGGGGATGGTTTTGATCACCACCTCCTGTACAATGCGATGAACTTCTATCCATAAGTTCTTCAGGCACTCTGTCTATTAGATCTAATCCCTTGAATCTATTTGTCACTTACACTGTATAATCATAATGGATTTGATTTAGGTCATACATGAATGGTCTAGCAGTTTTTCCTACTTTCTTTACTATAAGTCAAAATTTTCCAGTAAGGAGCCAGTCCCTCCCATCAAGGAGCTTCCACAAGCCTCTTATCCTTCTCTATCAGAGGGAAGACAGAATGAAAATCACAATCACAGGAAACTAACCAAACTGATCACATGGATCACAGCCTTTTCTAACTCAATGAAACTATGAGCCACACTGTGTAGGGCCACCCAAGATGGACAGCTCATGGTGGAAAGTTCTGACAATACATGGTCCCCTTGAGAAGGGAATGGCAAACCAGTTCAGTATTCTTGCCTTGAGAACCCCATGGACAGTATGAAAAGAAAAAAAGATATGATAGTGAAAGATGAACTCCCCAGGTCAGTGGGTGCCCAATATCCTACTGAGAAGAGTAGAGAAATAGCTCCAGAAAGAATGAAGAGACAGAATCAAAGCAAAAACAGTGCCCAGTTGTGGATGTGACTGCTGATGGAAGTAAAATCCAATGCTGTAAAGAACAATATTGCATCGGATCCTGGAATGTTAGGTCCATGAATCAAGGTAAATTGAAAGTGATCAGACAGATGGCAAGAGTGAACATTGACATTTTAGAAATCAGTGAACTAAAATGGACTGGAATGAGTGAATTTAATTCAGCTGACCATTATATCTGATACTTTGAGTAAGAATTCCTTAGAAGAAATGGAGTAGCCCTCATAGTCTACAAAAGATTCTGAAATGCAGTACTTGGGTCCCATCTCAAAAACAACAGAACTATAGCGTTCGTTTCCAAGGCAGAGCATTCAATATCACAGTAATCCAAGTCTATTCACCAACCACTAATGCCGAAGAAGCTGAAGTTGAATGGTTCTATGAAGACCTACAAGACCTTCTAACACCAAGAACTAACACACACACACAAAGATGTCCTTTTCATCATAGGGGACTGGAATGCAAAGTAGAAAGTCAAGAGATATCCATAGTAACAAGAAAGTTTGGCCTTGGAGTTCAAAATTAAGTGAGGCAAAGGCTAGCAGAGTTTTGGTAAGAGAACACACTGGTCATAGCAAACACCCTCTTCCAACACACACGGAGTCCACACATTCCCTAACGGTCAATACTGAAATCAGATTGATTATATTCTTTGTGGTTGAAGATGGACAAGCTCTATACAGTCAGCAAAAACAAGACTGGGAGCTGACTGCGGCTCAGATCATGAACTCTTTATTGCAAAATTCAGACTTAAATTGAACAAAGTAGGGAAAACCACTAGACCATTCAGGTATGACCTAAATCAAATCCCTTATTGGAATACTGAATCTTTTTCTACCAACTAATTGCAGGAGGTTTACAGTCCATATTTATCAATCAGGTTTTGGGCAAAGTTCAGAGGATATGTCTTTAAATAACTTTTGTAGATTGAATTTGGTTTGCTATCAAAATTCTCCATGTGTTTATTAGCTTTGAAAAAAAGAGTATTTTTACTGTATTCAGCAACATGAATCAAATAGTATATAGGATTTAAAGAGACAGTTCTATAAATGTTTGAAAGTGGAAATTACAATAAAATATCTGGACATAAGTGGAAATGAATAAGACAAAACACTATATACATATAGTCTTCCTATGGTCACTAAGCTTGTTGAAAAAAGATTGACATTTTCAATGGTTTTGCTTCTTTACTGCAAACTATAGAAAAAAAGGAAAGGCTAAATGATGAGTACACCTTGTCCATTTATGCACTGCCAGTTCTGAGTGAGGCACCAATGAAGGATCTGGAGATACTCCTGAGGCCCAACTCTCAGTTCTAGATTATGTGAGAGAGATAAATAGGTAAACTGGCAGTGTGGTAAACACTGCAATAGAGAGTGACCATGGGGTACCATGAAAATGTAGAAAAGTTTATGTGACCTCTATTGGAGGGTGGGACAGGAAAGAGGGCATCATAGGGTGCTATGAAAATCCAAGAGATGCTTAAATAAGCCTGAGGGAGCCTGAAAGGGGCATTATAGCATACTATCAAAAGATTGTGTATTAGGTATTTTTTTGAAACTTAATTCACCTTGGGGGAAGGGGCAATGGCAAAGGAAAGGACACATCACAGGGTGCTGTGGAAATAGAAAATACACTTAAATCAGTTTGAGAAGAGAGCAGAAGGGAAAGGGGTGGTGGCAGGCAAAAGCTCATTGTATGGTACTACAGAAATTGAAAAGATGGGACTGTCAGAAAATTCTTGGTCAGTGAAAACCTGAGGT
>SJYQ01008508.1:11495-30941 GCA_006410935.1 Redunca redunca
CCATTTTGCTAGATAACAGAAATTAACACATTAGAATCAACTATACTTCAATAAAATAAAATTTTAAAAATAAGAATAGAGAAGAAAAATATCTGTATCTGCCTGTCTTACTCATGCTATCTCAAAATAATTTTCTATTAACTAGTATAACCTTTAAATTTCAATGTTTTGAAGGCACATATGCTTTTGGAACCAAGACAAAATATTAAAAATAGATTTACTCTGTCACACTAATTTTTTAATTAAAGCATTTTATGAAATTGAAAGTTGCTCACTTGTGTCTGACTCATTGCGACCTCATGAGCTATACAGTTCATGGAATTCTCCATGCCTGAATACTGGAGTGGGTATCCTTTCCCTTCTCCAGGGTATCTTCCCAACCCAAGAATCAAGTCAGGGTCTCCTACATTGCAGGAGGATTCTTTACCAGCTGAGTTACCAGAGATTCTTATTTTTGTTATATCACCAATTCTGAGGTCAGTAGACAGTGTTGATACATTTTTCTCTGTTGACAAATGAACATAGATGACAGCAGGTCTGAAAACTTCCTTCTTCCTTTATTTCTTTCATTTCATCACTTTTAACTTTTCCATAGGTATCAGTATATCTGTGATGACATTCAGCTTGCCTCCTGGAGGCAGGTATATTTCTATTTGTCAAGTCATCCAGAAGGGATATCTGTAATGTTCTTTTTGTCTGAGAGTTTAGTCAGAATGTTTGGAAGCATAGTCACTGAAGATATTCAAAAACAGCCATGGGTGATGTGACAAGCAGGAAGTTTAGAGGTGTTGATGTATGCCAAATACTGTAGGCCCTCAAAAGATTTTGGAATTCCTATTTAAAAAGAGGTGGAGACTTAATGATTATTAATCTGTTTTAAATGTAAGAATATTATGAACAGAAAAGAATTTTAAAACAGTAAACTTCATCCATATGAAGAACTGATTTTGTGTTGAATTGATCAAAAATGAAAATGAGAAAACTAGTTAAATCCAACTAGTAGACGATTAGTATGTTCTAGATCAAGATAGAGAGATCACTTGGAATAAGCTGGTGACACTAAAGATGGATTACTTCTCTCAAGCCCAGGAACAGAAATTATATGATGGCAGAGTCTTCATTTATATTAACATTTCAGGAAAATATTTTTTTTTCTATTAAGATTACAGTTATCTATCATCCCAAAGCCTCAGTCAAAGGACACCAGAATGTGTTGTGGGGGAGAAAGGAGTTGAAGAAGAAGGCATAAAGGACTGGTGAGAAGAGACAAGTGGGATAAAAATGATGGACCACTGAAATTGATTTGGTTCCCTCCAGACTCAGGAAACCACTTGCTTCTAGCATGATGGATGTGTTTGACAGGGAATGCCTTCAGGCATTTAGAAATCAATGAACTAGTGAATAGGTGGAAAAGTTCTGGTTCCATTAGGTTTAATTCACTTTGAAGCAGGGAGTCAGTTACCTTCTGGAGAGTACAAGAATCATTAGACACTCCAGGAAGAACAGTTAAAAGCTTGGCATTGGATTTGAAGCCGAGTGCTGAGTTTAGCACAGGGCTTTTTGTGCATTGATGGGATAGTAGTGAAAGTTGCTTAGTCATGTCCTACTCTTTGAAATCCTATGGACTATACAGTCCATGGAATTCTCTGGGCCAGAATACTGGAGTAGGTAGCCTAACCCTCCTCCCGCAGAACTTTCTGACCCAGGAACCGAACTAGGGTCTCCTGCATCGCAGGCGGATCCTTTACCAACTGAGTTATAGTTCAGTTCAGTTCAGTTCAGTCGCTCAGTCTTGTCCAACTCTTTGAGACCCCATGAATCGCAGCACCCTAGGGCTCCTTGTCCCTCATCAACTCCCGGAGTTCACTCAAACTCATGTCCATCGAGTCGGTGATGCCATCAAGCCATCTCATCCTCTGTCATCCCCTTCTCCTGCCCCCAATCCCTCCCAGCATCAGGGTCTTTTCCAATGAATCAACCCTTTGCATGAGCTGGCCAAATTATTGGAGTTTCAGCCTCAGCATCAGTCCTTCCAATGAACAGCTAGGACTGATCTCCCTTAGGGTGGACTGGTTGGACCTCCTTGCAGTCTAAGGGACTCTCAAGAATCTTCTCCAGCACCACAGTTCAAAAACTTCAATTCTTCAGTGCTCAGCTTTCTTCACAGTCCAACTCTCACATCCATACATGACCACTGGAAAAACCATAGCCTTGACTAGATGGACCTTTGTTGACAAAGTAATATCTCTGCTTTTTAATATGCTATCTAGGTTGATAATAACTTTCCTTCCAAGGAGTAAGCGTCTTTGAATTTCATGGCCACAATCACCATCAGCCGTGATTTTGGAATCCAAAAAAATAAAGTCTGACCCTGTTTGCCCTGTTTCCTCATCTATTTCCCATGAAGTGATGGGACCAGATGCCATAATCTTTGTTTTCTGAATGTTGAGCTTAAAGCCAAATTTTTCACTCTCCTCTTTCACTCTCATCAAGAGGCTTTTATGTTCCTCTTCACTTTCTGCCATAAGGGTGGTGTCATCTGCACATCTGAGGTTATTGATATTTCTCCTGGCAATCTTGATTCCAGCTTGTGCTTCTTCCAGCCCGGTGTTTCTCATGATATACCCTGGGTATAAGTTAAATAAGCAGGGTGACAATAGGGAGTACATACTAGCAACTAGAGGGAAGAACTAGCCAGAAGGCAAAGCTACCATATCACGTGTTACCCCAAAACACTAAAAATTAAGTAACACTATAAAATTCATTTTATTAATAATCTCAAATGATATTTTGATGTTAAGAATATCATTTAGAGTTTACTTAGCTTTCAAAAACTAATATTCAATTTATTAAATTTACAAGTCCAAGAACTAGTTCTTTCTTAAGTTTTTAAGTTCTCCATAANACATAGATCACACATCCTTAAGTAGAAAATATACATGATTTCTAAACTTAATGCAAACAATACTAATATTATAGATGTTTTAATTGCATTTCTACACTAAATTCTAAGTCTCCCAGAAGTTAATAATACTGACTTATTAAAACAAGTAAGATCCTGAGAACTGTTGGCCTTCTCAACCAAATTTTGGGGTCTTCCTGAGATTTTTATTGTTCAGAGATTCAGTCTGGGCTACAATTTTTAATTATGAACATAAACACAATTTTTCTCATGACTCTAACTACCATGCTGAATGTGGTACATTCATCATATCATAGATTAAATATAGGAAGAAATATGTGGTCATATCCTCATATTTGAGTCATCGTTACTTCTCAAATCAAATTAGGGTATGTAAATCCAACCCTATTTCTTGTAACACTTAATTGTATTTAAATAATCTGTTTATACTTCCTTTATTGTTTTATCATTTTATCTTTAATGGTCTTATGAATGTTAAGATTATATGCAGTTGAATTCTGTATGCTTTACAAATCTCTGTCTAGCTTCGGGTTACAATTCCTAAGGTCATCCTTCTGAGAAAAAAACACACCTGTTTAGAATCTACGCTACCTAATAGGCAACACTTTGCTATCCAAAGCCTGTTTACTACTAAGGGATGCTACTCTATCTGCAGACTCTCTGAGGTACTATCATAAAGACCAGATGATTAAAGCTACAGGCTACAGATTTCCAAATTTCCAGTATGTGTTCCTGTCCTGGTCAGAGAAGAAATTGGCAAAACTCTACTGAGAAATATATTACTCAATGTTCAAACTGTCTAGGCCTTACTATTTAGAACTCAGATGGTAAAGAATCTGCCTGCAATGCAGGAGACCTGGGTTCAATCACCGGGCAGTATAGATCCCTGGAGAAGGGAATGGCAACCCACTCCAGTATTCTTGCCTGGAGAATTCCATGGACAGAGGAGCCTGGTGGGCTACAGTCCATGGGCTTGCAAATAATCCGACATGACTAAGTGACTATCACTTCAGTTCACTTTTTTTAGAAAGTAGTGCTGTTAGAAGAGCCAATAGTTTTGAGATAAACATTTCTAGTTAGGAGAAAGTATTAGCCAAGGATATAAAGAATCAGCATTCCTAGGTTCAAATCCTGAAGCTGACATGTATCAGTTCTATAATGGAAGATGTTTTATAATGAACTAGTGCATCTGTGGCTTATTCATTAGCTCATTCTACTTCATTTTTCACATCTTTAAAAGATAATGTAATAGTGTCTCCTGGATAAAATATGATGAGGATAATTTAGATGACTACAAGTTAGAATTACCTGGCATGATGTTTTAAAACAGTCATGGCTTTCAGACTCCATTCCACAACAACTAGATCCGTACCTCTAAAGGTGGGGGGGTCTAGATGATGATAAAAAAGATGTAAAAATAGTAACTCGTAAATACAATTTTTTTTTATTACTTGTATATTCCTTGTTCTTGTTCAGTTGCTCAGGGATGTCCTACTCTTTGTGAACCCAGGAACTGCCACATGCCAGGCTTCATTGTCCTTCACCATCTCCTGGAGTTTGCTTCAACTCATGTTGATTGAGTCGATGATATCATCCAACCATCTCATCCTCTGTCCCCCCTTTCTCCTCCTGCCCTCAATCTTTTCAAGCATCAGGGTCTTTTGCAATGAGTCAGCTCTTTGCATCAGGTGGCCAAAATATTGGGGCTGGAGCCACTATTTTCACTCTCCTCTTTTACCTTCATCAAGAGGGTCTTTAGTTCCTGTTCACTTTCTGCCATTAGGAAGATATCATCTGCATATTTGAGGTTATTGATATTTCTCTCAGCAATCTTTATTTCAGCTTGTGCTTTATCCAACCCAGGATTTAGCATGATGTACTTTGCATACAAATTAAATAAACAGGGTAACAATATACAGCCATGATGTACTCCTTTCCCAATTTTGAACCAGTCTGATGTTCCAAGTCTGGTTCTAACTGTTGCTTTTTGACCCGCATATAGGTTGCTCAGGAGGCAGGTAAGGTGGTCTGGTATTCCCATCTCTTTAAGAATTTTCCACAGTTTGCTGTGATCCACACAGTCAAAGGCTTTAATATACTCAATGAAACAGAATTAGATGTTTGATCCAGTGGATGCTGGCAATTTGATCTCTGGTTCCTTTGTTTTTTCTAAATTCAATTTGTACATCAGGAAGTCCTCAATTCATGTACTGTTGAAGCCTACCTTGAAGAATTCTGAGCATTACCTTGTTAGCATGTGAGATTAGTGCAACTGTGTGGTAGTTTTAACATTCTTTGGCATTTCCCTTCTTTGAGATTGGAATGAAAACTGACCCTTTCCAGTCCTGTGTCCACTGCTGAGTTTTCCAAACTTGATGGCATATTGAGTGCAGAACTTTAACAGCTTCCTCTTTTAGGACTTAAAATAGCTCTGCTGGAATTCTATCACGTCCACTAGTTTTGTTCACAGTCATGTGTCCTAAGGCCCACTTGACTTTACACTCCAGGATGTCTGGCTCTAGGTGGGTGAATCATGGTTATTTGGGTGATGAAGATCTTTTTTGTATAGTTCTTCTGTGTATTCTTGCCACCTCTTCTTAATATCTTCTGCTTCTGTTAGGTCCATATGATTTATGTCCTTTATTGTGTCAGTCTTTGCATGAAATGTTGCCTTAGTATCTCGAATTTTCTTGAGCAGATCTCTAACCTTTCTCATTGTATGGTTTTCCTCTATTTCTTTGCATTGATCACTTAGGAAGACTTTCTTGTCTCTTCTTGCTATTCTTTGGAATTCTGCATTAAGATGGATATATCTTTCCTTTTCTCCTTTAGCTTTCACTTCTCTTCTCAGCTATTTGTAAGACCTCCTCAGACAATTGTTTTACCTTTTTGCATGTCTTCTTCTGAAAATGGTTTTGATCACTGCCTCCTGTACAACGTTACCAACCTCGGATCATCATTCTTCAGGCAGTCTATCTACCAACTCTAATCCCTTTAATTTTTGCCACTTTCATTGTATGATCTAAGGGATTTGATCTAGTCATACCTGAATTGCTTAGTGGTTTTCCCTACTTTCTTCAATTTAAGTTGAATTTTGCAATAAGTTCATGATCAGCCATAGTCAGTTCCCAGTCTTGTTTTATCTGATTGTATAGAGTGTCTCCATCTTTGGCTGCAAATAGCATAACCAACTGATTTTGATATTTACCATCTAGTGATGTCCATGTGTAAAGTCATCTCTTGTATTGTTGGAAGAGTATTTCTGAACAGAGATTCTAAACTAGTTAAATTCTGAGAACCTTGGATTAAGAAATTTAAGAAGAAACTCTGCCTCTCAGTGCTAAAATATTGTCCCATTTCCCCCTGCCCTCATCCCCATACAGACAATTAGCACTTCCTTCCAGGTCATTACCGTTTGTCAGTGTGAGGGAGAGGCTTCTGTCTGGGCTGTGAAGTGCTATCTGTTAATCAGACTATACTATGTTGCACTTGTATGGATCTGCCATCCCCTTATCTTCCTCAATGGATAAATAACACTAACTTTTATTCATTAAAACAAGTTTCTTTCACTAGTCTATAAATTTTAGTACCTTAATAGAAAATCACTATGTGCTAAATTGTTGCAATAATCCACACCTTTGGGTGGTCCTAACCCACATTTATTCTTGGTCTGGCCACTTGTCTGGGTTTTGATCCATAAAACTGTAACAAACTGATGGAAACAAAGACTTACACGTGCTTAATTTTGAGATTTGCTCTCTCCCTGAGACCCTGTGATCATAAGCATAAGAACAAGCCCAGATTAACTTGCAGAAGTATAAGAGCATGCATCCCTATTAGCCATTAGATGGAGAGAGACCACTGACTCTCAGTTGTCTGCAAACACATGAATGAGACCTGCAGGATGAGCTAGCTAAATCTAGTTAAACTTGCAAGTTCACAGAATCATGATTAAAATTAATAGTTGCAATTTCTAAGTCACTAACTTTGGAGTTATTTTGTTTTATGGTTAGTGATAGCAGATTCAAAATGATGTGCTGCATTGTTCTTATTACCTGCGATGTAGATATTACCTGCTGATTGGGTATTACTCCTTAACTTAGCTGTGCAAAGTAAGATGCTCCACATCTGCTTCTTTCTGTCCCATCCCAAGTAGGTAAAGAGCAGCTGAGATTCTTTCCTAGTCATTAAAAATTAGAAAGTAAAACCACAATATCCTTAGCAACATCTTATCCCTAGACCAAGAATCCCATATTAGAGATTACTGCCTTTTGGATTAAGTAGCACATGAATATGAGATTTTTTCCAATTTGAGCTTTGGACTCAAACTACTGCTTGACCCTACCATCTGATACATGAATTGGCAAACTTTGTCTATACAGGGATAGATAATAAATAGTTTAGAACTTTTGGGTCTATGCAGTATCTGTCATAACTATTCAGCTCTACCATTATAGCATAAATGCCTCCATAGACAATATGCAATAATAGAACATGGCTATGTTCTAATATCGGAGAAGGCAATGGCAACCCACTCCAGTATTCTTGCCTGGAAAATCCCATGGACAGAGGAGCCTGGTAGGCTGCAGTCCATGGGGTCGCAAAGAGTCAGACACGACTGAGTGACTTCACTTTCACTTCTCACTTTCACGCATTGGAGAAGGAACTGGCGACCCACTCCAGTGTTCTTGCCTGGAGAATCCCAAGGAACGGGGAGCCTGGTGGGCTGCTGTCCATGGGGTTGCACAGAGTCAGACACGACTGATGTGACTTAGCAGCAGCAGCAGCATGTTCCAATATAATTTTGCTTCCCAAAACATGTAGCGGACCACATTTACTCCATAAGCCAAAATCTTCCAAACTAGATCTATACTCTGAATATTTCCATATCTGCCTAACAGCCTTTTTTTAAATTTCAACAAACATTACTCCCAGAGTGAGGTGCACATACTTCTGTGTGTGGGGGCAGGGGAAGAAGAGGCTAGTGTATGGGTCTTAGGCTTCTGACATAAGATACGTGCTACTCAGTCCTAGCATAGGTAGGTCCAGTGGTATTTGATTGATATTCTCCTAAAGCTGTTCTAGCAACTCTATTCTAGTACCCATAATAAAGATTTCCATGTTCATTTACAGAGTAGAGCATCATAATTCCTCAGGGTATTTCAGAATATATACTATTTCCTCAGTGTTTTTACTCTGCTCAAGGGCAAGGAACTTATCAATCCCAGATAAATTTATTTCCCTACATTTTGCTTAATGAAGCTTCTCAATAATGTGTACTATAAGGCTTGAAAGCCTACCTACATATTTTTCTGATCATTTAATTCCTGTAACATGGCTCATTGTTGCTTAATCCCAATTTCTTCCTCTTCCTTTATTAAACACTGCCTGTGAATGTTTTGCATGTATATTTAGCAGAATTGTCCAACCCGGACTGCTTTGCTTATCCTGTTATTTATCCCAGAATATAAATCAATGTTGCAAAGTAAGTGGGACTGAAACTTGTCTGTGTCTTCCCTTCCATTCCATCTATTTCTTATTAGACTTGCTTTCTTTTAAAACAGGGCTTCCCTGGTGGCTCAGAGGTTAAAGCATCTGCCTGCAATGTGGGAGACCCAGGTTCGATCCCTGGGTTGGGAAGATCCCCTGGAGAAGGAAATGGCAGGTCACTCCAGTATACTTGCCTGGAGAATCCCATGGAGGGAGGAGCCTGGTAGGCTACAAGGCTCCATGGAGGGAGGAGCCTGGTAGGCTACAATCCACGGGGTCACAAAGAGTCGGACACGATTGAGCTACTTCACTTTCACTTTTTCTTTTAAAACAAAGTTAAACTTTCTTTAGAAATTCCACAGGAGTGCAGACAATTATGCACAACATTTGTCCTATCTCACAAGGGTAAGGGCAATATTATCTCCATCAGGAAAGGATACTTCCAGTCTTCTGAAGAAAGAACCTTCTTGAATGTTTTACCATACCAATATCTCCAACACTATCTATCACCTGATAAAGGCATTCTGTACTATGATTGCTGGTTTTGGATTTAATTCTATGCTTTGTATCTTTTCTGCTAAGCTTGTGTGACTTAGTAGAGCAACATTGGCTCATTTTCATTCAAGCTTGGTCAATCTCCCTGTGGGATAGGATTATACTGTACATGTATAACTTGGTTCTTGTGCCCTGCATCATCTTGAGAGTATACAAGAGCATAGGAGTAGTCATCCCCCATAAATTCCACTTCTAACTTGTAGCTGAAAATGCACACAACTGATGATGAATGCATGATATAAACCTTTGCTTTATCCGTTAGGAAAATTTTAGTTTTTGGTGACTTTGGATGTTTGTCCTAGATATGTTTATAGTCTAGACTTCTTCCCTCTTTTCTTGCCTTCTGCCTTCTTTTGACTTTGCAGCTCCATCTGCTAGCATTCTGCATGTTTCTATCAAGCTTTCTATGTGACCATATCTTGAAACTCTGCACCAGGTGTACTTTTGAAGATGTTGGTAGGAAGACAATTTTCCAATTCTTATAGTCTTCTAAGACATAGCATTTAAGTTCTTTTAGGTACTTCAGAGTAAGATGCTGTAAAAATGACATTAGTATTGATAATCATCTTATGTTATAGAAACATATATTCCTATATCCAATTTTATTTCTAGTTCTTCATAGTAAACAAAATAAAGGTGAAATGAATAGCAAACATTGTATCCTAAAATGTTTTTATAATTATAATTTATTTTATATTTTTCTTCTGATTATTTCTCAGAGAAAATCAGTAGGAATTTCCAGATCTTAATAAAATAGATTTCTATTGATTGCAGATCCTTTTCTAGTGTGTGTAAGAAGTTCAAATAGACTATGCTTTAATGAAATGCTAAACTCTTGACCTAATTGCTTTTGATATTTCTAAAGTAAATGTTGAACTGTCTAAGATTCTTTGAGTTATCAATCTGAATCAGACCTTGTAATACAGCCACCACTGTAGGCTATGTTTGCACCAAATGAACTGAGCTGTCATATCTACAGCTGAATAAGACTTCAAGAAAATTCATCCAATTATTTTTATTAATGCCTTAACTATTTTTTTCCTTGCTCAGTGATCCACACCTACCAAGTGTAAATTGCCCAGGAGTACTTGAGTAAAGACTATCTGACCAAATATTAAAATACTTTTGCTCTCAGATAAAATATCTTCAAAATAAGTAGAGAAAAACAAGATAAAAGCAAAACAAAACTGAAACAAGACTTTTGATTCATTGCAGCAGTGTTAATTGAAATATAATAAAATGCCAGTAATAAGTATCTGAATCTGTATTGGCCTTCCACACTACTATTTATGTATTACCACCAAGAAAAATATAAAATAATACATTATCCTAAGATAANATACAATGTGTTTTATAAGGGTTTCTTTGGCCTGAACTGCTTTTCCCCTTTTCTACTGTTAAAACAAGGAATAATGCTATTTAGGTTTAAGAAAAGATTTTTCTGTGAGACTTTACACTTCTATGTTTTTACACATGAGTGAAAGAAATTTTTGTAGTGACATAAAAAAATGCATTCACAATTAACTTGACTTATAAAGTTTCAACCATTCTCAGTCCCACAATATAAATGTTTTTTCCTGTTGAATAAATGACATGAATTACTTACATGCTTTTTTCGGAAATGTGATCACAGGGTTACAAAAGTCTTGAGTACAGCAAGCACACTGGTAATCCATCTTATAACACTCCAGGAAATAATGACATTTCATCAATTAATTAAAAATTTTAAATATTTTTGGAACAAATTTTTTTTAAAACTTGGAAAACAATTTAAAATATGAACAAATATCTTAAATGACACAGCATACCCCTTGGACTTAATAGATATCTGCAGGATATTAAAACCAAAATCAGCAGAATACATATTTTTTCAAATCTATAGGACATTCTCTAGGATAAAGCACATGCTAGGCCATAAAGCCAGCATCAACAAATTTAAAAAATTAGAAACTATATCAAACATTTTTTGAGACAACTGTATAAAACCAGAAACCAACTACAGAAAGAAATTGGAAAATAACAAGCGGGTAGAGAATAAACAATATGCTACTAAAAAACCAGCGGGTCAATGCAGAAATCAAAGAGAAAACCAGAACACACCTCAAGACAAATGAAAATCAACATATAGTACTCCAAAAATCTAAGATACAGCAAAAGTAGTTCTAGGAGAGAAATTTTACAGTGACACTGGCCTTCCTCAAGAAACAAGAAAAACTTAAGTAAAGAATCTAACATACTACCTAAGAGAAGTAGAAAAAAGACCAAAGTGCAAAGAGAGCAGAAGACAGGAAATAATTAAGATCAGAGAAAAAATAAATAAAAGAGAGATCAATAAAAACAATAGAAACGATCAATTAAACCAAGAGCTAGTTTTCAAAATAGTAAAATTCATCTTACCCAGTCCCATCAAGAAAGGAAAGATCCAAAAAGCAAAGGAAGAGGTGAAAGAAGGGAAATAACAACTGATAGCACATAGGTATTAAAAAAAAAATCATAAGAGAATACTATGATCAGCTATGTCAACAAATCTTGGGAGAAATAAATTTCTAAAAATATATAGCTTGCTGAGATGAATCAAGAAGGAACACAATTTTAAAAGACTAATCACTCGTAGTAACATTGAATTTGATATAAATAAAGAGGAAAATGCTCACTCAGCAAACATAAATTCAGTTCTTAACAGCTTCACACAGGAATTCTACCAAACATATAAAGAAGAGCTAATGTATATCCTTCTCAAGCTATTCCAAAAAACTTGAGGATGAAACACTCCTAAAATCATTCTGCAAGGCCATTACCCTGATACTCAGACCAGACAAAGATACTACAATAAAGAAAATTATAGACCTATATTTGAATATAGATGCAAAAATTTTCAGCAAAGTATTAGGAAACTGAATACAACAATACATACAAAGGACCATATACCATAAGGACATAAGAATGGTTCAACACTCACAAATCAATCAATGTGATATACCACATTAACAAAATGAAGGATAAAAATCAGATGATCATCTCAATAGACACACAGAAATTGACAAAATTTAACATTCATTCATGATAAAAACTCTCAATAAAGAGAGTATGAGGTGAGGTGAGGTGAAGTTGCTCAGTCGTGTCCGACTCTTTGCGACCCCATGGACTGTAGCTTATCAGGCTCCTCCGTCCATGGGATTCTCCAGGCAAGAATAGTGGAATGGGTTGCCATTTCCTTCTCCAGGGGATCTTCCCAACCCAGGGATCGAACCCAGGTCTCCCACAGTGGAGGCAGATGCTTTAACCTCCGAGCTACCAGAGGGAACATATTTCAATATAAAGGATCATTTATGACAGATTCACAGATAACACTTTACTCAAAAAGCTGACAACCTTTCCTTTAAAATTAGGAACAAGACAAGCATGCTTACTCTTGCCAGTTCTATTTAACTTAGTAATGGAAGTCCTAGCCACAGCAATCAGAAAAGAAAAAAAATAAAAGGCATCCAAATTGGAAGGCAAAAAATAAAACTGGATATTTTACATAGAAAATCCTAAATTCTCTACTGAAAAACTATTAGAACTAATAACTGAGTTCAGCAAAGTTTCAGGATACAAAATTAATTGAGAAACCTATTGATTTTCAGTACACAAATAATGAACTATCACAAACAGAAAGTTTAAAAATCCCATTTAAAATCACATCTAAAGAATAAAATACCTAAGAAGAAATTTAACCAAGGAGATGAAAAACCTCTACTCTGAAAATAGGAAAAATTTCTTAATCTCATCAGCAGTGATCAGGGCCATTTTAATATTTTATACAGTTAAGATAGTATAAGTAAACAAGGTTTTAGTTCAATTTTTCAGCAAAAATTACATTTATGTATCATTTAATATTTTATAATGTCAGTTCTTATGGAATAGTTCATGTACTATGATTTTCTTGAACATTTCCTGCTTTCAGATAGAATATAAGTTTAGAAAAGGAAATGATAGCCATATCATGAAGAGTTTGGATTTAGAGATGGCCTCAATTTGAAGACATTGGTTTAAAATTATGGTCCTTGTGTACATATAGGTCTACTATTATATTCTTGTTTATTTTGTGTTGTCTAAAATGATTTTACCCTTGAAATATACTAATGGTGTCTGGATAATCTGGGGGTGATCCTATTTTTAACCCAACAGAAACAGAATTTAGGTGTGATGCTTTTATCAGCATTCATAATCATGTCCGTTTTTGATGGTAGTTTAATTTTGACTAGTTACTAAGGACATAGTAAAGACTATTTCCTTAAATAAATATCTGAGAAAAAATGATGTAATTGTGAATGATCAAAGTAACAAGGTCTATCTTATTTCATTGCAAATGTCCCAAGAATCTCTCTTTTTTATTATTTAATTTCAGGAACTGGTCAACTTCCTAAAAATTTCATTCACTGACAACCTGAGATTTTTTTCCCATAATTTCCCTAATGTTTTTCTAAAATTAAACAAATACACATCACTTTGAGAATTTTACTGTTAGTATTTTGAAAATTTAGAATGTTTTCTCTTGTAGTCACTCCATCAATTCTCCCCTCTATATTCTACTTTTTTTTTTCTATATGTGGGGAATGAGAAAGAAAAAACAAAGTTAATATTAAAAATATACTTTATCTGGTGAATTTTTCCATGGTGGCTGGCATAGATTAAGATCTATATTACTTTGAATCTTTTAAGAAGTAGATACCAAGACAGGCTTAGATGTGCAAGGTAAGTATTAGAAACAATAGGGTGGACTCCAGGTCAGATTTTAAGAGCCATTAAATTATGATTCAGATTTGACTTTATATGAAAGAGAAGAAAGGAGGAGGAAATGAAGAAAGGAGGAGGTGCTGGTACTTAACCTGCAGTGTAGGTATTTGCTCTATGAGCAAAATCATTAGAGTCTTCAAATCAAAGCTGCCCATCAGCAAAGTTCCATATCCTAGGAATGGGCCTGCCTTAGTATTTTTTCTGAGCTTAATCATTGGCTACGAGTTGGCCACAGGAAGTATGGCTTTTGTGTAAACACAGTGATAGTTATTAAAGTGCATTAGCCAGGGTCATCAGTCAGTTGCACATCCTGAACATAAAAATAAGATACATGCATTTTTATAACTTTCATAAGATATTGGCAGTATAAGTTCAGCAAATTTATTGTGTGAAGAGGACTGGGGCACTTGTGAAAAAATTGCCAATAGACTTGGGAGAGAGATAGTGGTGAAAGGGAGGCAGCATTAGAAAAGAGTTTTATTTCCTTATCTTCTCCTATTTATATACTTACTTTAATATAGCAGTTTTCTTTGTAGATCTTGAAGTGCCAGTAGCAACAGGCATAAGTTAACATTTTCAGACTCTACCTTACAGGAACACAGGGAGAAAAATGAATACCTCCACATTACCGCTGTAAGGAAACTCTAATGTCCTTTTACTTTTACTAGCTCTAATATGTCTCCCAGACAGGGACCTCAAAATTCACTGTACTAAGTTTCATATAATATGCAAATTCTTATTTTTATCAGTAAATTTTAATAAATTCTTTTAGGATATACTTATTTTTACCTCTCATTTCCAGAAAACTACTAAGTAAAATATATTCTAATATTTGTTAAATCAATAAAAATGAGGATTTAAAAAAATTCTTGGCATAAAAATTTATACCTGGAGAACTTCCAGTAACATTGATAGTTTGACTCCTCCTACATATAAACTTTAAAAAGATAAAATCAAGGAGTCAAAAGAAAAATAGTTATCAGAAAGCTTATTCTTTAAAGTACTGCAACTCAAGGGAGGAGAATTTTAAGTCTGTGGTTCTCTGGCCTGAGTGCTCTCCCCAACACCCAAGGCTGTTAAAAAAATAAGCAGAAAACTTCATTTTTATCAACTGAAGATACCAGTAAACAGAGGTTAGTGCCAAACGAATAACTGAGAAGTGAAAGGGCAAATTGTGGCAGCTAGAGAATGGCAAAAAGAGTAAGAGCCAAAATTGATGTGTAAGTTTGACCATATTCCTGGCTGTTATCTGAACTTCAGAATCATGGGAACAACAGCAGGAGGAACAGCAAATTTTAGCCAAAAGGAAATGATGACTGTGCTTTATAAATATACAGTTGCGTGGGGTAAAATCTGGGTTTTGTTGCTTCCTCTTATTCCCAATTGTGCAACAGCCGGGCAATTGTCAGTAGAAACCTTACTTGTTGGAGATGTCAGAAGACAGATCCTGAGGGTGGTAGATCAACTGAGAATCTAGAGTAACTTCCCAAAGAGCAAGGAAACCACAGAGAACACAAAACAGAGCCTAGGACCACAACAATGCGTATCTAATGTCCAGTTTTCAATCAAAAAAAAAAAAAGCTTGTATTTTTCTCCGTTTAAAGGGTCTTTCACAGAGCAAAACCTTTTTCTTTGATTTTGACAAAACCCAAGTTATCAAATTTTTCTTTTATTAATTATGTTTTTGGTTTGTATCTAAGAATTCTTAGCTTAGTCTTAGATAAGGGAAATAGTCTCCTATAATTTTTTTTTATCAAAGTTTGAGTTTTACATTTTATTTAATTACATGATTTTCTCCATCTGTTTGAGCTGCTGTATCAGAAATGCCATAAAGTGGGTGGTTTATAAACAACAGAAATTATTTCTCAGAGTCCAGGAGTCTGGAAATCCAAGATCAGGAACCAGCAATGTCTAGTTCTGGTGAAGGCTCTTCTAGGTTACAGACTACTCATTTTCCCTTATATCCTCACATGGCAGAAAGCAGGGGGCCAAAAGTTTTCTCATGACTCTTATTAAGGCACTAATCACATTCCTTAGAGATCTGAGCTTGTGACCTCATCTAATCCAACTGTCTCCCAAATGTGCTACTTCCTAATACTATCACATTCAGAGGTAGGATTTTAAAACATGAATTTTCAAGGAACAAAAGCATTCAGTTCATAACAGTGATCCATTTTTATATATGTGTGAGATTTTGGTTTAGGTTTATTGTTTTGAAGATGTCTAGTTTCTCCAGCAACCTTTGTTAAGATGTTATCTTCCCTCCCTTGAGTTAATTTTGCACATTTATCAAGTCAATTTTAAGTGGAAAGTAATGTCAACAAGATGGTAGGATAGGAAGACCCAGACCTCACTTCTCCACACTGAATTAATAATATATGATCCAGATAGCAATTATAAGAATTATGGAAAACTTTAAGAAATAACAATGCCCCAGTCAAGCTCAAAGCCAAGAACATCCACAATTAAGTGGATAAATGAAGGTGATCCATTTCACCCATGTCAGTCCTTCCTCCACACTGGCACAGCTCAAAGCAATCAGGAGAAAGTATCCAGCTTGTAGCTTCTCCCTTGGGAAACATTGTATAGAATATATATCACACATTCCAGCTTATCTGGGAGTAACCAGAAGGATTGGGTTCTGTCTTTCCCAACTCAGAGCACTCACAGGGAACTGGTATATTTTAAATGCCTGGGGGATGCTGAGAACAAAAAATGTACCTGAAGCCCAGCCCAGAGACCTTGCTAGTTAGAGCAAGAGATACCAAGCATGTGGAGGAAAGGAAAAAAAAAAAAAAAAAAACTGGCAAATTTCTCTAATTGGGAAACTACAAACAAGCCCAGAAAAGATACATCTGAATAAAATGGTTGAGAAGCTATCAGAATCTCAAGATGAGATGGTTGGTAAAGTTATTTCTTTATATAGACAGCCTGCAAAGCTTGGGAGAGGTGTTTTTGTTTTTTCAAATGCACAAATCACCACAAATATAACAAGGCACAGAAGAAAACAGGAAATCATAGCCCACGCAAAACAACAATCTGTAAAAACTAGACCTAAAGAAATTTAGCATCCATGAGTTATGTGATAAAGAACTCAAAAATATTCATGTTGAAGATTCTCAGTGTGGCACTCAGTTCAGTTCAGTCTCTCAGTCGTGTCTGACTCTTCGCGACCCCATAGACTGCAGTACATCAGGCTTCCCTTTACATCACCAACTCCCAGAGCTTACTCAAACTTCCGTCCATTGAGTTGGTGATGCCATCCCACCATCTTATCCTCTGTTGGCCCCTTCTCTTTCCACCTTCAATCTTTCCCAGCATCAGGGTCTTTTCAAATGAGTCAGCTCTTTGCATCAAGTGGCCAAAATATTGTAGTTTCAGCTTCAACTAGTTTCCTCCAATACCACAGTTCAGAACCATCAATTCTTTGGCACTCAGCTTTCTTTACATTTCAACTCTCACATCCATACATGACTACTGGAAAAACTGTAGCTTTGACTAGACAGACATTTGTTGGCAAAGTAATCTCTCTGTTTTTTAATATGCTGTCTAGGTTGGTCATAACTTTTCTTCCAAT
This sequence comes from Redunca redunca, assembly GCA_006410935.1. Taxonomy (NCBI): domain Eukaryota; kingdom Metazoa; phylum Chordata; class Mammalia; order Artiodactyla; family Bovidae; genus Redunca; species Redunca redunca. The sequence continues at coordinate 28,820 of SJYQ01008508.1, forward strand.
AAACAAGTGTCTTTTAATTCCATGGCTGCAGTCACCACCTGCAGTGAATTTGGATCCCTCAAAACTAGTCTGTCACTGTTTCCATTGTTTCATCATCCATTTCCCATGAAGTGATGGGACCAGATGCCATGATCATTAGTTTTCTGAATGTTAAGTTGTAAGCCAACTTTTTCACTCTCTTTTTTCACCTTTATCAAGAGGCTAGAGAACATAAATAAAATCTGAATAAAATCTAAAAATTTCAGATAAAATCTGAAAAAATTAGCTGCTGCTACTGCTGCTGCTAAGTCGCTTCAGTCGTGTCCGACTCTGTGCGACCCCATAGATGGCAGCCCACCAGGCTCCCCTATCCTTGGGATTCTCCAGGCAAGAACACTGGAGTGGGTTGCCATTTCCTTCTCCAATGCATAAAAGTGAAAAGTGAAAGTGAAGTCGCTCAGTCGTGTCTGACTCTTAGCGATCCCATGGACTGCAGCCCACCAGGCCCTTCTGTCCATGGGATTTTCCAGGCAAGAGTACTGGAGTGGGGTGTCATTGCCTGAATATAATTAAAACATCCACAAAGAAACTGAAACTATAAAAAGAACCAAAGAGAATTCTGGAGCTGAAAAAATACAATAACAGAATTGAAAAATTCACTGGAGTTTTGCCACAGCAGAATAATCAAGCAGAAGGAAAATAAAAGTGATCTCAAAGATAGGTAATTTGAAATTATAGAATTGGAAGGCATAAAAGAATAATAGTAAAGAAACCCAAAAGGACTTGTAGAACCTTATGATAAAGATTAATATAAGCATTATGAAAATTCAAGATGAAAAAAGGGGAGAAAAAGAGACTAAAAGAAAATTTGAAAAAATATTGGTCAAAGATAACCCAAAACTCAGAGAGGAAGTAGACATACATTTTCAAGAACATTAAGGGATCCCAGACAGTATAAACTTAAAGAAGCCCACATTGAGATACATTGTAACCAAACTGTCAAAAAATCAAAAGCAAAGAGAAAATCTTGAAAGCAGAAAGAGAGAAAAACTTGTCACATAGAAGGGAATTCTCTTAAGATTATCTGCAAATTTCTTATCAAAAATAGTACAAAGCAGAGAGTGAGATTATATATTCAAAGTGCTTTTAACTTTTAAATTATATACCTCAATTACAAGTCTTGTTGCATCTTCTCCTTTATCTTTGGGTGTGGGGTATCTTTTTTGGTGTGTTCCAACTGTGATTTCAGTGCTCTCACAGAAGGAGATGAGCATACTGTGCCATCTTGAACTTATCTTCTGTACAATGGAATCTTACTCAGCCATAAAAGGAACAGAATAGTGAGATCTGCAGGAAAATGGATGGACCTAGAGATTGTTTATTGAATGAAGTGTCAGAGAAAGGCAAACATATATTGTTTATATGTGGAATCTTAAGAAAGGGTACAAATTAACTTATTTATAAAACAGAAGTAGAATCAGAGATGTAGAAAACAAACATGGTTACCAGCGGGTAATGGACAGAGAGGGATAAATTAGGAGTCTGGGACTGACATAGACACATTACCATGTATAAAATAGATAACTAATAAGAACTTGCTGTATAGCACAAGGAATTCTACTCAGTACTTTGTAATTGCATACAGGGAAGAAGAATCTAAATAAGAGTCAATATATGTATAACTGATTCACTTTTCTCAACAATACAATATGTGTTTTAAGTCACCAAAACAGGCCGATAACTAGCATCATATTCAATGGTGAAATCCTGAAAACTTTCTGAGACCAGGAACAAGGAAAGAATGATCACATTCATTCAGTTCAGTTCGGTTGCTCAGTCATGTCCGACTCTTTGTGACCCCATGAATCACAGCACCCCAGGCCTCCCTGTCCATCACCATCTCCCGGAGTTCACCCAAACTCATGTCCATTGAGTCGGTGATGCCATACAGCCATCTCATCCTCTTGCATCCCCTTCTCCTCCTGCCCCCACTCCCTCCCAGCAAGAGGGTCTTTTCCAGTGAGTCAACTCTTTGCATGAGGTGGCCAAAGTATTGGAGTTTCAGCTTCACCATCAGTCCTTCCAATGAACACCCAGGACTGATTTTCTTTAGAATGGACTGGTTGGATCTCCTTGCAGTCCA